>VZRO01001568.1:559438-587275 GCA_013397915.1 Daphoenositta chrysoptera | reverse complement strand
CCCCCGCCCCTCGCCTTCCTTTACTACCTTTTCTATTTTAATGCTGTAAAACTCAACTAACTTCTACAAAACAAATTTACCTTTTTTTCCAGTGTTTGTTAGACCTTCTCCACCTAGTTAATGACTGGCTGGAACAGCAGCAAGGCCAGGAATGCTTCATGCTCTGGGCACTCACTAATTGGGTTGTTAGCAGACTAGAGAGACAGGAGGAGATGAGGAAAAGCACTGCTATTATAAGCCACTGAGTGTAAAGAAAAAGAAAGTGAAATAAATATGGAATTGTTGTGTTAGGGAAATGACGGTACTTAACGCCCTATTTTTCTAAAAAAATAGCTCCCTCAGGACATCTTGCAAGCACTAAAAACAAAATAGACCAGAAATATAACTGGCTTTATTTTTTTATAGCAAACTCAGGAAAAGAAAAAAAAGATACATTTCCTTTTCTAAAACAAATCGTCAGCCCCAACCCTCCCACCGTTTGGCAATGGCTGAGGCTGGGGCTGTGAAGAACCAAGCACTGGCAGCATCCAGGCTCGGTGTGGGTTAGCTGGGAACGCCGACCAGGGGAGTCCTTACAGACACAGCACCAATATCGTGTTGTCTGTACGCTCTCGCCTGTAGCTCTTGCAGCCTGAGTGACACGGTGCAGGGTCCAGCCTGTTAATTTTGTGTTTCTAAGACTCAGTGACATCTCGGATCAAGCAGCCATGCCCTTACACACCACCCAGGGTGACAGCAGCATCTGCAGGTCCCATTGCAGCAGCAGAGGGTTAAGCTCTTTGGAGAAGGGGCCACAAAAGCCTGCAGTGCAGGGGGCGGGTGAGATGGGTGCAGATCTGCTGTGTTTGCAAGCTGCCTGCAGGCACTGTGAAAGTGCATCAGCACGGGCAGGTGCTATGGGCTCTCCACTGCCACTGCTGGGGGGACACCAGGCAGGACACGTGTGAAACTTCAAGAGCACAAAGGGGTAACAGATTGGTTCATGCCACAAGAAGCACACACAGCACCATGGTGCTGCAAGGCCAGCGGTCAGAGCCACCAAATCCTTTTGCCCACTGCACCCCTGCAGCTGTGGTCATAGAATCCTAGGGTGGTTTGGATTGGAAGGGACCTTAAAGATCATCTAGTCCCAAACCCCCTGCCATGAGCAGAGAACCTTCCACCACACAAAGCTGCTCAGAGCCCTGTCCAGCCTGGCTTTGAACACCTGCAGGGATGGGGAGTCCACAGTCTCCAGCCTTTCGCAGCAAGGGAGCTGGCCCTGGGGCATGGCCAACAAAGCAAAGGCTTCATCCTCTCCCTATCCTTCCTCATCACCCAGCACCAGGAGGGCAGCAGGAGTCGGGACTCGTCCAGCCTTACCCCCTCACCCCAGACTTCCCAGAGCTGCTGCACGCTGGGCTTTGTGCACGTGTGTCTGTGTGTCTGTCGGTGCATGTGTCTCTGGGCGTGTTCGTATAGGCTCCCGTGTCTATAGGGTGTGTGTACAGGCACATGTGTTTATTGCCAGCCCTCCCCAGCCCCCTCGACAAGGTGTGAATTTCACCTCAGGTGAATTATTTCTCCGGGGATTGTATAACAAAGTGATTGTGAAAATACCATCATCTGTGTTATAGAAACTTAACAGAGCCCCTGGAGTCTTTAAATTAAAACATTGCACTCAAGTGCTTTTTGCCATGTATCTCCTCCTACACACAGCTCATTCTAGTCTGAAAAATAAAAAGGCAGGACAGCTTCCTACAGGCTTTCAAAGAGAAGATCCTACCCTAATTAACTATAATCTTGTTCAGACGGCATTTTCCTGCAAGATTCAAAGACTAGCAGGGGGCTGGGGCTAGGCAGAAAAGGAGATTATTAAAACTTTAATAACATGAGCCTTTGAACCTTTCAAATTCTTTACAATTTTCTCACATCTCTAACCCAGATGTCTGCATTTAAAAACTGTGCCAACAAACATGAACTTTTTGTTTATGCTTTTATATCTTTCAATGAACAGCCTCTTTTAAAATGATAGGAAACATCATGCCTGCAGTTCACAAAGCCGGATGACAGGGCTGAAGATTAAAAAAAAAAAAGGAAAAAAAGAGGGTTTCGCAGGCGCTGCTTCCAGAAGGTGAATCTGTTCCAGGAGGCACAGGCAATGCCTCCACAGAGCTCCAGGCAGAGTTGGAACTGGGTAAGAAATGGTTTTCCTGTTCAGTAAACAATTCTAAGAGTTCAAAAATGTTCTCATGGAGCATCAGAGCATAGCTGAGACCTTGGGAATTTTTTTTTGAAGGGAAAAAAGCAAAGCAAAACAAAAAAACCCAGAAACCAAACTTCTACATGTGCCTGTAAAAAAGGTGCTCAGAGAAGTTAGCCCAGTGCAATGAGAGCTATGGTGACTGAGTTATTTCTCTAGAGTCCTGATAAGCTCTGAGATGTGATATGAGCAAGTTTCCTTTTCTGGGAGACTTCTATTGCTTACTAGGGGAAGAACAGCCTCAACAGCAGAGGCATGGAAAGGCACCCCCAGCAGCCCTGTCCCACCAGGAAGCCATCAGACCCACCCCATCAGCAGCATTTCTGCAGAATGACTTTTGGCATGCTGCCATCCAAAAGCCTCTGATAAAAGGAATAAAAAGGCTCTTCTGTCCAATGCTCCCTGACAGCTCCAATTGCAGTTCAAGGGAAGGACCAAAACCTCACTAGCTATAAGGTCCTAAACCTGACCTAACCCTGTAAGATCTCACCAAACCTTAGAAGAATAAAAATGGCAGCTATCCTGACCGGCACTGCTCTGCCAGCTTTTCCAGAAGCCTAAGAGGGAAAAAACCCTTTCCTTTCTATACAATGATTGCTCTGGGATCCACTAGCCAACAAGGTCAAATCATCACAATTGCTCCAGCTTTTGAAAACAAGTGGTTGTCCAAACCCAGGTATTACGACTTGCTTCCTGATCCCACAGTAAGAGCAAGGGAATGGGCTCTTCACCAGCCAAAAGCTCAATTAAGGCGCTTAACACTGCCAGAGCCCTGCTGTTGGTACCAGCTGCTGGTCTGGCTCCAGGTGGCCAGGGTCTGCAGAGGCCTTTGCTGAAAATACAGCCAGCCACCTCAGACCTGGAAAGTGCCTTTTCTTTGGGCCAAGGATGGGAAATTCAAGTGAGGATCCTGAAACAGGTTCTTAGAACACATTGGGCTGTAAATCCCTCCTGCTTCCCCAGGCCTGCAGTGGGAGGAGCAGACAGGCACCCTCCAAACTCCCGACTGGTCACAATGCTGCTTCTGCCAGAAACATTTATTGCTTCACATTTGACTTCTGTTTCTTGTTGTTTAAGGAACGATGGTTTTAAAATTCAAATGGTCCCCAACAAAAGGGCTCCTTGCCAGAGCACATGTCCTGTAATCACAGGGCAGTTTGGCCCAGGGAGAGCTGGAAATGGCAGAAGTAACCAATGTTCCCAAGAAAAAATCTCCAAATAGGCTTCAAAAACACCATGCCCACATCCAGACAAACTGCTCATGTGTCTCCAGTTTGATGGGATTTAATCTTTCCTCCCTAGTGATCATTTTCCTGTTGTCTCTCCAAGCTTAAACAAAAAAGTGAAACTGATTCATTCAACTGTTTCTTTCAGAATATGATTGGCAAAATACATCTGCCAGTTTTGTGTAAAAATACCCTTTTGTGGTTTCTGTGCAGATAAACCAAACATGCTCAGGTTAATCAATGCACATAAGCAGACTGAAATGGGAGGTAGAGGCCAAGGCGTGTGTTCTTTCAGAGTTCCCTAAGCAAGTGCTATTGAACTGCACACACACCAGCACGCAGCACTGCAGCAGGGTTTGAAAAAAATGTGTTGTGACTTATATCTCTACGTTTGGAGTGTTCTGAGTTCAAATCCTAACATGCAGTGCAATAACTCACGGGTGCTTCTCCCTTTCCTTTTCACTTGCTCCGCAGCTCCACTGAAGCCAAAGGAAGGAGAAAATACCTCTGTGCCTGGGACAGGGATTCCTGGTCCTGCTGTCAACAAGAGAGGTGAAAGGCTGGGAAAGTCACAACGAGAGGATGTGACAGTGATGCAGCAGTTCCTTGTGAAACCCCTCTGGACACACATGGCTGACCCAGCAGCCCAGGAACCTGGGGCCACCCTCCAGACCCTCATCCCACAGGGCAGGAAAGATAGAACTGGGCAAAAACCCTGCAGAGGAGTGAGAGCTTCTCATGCACTCATTCAGACTGCAGAAGCATTGACAGGCCTTCAAGTATGTGGATTTTGTTCTAGATTTACTGGAGAAAAGCAACTGCCCAGAAAACTTTGCTCAAAACATGTCACTTGGCTCCTCTGCCAGGTTCTTCAAACAGAGGGTGGTCAACTGCTGGAAAAGGCTCCCCAGGGAGCAGCACCCCAGGTCACAGCACCAAACCTGACAGAGCTCAAGAAGGCTTTGGACAGTGCACTCAGGCACATGGTGTGATTCTTGGGCTGTTCTGTGCCAGACCAGGAGCTGGACTTGGTGGTCTTTGTGGGTCACTTCCAACTCAGGATATTCATGGCTGATGGAGAAAGAATAGTTGGGGGATTTTGAGGTTTTTGGTTTTTTCAAAATATGTTGCTATTGGATATTACATATCTTGGTCCTGAATTCCTTACCTCGGGCTTTCACTTTAAGTGGCTCTTTCAGGCACCTTCCCAGAAAAAGGAAAGCTCATTTCTCAGACAAAATGCATGACATGCTCACACCAGCCTGCCCCATTTCATACCACAACCCCTTGGTGCGAGACATTAAGGCAGGGACAGGCAATCCAGTCCAAGATTTATTCTGCTCTAATCAGCTCAGGCTTTGAGAATCTCCTTGTGGATTTGAGCCTGTGTTCAGTAGCTCTTGACTGCTGTTTTAATACTGAAGCCTTTCCAACCCAGCTGCAGTAATTACCCCCACAGAGAATGAGGAATCTCAGTTATAAACTAGCTGGCAATCTTGCAAGAATATGTCTCCTAGAGGACTTCAGGATATTTCTCTCTGAAGTTAACCCTGTTAAATCATTCCTAAGCTGTCTTCAAATAAAGAATGAACCTTCAGAATAACCCTTGCTTTGGTTTTAAAGACTCTCTTTTCCCTTCGTAAGTCAGCTGATCTTTGGAGCCTTTAAATCTATCAAAGCTATTTCAGTTAAATAATCCCTATTTCTCCTGAAATGGTACAAACATTCAACAGGAAAGCTTAGGAGAGACATTAAGAGCTGTTAGGCTCTAAGTCAAAGCTTGACACAGCTTGTCCAGAGAATATGTCCAGTTATACTCAGCCAGACAGGATACTTTCACTCAGTTTCTATCAGAGGAGCTTTTTTGCAGAGAAAACATTACATCAAAGCCTTGGCCAGCAGATCCAAATTCAGCTCTTGGCATTCATGTTCAGCTGAACTTGGTGCAGGTCTGACTGGAAATGGCACTGAGCTCTGAAGCTGCTCTGCTTCACCTGCATAAATCCAGTTTGGCCCAGAAGTGACTGCGACCCATTTGATGACATCCTCAAAGTTGCTATGGAAAAGTGTGATGCCTAAAGAGCCAGCAGCCAAGTGACTAAAGCCATGATAATGCTAAAGCTGATACCCTTCTTGTCCCTCAGAGGGGAGAAGAGCTGGGTAAGGAACACAAACCTGTGATAATCCAGGTGCTGCAGTCCTAGAGGCAGCTCTGTTCAGGTAAGCACTGAAACCTCCCTGGCTAGCACCAGGTGATGCCACCCAAACCCGTGTTGTGCTTTCTCTGCAGAAGCAGAGCTCTTGCAGGCAAACACTGCTCAGAAATGTTCACCTGGCCAACTTGCTGAGGAGATGCGGGTTGTAAAAGGCAGCTAGTGCAGGACTTTCTTCTGCAATAATACATACTAATAACTTTTTTAAGCCTTTTTTGCTTTGAACAAGTAACCAAAAGTTAAACAGTGTGTCACATAATCCCTTTGCTGGGTCCTTTCGTGTATAAACTTGACTAGGCTGGGAAAGACCCCTGAGCACTCTGGGCAACCTTCACCTGGAGACAGGGGGCCTTCAGAGATACCTAAGGAGAGGGAGGCTGCACAGCAGAGGGTTTCACTACCACAGACCCCCATTAAGAGCTGGAGATGAAATGGCTTCTTACTACTCAGGCAGCTTTTAAATCCAGTCATGATGAGTTTGGCCATTGATGTTTTCAGATTGCCATACTAAGAAATAGAAGCAATTAAAAATTGCTCTATTCATATTTCTCCAAATGAAAAAAAAAAAATCTGTATATTTCAAAGCATACCATTTAGTACTACTAGGGCAGATTCACTAATATTAAGGCCAGGTAATTTTACTGTGTAATGGGGAGGTAATGTTATTGTCTTTCCCAAAAAACTTTCTAAAGCTCAGTCCCACAGCATCCCCCCACAGCTGCTGTCTCTGCATTTGGGCAGACTCTTGTATAAACCCGTTTGTTTTTCCCACTGGTGGACTCTACAGGGAGCCAAGGATGGGATGAGCAAGGCATTGGGACATTAGCACCATTTGTAGGGCAGCTGAGGGGTGAGGAGCCTCAGGGCCACTCATGCTTCTTATAGACCAAATTCAGACCTGTCAGGAAGTCTGAAGATTTTTCCAAAGCAACAGAACTTATCAGACTGCAGAGAAGTGGTTGATAGAAAAGCTTCCTGAAAGGCGATTGACCTCTTGCTTTGTGGGGTGTCCAGCAGCAGTTATCAAAGCTCTGTAGCAGGCAGTGCTGCTGAGACTGAACTAGGGAGATAAGTCACCAAATCAGCCCCTATTAATTATCTTGGCCCTGCAGTCACTCTTTGGCAAAGTCAGGAAGGTTTAATTCAACACAACAAAAAAACATTTTTGTGTCAAACAACATCTATTCTGACCCAAAGGGATGGTGGGAAGGGAAAGATATTTTTCAATTAAAAAAAAAAAAATAATAAAGATTCATATACACAAAGCAAAATACTTTCTGTATAAATTGAGCAGTTCCTAAGAGACACCTTGGAGCAGCAAAGGAGCTGGGCAAACTTTAATAAGGGAATTCTTCAGAGACTAGAGCTTTGCTTTGGTTGCTGGCTGCCTCCTGGGGAGAGAAAACACTACGGAAATGAAATATGACCTTGCACCGTTGTGGCAGAGCATTTCTAGTTCTTTCCCTTGCCCATGTGAGTAACCCTTCCTTGTGTAAGGAGTTCTATTTAGTGGTTACCTGCATGGCTTCACCACAAGTGACATTGCTGCACTCTTTTACCTGGCTCACACCACTTGGAAGCTCTAACCAAACTATTCCTTTTTTCCTGCGATTTGAAGGGTGTAACTAACTTTCAGCATTTGCTCATAGCATTAGAAATTTCATCTGAGTTTTGAGACAAGGCTCTGCACCCTCTCCCTGCTCACATGTGTATTTTGCAACCACTCCTGCATGGCATGTCCTCCCAGAGCCAGCATGCACCAGGAGAAGGCTGTCACCCAGCCAGCCCAGGCCATGCAGGGTTCACCCCATCGCTGCAGCCTGGTCCTGCCCATCCCCTGCCAGGGCAGCACTGGGACCAAAGTACCTGGCCCCAAGGAACAGCTCGGTGTGGATAGAAAGCCCCACCAGCCCACCTCCCTTCCTCCTGATACAGTATTCTCCAGCAATTTGGTTTTCTTTTTTATATTTTTTAATCATCTTGTCTAAAATAATTAAAGGGGGAAAGCATTCACCAAATAAAAATATCAACATCAGAGCTCCCCCGCTTTAATCTGTACTCCTCTGACAGCTGAGACCCTTCTATTAGCACTGTGCCAGTGTGTGATTTCGTTACATGAGTAGCTGATTATAGAGTAATTACAGCCTTCCCTGGGCTGATGATTTTTTCTGTTTGTTTCAATTTCAACTTCCACAAATGGTGGGAAGTCCCTTTTTTGTTCCTGCCTTACTCTGCTGTGGTCTGTATGTTCCCCGTCCCGGATTTTTTCCCCCGGTGAAGGGAGGGCTGGATAACACTTAGATGTAATTCCTGCCCCCGTCACGTGTAATTCCGTACTGAATGAGCAAATGTTCCTGTAATTTCACCGAGCAGCTGTCTCCCGTCTGGATGGCGGCACCGTGATACCGTTACCTGTTTATCTCCTGGAGGTAGAAGCATGGCTGGCAAGCCCCTGCCCATCGCTGTTTATGTGTAAGGAGTTAATACCCCAGCATTACAGTGCCCCTTGGTGAAACTATAATTAGGCAACGGTTTTATTTTACTGCCTGTGAACACTCCCTGACAGCACAGCCACTGGGTGCTTTCCAAACTGCTACAGTTTCAGGTCCCAACCTGAAATTCTCATTTAGAGGAGGACTTTTACTGCTGCTAATCCCTCAAGTACGTCTCCGAGGCTCTAAATTGCATGGGGGTGCTGGGGCATGAGGCTGGACTGGGCAGGGTTGGCAAACAGCAGGGTGAGCTTCTCTGCTCTGTCCTGTGTGACGGCAGGACAAAGCACTGTGGGGACAGTGATGCTGAAGCGGGCAGGGCAGGGGCTGCAGAGCCCCAGCAGCAGCGGGCTGAGCTCGCTGCTGGCCCCGGGAGCCAGAAGGCTGCTCCTGAGTGTTGGTACGGGCACAGCAGCTCCGCGTCCGGCAGCACCAGTGCCCACGGGAGGGAAGGAGGAGCGGCTGAACAGCAATGCTCTTTTTGTCAGGGGAGCTATTTTAAACCATCTGCTTTGTGGGTAGCCCTTTTGGCTCCCAAGTCTGTCTGAGGCAGAGGTGTAGAACATGTTGGAGGGCAGAACATCAGAGCAGCACTACAGGAGGACAAAGACAGTCTGTCTGCTGAAGCACAGGCTTGCACAGGACTGAGAGGCACACACACACTTGCTCATCTGGGACTAAGGGAACAAACGTACCCAAGGCTTCCGTAGTTACCTCAAAGCTACTGTTATTAAGGCATTTATTAGGGGTTTTTCTTCTCCTTCCAACACCAAACACCCCTCTTCTTCCGCAATCTCCATGCAAAGCACAGAAACATGCGTGGCCCGGGAGGACACCAGCTCACAAGGACCTAATAAAACAACAGCTTCTTCAAACCACTGCTTTTAGGACTACTCAGATGATAGGCAAAGGAGCAGAGTATAAGCAACTAGGGAGAAAATTTATTGGCAAGAAGAGTCACTAAATCTTTTGTCTACAGTGATAGAGAAGAGGAAAGCCAAGAACAAGGCAGGGACAGACTGTGGAACTGCAGGCAGCCCAGTAGTCACAAGGGTTGCCTAGCCTTGTTGAAGCACTTCTGCCTCCCTTGTGGGACTCATGTCACCAGCTGGGCACCTACCAGCTCCTAGCCAGGGTTTGGAAGTCTCTCATGGCAGGGAACAAGGGCTGGGAAGCTTGAGGGGAAGGGCAGAACTGAGCCCTTTAGTGCTGGATGGCTGCCATGCCACAGCACTGCCTGAGAAGCCCAGTACCCCTCTCCCAGGGGATGCCCAGGCTGTGGGACATCTCTGCTTTGTCATGGCATACTGGGCTCTGTAAGCCCTGGCACATACAGCAGGGGCTTCAGAACTAGACGATCCTAAAGTCCCTTCCCAAACCCTTCTACGATTCTGTGTTACAGTCCAGCTTCAGACACATTAAGGAATTAGAGAGTGTCCAAAGGAGGATGACAAGGATGGTGAAGGGCCTTGAGGGGAAGCCGTGTGAGGAGTGGCTGAGGTCACTTGGTTTGTTCAGTCTGGAGAAGAGGAGACTGAGGGGAGACCTCATTGCAGTTACAACTTCCTCGTGAGGGGAAGAGGAGGGGCAGGCACTGATTTCTGTTCTCTGGTTCCCAGTGACAGAACTGAGGGAACAGCCTCATGTTGTGTCAGGGGAGGCTTAGGTTGGATTTTAGAAAAAGGTCCTTCACTAATCAGAGGGTAGTTGGGCACTGGGACAGGCCCACAGGGAAGTGGTCACAGCACCAGCCTGACAGAGTTCAAGAAGACTTTGGACAATGCTCTGAGCACATGATGTGACGCTTGGGGCTGTCCTGTGCAGGGCCAGGAGCTGGACTCGATGATCATTGTGGGTCCCTTCCAACTCAGCCTATTCTGTGACTCTGTGATTCTGTCACCTCACGGCAAGCAAATTCCCAGCTTTCAAAAGCCTGTCAGACTGTATTTCCTCCACACATTCACTCATAGCAGTGATTTACATTTCTGACATATGGGCAACATGCTTGGCTGTCCCAATAAAATATGTCTATGCCTTCCCATCTTCAGCAGGGACTGCAGGCATTTCCAGTGCAAGGCAGAGCTGCAGCAACTTCTGCCTAAACTAACATTTCATTTCCTTGCTACAGCTCACTTCTATTGTCATCACTTTCATGCCTCTAATTAACTTGCATCTGTTTCGTGTTTGAAGTTTGTAACACTTGCCCACTTTGGCTACAGTAGTTTATAACCCAACGCTGAACATATGTTTATGTTTACTGCACACTGGCTCTGAATCCTTTGACTTAGCATTGTATCAGTTCATTATACCACTAATGGAGAACCTCGGAGACAGGGCTGAAGCTTAAGTGCAATAAATCGGAGAATCATTTGGAGATGGCTGAATAGAGGTGGCCAGTGAGGACATGCCTGGCCTGACATCCAGAAATGCTGAGCACTTGCCACCCGCCCTGTAACCACTGGGATTTTTAGCACCTCCAAACACGAAACCACAACAAGCTTTCAGCAAAACTGTCATCTGGATCTTAAAGAAAAGACTAAAATCCTTTGACATCTTTGCTCCAGAGGCCTTCAGCACATCCCACCTACCTACAAACTAAGTACTCTTTGACTTTGCAACAGGGCTGATGAGATCTTCAAAAGGATTCTAGAAGGCCAGGAGGGAGAGTGGGCTGTATAATGTACCATATTACACATATAATGTATAGCATATTGTTAGGTGACACTTAACACCTGCCCTAGCTGTCAGGTGACAGGCTGGTGTTCTGGCACCAGCTGAGGTGAATATTAAGGTCCAGTTGGCCATTCAGACCAGTTTTACATCCATTAGCATCAGTGAAGCTTCTTCTGTTTTCCACCAGACATGGCAATGATGCCAACATCTGGGTGAAGTAAGCACATCGCCTCTTCATAGCCAGAGCCATTAAGGTGATGCCTAGATAAATGTGTTTATTTTTCATTCAGATAACAGGATGCTCCTTAGAGCTAATAAGTATTTACTTTCCCTTGCATTGCTATTATCTCCCTCATTGAGAACTGTAATTAACATCATTGATTATTTGTGTAGTTTGCCTTCTAATCTTTTTTTTTGTGCTATTGTGGACTGAAACTGCAATGTACATTATGTCAATACAGGAAAAGTTATATTTGATCTCTGCCTTTGCACTGGTCTGATCTACATGGGAGCTGTGCATAAGCTGTTCCTGTGACACTCCACAATATTTTACACTGTCCCTCCAATTTAAAAGGGACAAGTATATATTTTCCATGCAACAAAAATGCCCTTGCTTGTAACACTACCACCAAACAGTTGAATTAGCTGCCTCCACTTTGCTCGTTTCTTGATGGGGATAAACAGCCAAACCCAGAGGTTCTTGTTGGAGCAAGTTTCTATCACCAAACCATAGGACAGGTGCCATGCAAATACTGCTGGGGACCCAGAGGTGAAAGGACCTTCCCCTCACTCTCTCTCTGCACAGGCACCGCTCTCAAGAGGTCATTTCAGACAGGTCATTTTCTGCAAGAATGTGATCCCCATCTGACAATTGAAAATGTCAGAAGTCTTCCTGTTATTTACTGCGTTCAATAAGGATTAAATAAAGCCACAGCCATGACATGTAAGGACATGCTGTCTGATAGAGCCTGAGATGCAGAAATCAGTGCTGTCTTGCTGGTTAATGCCACAAAGCTGGTTTGCAGTAACAGGTATCTGACCAAGCATCACCAGGGCTGCTGTTCTTCCTGTACAGGAGAAAGCATCAGTTTACAGCCATCTGCAGTCATTTGGTTTTTTCAGACAGCAAGAGCTACACAAGTAATAGATTTACAATAATAAAATTTGTCCAGTAAATTTGCCTGGAAAGTAAAATCCTCTGCACAGCTTTCACTTTTTTTCTGACATCCATATTACCCACATAAGTGTGAGCACACACTAAGAGGCACTCTGTGAAGAGCCTCTGCTTTCCAAAGAGTCTCTGAGGAGAAAAGCCATCCCTGGCACGAGAGCCATTGCAGGACCTCAGCACCCTGGAAGTGTGGTTGGAAGGCCATCAGCACCTTCAACACCCCCCTGCAGAAAGGGCCATCATTACAGTTCAGCCAAGCCTGTCACGGCATCACCTTATCAAGGACAATCCATCCCAAAGCAACTAAGATTTGCTTCCCCTCTGTACCTGGCTGTATGTGCCTTAAACCTGGGCTGCTTTCCAGTAAGAAGGAAGCTGGAAGAGAGTCACCCCAGTTTCTGTTACATCCACCTGCATTGCTTCCTAGCCTATTAGAAATCTGGAATGGGAAAGACTTCTTATTTCTTTTGTTTTGCTTTTCTCTCATCTTGTTGGATAGGAAATGACCAGACTCCTCCCTAATTTGGCATAAATTCAATGCACCTATTCTCAAACCTTCAGAGCAGAGAAGAATCCATTAAGCTCATTTCCATTTGTTCTAGCAACAAATCAGTATATGGAGACATGACAAAAATAATTTTGAATTACTTTTTCCATTATCTGGTTCTCACTTCCTGCCATTTCGCATTTACCTAGCCTGGCTTCTTTATTCTCCTTGCATCTAGCCCGTAGCAGTTATCTCAATATCTAGGAAAAAGCATTAGGTTTTAAGATCTCAGGCTCCCTTTTGACAAAGGCTTTGCAATCCAGAGACACTAAGGGGAGAGGATTAAACGTCCATCTGTTTGCCTTAAGGGGACAAAGCAGAGAAATCAGAGAGAGGTTTCACGAGATGCTTGTGTGATAACACTGCACACTCACTAGGCAGGAAAGTCTCAGGTAAGACATATCTGCTTGGGAGTCGTCCCAGTCGCCAACTGGAACAGGTTCTTAAAAATTCACTTTATGCACAGCAGACTAAAAAGATTCCTACGGGTCCCTTCCTCCAGAGCATCTGCCTCTCTAGACCTGTGGCATCTGCAGCTGCAATTTTTCGGACAGCAGTGAGGAAATGGCTCGATCCTGCACTTTGCTGAGGCTGGAACAGAAACGCCAGTGTGGCTATAACCAGAGGGACCAGAGAGATCCCACAGAGGAGCAATCCTGTCCCTTTGCAGGGATGATCATCCCATGGCACAGACAGGGTGGTAGGTGGTAGGACCTGGCGCCTGCAGCACCCCAGTCCTGGGGTCATTATCCCTAAGGAGAGGGGGTGAAGGAGATATTGCAGCCTGGCCCCTGCACCCTAAGCTGGCACTGACCTTTCTGGGGACAGAGCTGAATGTGGCTGTGACTCAGCAGCCTCCTCTCCCTCACTAGTGGCTGGTGACTAATTGTATTTAGTTCCATTCTTCATGTTTTGGGGAGAACAAACATAAACAGACTTAGCAGTAATTGTTGCTATGTCTCTACTGTTTCCTCCTCTGGCCGGGTAGGGGTTTTCCCACACACTCATAATTTTAGAGCAGCAATTTAAGTGCTTTTTCTTATTTTTAAGGAATAGTGTAACATTTCTTGACTGGTGGGAAAAGAAGGAAGGAAACTTCAAAAAAATTCTGATTTGGTGCAGACTCTGGGGATAAAGTTTCTCTAACCTGTCTACAGAAGAGGACTGGTCTGCTCCGGGCAGGGAGCTTTGCCACAACACAAAGCAGATTGCTTACCAGCACCCTGGAGAAGTCCACATCAGCTCTGGAAAGATCTGTTGTAGGGATAACTTCTCTAAGGACATGGCCCAGGAAATGGAAATGTCCCTGGAAACAGGTCTCCTGGGAGGAACATCGATGATCTCAAAGGCTGATCTGGAAAACTGGCTGCTGGAATCTGTAGCTCATATCTGGAATGGACCTGAAAAGTTCTTGAGACCTGAAGTGTTCTTCCCAGCTGGAGAACATATAGGATTGGCCAGATGAAGCAGGGAGAAGAGCAAAGAATGAGTGTGTGGTCAGCTGGGCAGGGCACTCAACTCAGGTTCTATTGGATATGTTGTTAATTATACAAAAACATTAAACAATTATAAAATAATTTATTTACTGCTGATATAAAAATCGATTACATAATCCTCATCCTCAGCCAGAAGATTAAGATGAATTTATTTATAAATTTTATAAACATATATTTTTATGTATTTTAGAATATGTTTAACCCAAAGCTCACCAAGTTAGATGCATTCCTGAGAGATAGGAGACCTTTAGTCCAGCTTTTACTTATGCAATACCTGGAGGACTGTTTGGTGACAGCCATGGCAGTGACAGTGCCCCTGCAAGGCAGCCTGACTCAGGCTGGCCCCAAGCACAGTCTGCCAGCCTTTGCAGCCTGCAGTTAGGTGTTAAATTCAAGGTATGGGCTTGTCTCTGTGCTCTCTCTGCAAGCTGGCCTGAAAGCCAGGAGCTGAAATCTTGCTGCTGGACACCTGCCTGTGCTGTGCACCCAGTGGCTCCCACTGCTGTGCAGCCAGCTCTGGTGAAGGATTCGCCCCTCTCTGGGAGTTGGGAGCTTCGGGGGTGACGCCTGGTGCAGTGCCCATGAAACACAGCGCCAGGAGGCCCAAACTCACCTGATCCACGTGCTGTGTAATACAGCATCAGCAAAGAGCTCTATGCAATTGAGTTCGACCCCATTCACTTCCTCATGCTGGCTGCAGCCATCCCATCAGATCCTCGCCCACTGCAGTCATCCACAGGATGCAACAAAAGCCTTCATATGCCATGGGAGCACTGAAGGTGAAAAGCCAACTCGTCCATGTTGCATTACAGTGCTGCAATAAGTTCATCTGTTGCTATTTCTGTTAATTTTGTATAGCACACATGGATATTTTCAAGGGAGAAAATAGGTTTTTGCATGCTCTGATCTTCCTTTTGTGCCAAATTCTTCCACCTTGGTCTGGGAAAAAACTCCCAGTTTTTTTTTCTCTGGCTGTACTCCACTGTCCTATTCTGAAACCCCATGTTTCACTGCTGCTACTGCTGTTCAACTGTACCAGACTTTTAGAAAACTGCTGGCTAGTAAAAATCAAGGAAAAACAGATTTAGTATCTGTAGGTCCAGGTGGGCAACTGAGGAAAATGTCTGGCTGTGGAAGAAACCAGCAAGATAAAATACTCAAGTGAAGACTGCAAACTATCTCTGTATGTTGTATTTCTGATTCATTTTCACGCAATAATATACATAGCAGATCCCTGTAATCTTGCTGTTGGATGTTTCTGTCCCCTGCAACCAAAAAACCTCTGACAGCATCCCCAGCTGTGATTAAGCAGACACCAGGCCATCCTGCAGCAGCACTTTCCTCAAGAGCAGACAACTCAAGAATCCCAGTACTGGCAACTACATACTTACAAATTTGTCATGTGTAATGAAATACTCTGGAAACGATTTGTGAGCAAAGAGCTCCCAGGATATTTCATTACTCATTACAAATTTGCAAATTGCTCATGAACTATCAAACACTGATATGTAGATGGGGTGCAGTCGCAGAAGGGATGCACGGCTTTGATAAGAGATTGGCCGTGCTCAGCGGTGCTGCACTGGGCGCTCTTGCAGACCCATCGATTGCCGCTGTAAAACAGGGACTGTCGCTGAATGTTTGCCCGTGCACTGAAGATTACTGGGGCACTGTGACCTGCTTGCTCAGACACTCTCAGGAGAAAGTCGAATGCTTCCCACGTGTGGAGAGGCTCTGTACAAAGGGCTGCTGGAGCCCTCGGGGCGGCTGCGCTGGCTGCAGCACGTGTACAGCCCCGAGGTGGAGCAGACTGTTTTTCTGATACCATGTACATAACACTCCACCCAAGCCTCCCTGAGTAAATAAAAAATAAAGTCAAATTATGCCAGTAAAGAGCGGATTACACTGGTCACTGGGAGTGCTTGTGTATGTTCAGCCATAACCTATGATAAGGTGCTTGCCATAAAATTCCTCCTGGAGCCTGCAGCTCTCCTGGAAGCTGCAAGATGCCAGCAGAACCACCAGCGTTTTGCTTCACCCAGTGGGGGCAGCAAGGGGGGCACTGAGGAATGGACAAGAGACCCAGAAGGTTGCAGTCATGGGGGTTCCTCTCCCTTGCAGGAGAAAGACAGGAGAGCCGATTGCCACCAGATATAAGGAGACAAAGTTCAGTTCAAAGAGGTAAAGGGTGACAACCTTTCTACAGACAAAATTATTCCGCAGTCAGTAAAGCACAGCAGCAATCGGGATAGATAACAGAGCGAGTAATGAAGGCAGAGATTACAAAACTTCACTACCAATCCATCCCATAGCAAAAAGCTGCTGTAAAGAAATTTTAACCCAGCCTGTAAACAAAATTAGAAATGTTATGCTTCGGTACAGGATGTTTTTTAAAACAAAAACACATGGCAAGTTTCATTTGCATTATGATAAATAAATGTCTGAGCAGGTCCCAAATTTGGTGCATTTTTTACAAACAACAACAGAAAAAATTTATTTCTGTCATCTGTTGATGCAGAAGAAAATGTGTTTCCAGCTTCTGATATAAAAGCTTCACAAAAAAATCACTTCCAAGAGAGTGTGTTTTGTACTTTTCATTTATGAAGAGGAAGACCCCCATGTTTGGACCTGTCCCATCCTGAGGGGACTGCTAGCCAGTGGAGGCTGGCAGAGGCTGGCTCTGCTCACCCACCTGTGAGTCCATCATGAGAGAACCACTCTCCTGTCTGCTCTCCCACTACCAAACAGTCGGGTGGAATTGGGTTGGAAGAAACATAATTGTGGCTGTTCTCTACAGTCTCCTGGGGAAAAAAAAATCAAATAAGGGAAAGGTTATTGTGGACTGATAACAGCTGGGGAGGCTGGGAACGATACCTGTTGCCAGGGAGAGTTTGCTCCAGCGCAGGCAGGGCGCCCTGCACCTCCGGCCCTGGGAGAAGAGGCTGAAGAAAGGCATCCAGGGGAGGGAGAGCCAGAGCAAGGACGTGAGATGAAGAGCTGCAGAGAGATTGCAGCCAGCCAGACCGGGACCCAGATGGCTGGAGAGGAGATCAAGTAAGGAGGTTTTGTGAAAAAACCATTGCATGTGTTCATGTAATTAAAACCCTGACCACCACGCACTGTGTGACAGAGGGGGATCGTGGCTGAGGGCACAGCTTTGGGCACTGGGTACACTTAGAGAGCTGGTCTGCTGCAGGCTTAGCAGTCATGTGATTTCTTGTGTGCAAAAGCATAAAAGCTTTTAGGTGATGGAAATCTTTTGCAGAGAGATGTGGAAAAGAACAACCCTGTCAGGAGCCAGACTGCTGCACAAGCATTTGTGTTTCTGCACTTGATGCTGCCCTTGCTTACACCATGAAGACACTCCAGAGTAAGCCCAGGAGCAAGCCCAGGCTTCCTGCATGGAGGGATGGGAGGATGGGAATGCAACCATCTCATGGCTCTGGAAAAGAGTCACATAAAGCTGTGGCTTTGCCTGGGGCTCATGTGCCAGTGAGGTGCCTGTCAGCACAAGGCTGGTGTGGATTCACCCGGGGGCATTGCTTTGGAAAGTTAAACCAGGCATAACTTCAGAACCTATAAACCATGCCCCCTCCTGAGCACAGTCTCACCCTGTGCAGGAGGAGCAGTCCTCCTTCCCTTGGCACTGTCGGGGTGCTCCTCCCTACCCCACCTGCAGAAAGGGCCAGCTGCAGCCTAGGACAAGGCTCTTGAGCCAGGTGAGAGGCTGCCCTGACAAACACATCCACACTAATTTGGCCCCTGAATTGTGTCCAGCATGGGCTTTTGCTCGCCCATCACCAGCCACAGCCAGGGCAGGCAGGTCACTGCTCAAGGGAAAACACTGAGTCGGTGGCCACCAGTGCTGTGACTGTGACTGAGGGCTGGCCTTGAGTCTCAATTCCCCTCCAGCTTTTAGCAAAGCTCCCCCAGAGCCTGCTGCAGCTCCTCAACAGCGGGCCCGCTGCAGGAGCAGGTAGCCAGCTTAGAGCTCTGCAAAGCCCTGCCAGCAGCAGGGACAAAACAGCCCCTGGGACCGGAATGAATTATGCACAGCCTTAAGTATTTGCAGGATAGAGGCCTTAGTTCACTGGGTTAAAATACCAGAACAATATAAAACACTTCTACCTCTGGAACCCACTGCACTTCATAAAAATGCTTGGGACCCTGCTGGAGCTAAGCCATTGTCGATAGCCATAAAAAATTGATTAATAAATCTTCTTCCACTGATGAAATAGCTACTTCACAGCCAGAACTCAACAAATGGAGCATTTCAAAGCAACCTGCTTGACACAAGCCCTGATTTGCACACCAATACAAGCATCCCCAGCCTGGGCAGGACCCTGAGCCTGCACGGTTCCTCCCTCCCCATTGTCACAGCCAAGTGCCAGGAGGAGATTTAGTGCACCAATATTTTCCTCCCGAGTGATAAGACGGGGATTTACATCTGCAACCCGCAGGCCTGTGGAGTGAAATGATCCCAAAAGCAGAGACTAGCCTGGCACCAGGAGCCACACTGGCTACACCACTGGCACTGCTGGGGTGACAGACCCCTGCCTCCCAGAGCCTCTCCCAGACAGATGCTAGAAGTTCATCATAGTGCCACTTCTACCTTGTTTTTTGGTTGGAAAACATGTAAAAATTAATGTTAAGAGAAAGACAAGTGTTCATCGCCTTGCTACTCCACAGACAATATCCTGAAAGTTTGATCTAATAAGTAAAAAGCAATTACAGGAGAGACTCTATTCTTAACAAGCTGTCACAAGTCAGTATTTTTTAAATGCAGCCCATAGCCAAGGGGAGCGAAACAATACATTTCACTCACTTTTCCCAACTGCACGGCCGTTGATATATTTAAGTAGTGTGATAACTAGAAAGAGAAAAATACTCCTACATTTCAGTTTTAACAAAAAACTTCTTTAAAAATTGAGTCACCCTATATTCATGCCAGTGTGTTTTTTTTATGGAGTCAGGGCTGACTCGTTCTCTTCCTTTCTGCCTACAGGGAAAAGAGCAGGGCTCAGCTGGGAGGCAGGACCTGCTTCCAGGCAGAAATATTTATTCAGTGAAAAGTTGCATTTAAATATTGATGTTTCAACAGAACTTACTATTTGCTTGACCAAATGTTACAGATTTGCCCAGAGAATCACAATGGGGAATAAAAAGCACATTTTTAAACCCTTTTAGCAACACTGAGAAGAGACTTAGAAACAGTGATGAGCAAGTCCTAAATTTTTCAAATCCATGCAATTTGTGGCTCAGAATTCCTGATAATTTTTAGCATTTGGGTTTGCAAGACAGGTGTTTGGCATTTCTAACTCCCTGCTTCCCTTTAGGAGACGTCAAACCAAGCATTAAAGTCCTTCGGTCTTGAAAGTTCAAGTCAAGGTGGGTTTTGTTTTGCTTTTCCCCCTGAAGGTCAGTTCGGGATTGAATCCTTTTGTCAAGGTTGGCTGGAGAGCAGAAGGCTCTGTTAATCTGCAGGCGCTGCGGCTCCCTCCTGGTTTCCTTCCCTTGCAGTTTGTTTTACTTCAGGATTCACCCCCTGGGATTGTAAAGGCTGCAGATGAGGGTTAGAGGTGAAACAAAGAAAATTAGGTTGGGTGTTTATTTAGAGGGAGCCAGAATTCATAATGTTGGAGACACTGGGCCCCTCCCAAGAGATAACCATAATTTACCAGCACCCCTCCACCACTTGTTTTTCCCAAGAAATAAAACACAGTGACAGATCCAAAATACTACTTCCCCAAGTAACTCCTAGAATCAAAACAAGGAGAGTTTCTCTGTGCAAAGTGACCAGACACTGGAACAATACAAATGTGCTTCCAGTGATCTCCATGTGGGAAAGCATCTGAAAAAAGAAATAAAGGCAACTTTGCCTTCTTCAGAAACTTTCTTTTTTTATTCACTCGACTTGTGCCTTATATGTGGGGGTTAGATATTTTTTTCCTTGGCAGATAATCTTCTTATCCCCTCCCTTTTCAATGAGAAGGTCAAATTTTGCTTTCATTTATTCTCTGTGGAACCCCACTGACTGGTAGTTAACAGGCACATCCCATCCCACACAGGCAGCCTGGTGATATATTTTCCCTTCTTCACACATTGTTTTAATAATCACAACAGCAGCAAGAGAAGGAGCAGATGCATCCAGTACACCTAAGAAAAAAACTTGCTCTTTTCCCAGGCTTTTTTGGGTGTTTGGCCTCTAGGGCATCATCCATTTGCAATGAGATCCCTGGATTTACAACAGAGCAAGTGGTTGTACAACAAAAACTGGATTCCGGGGTCCTGATAAGAGAAGACAAGCGTCCTGCGACCAGAGCCTGACCAGTCACCCCACCGCTAATCTGGTTGAATCAGCTGACGTCAGTGGTTTATGCTAAACACACACCGGGAAAATGAGAAAAATGAGAGTCGCTCTCAGCTCCGGCAGCCCCGCTCCAGCGCTCTGCTACCAGAAGCGGCTGCTTACTTTCAAGCTCTCCGCACAGCCTGTAATCACTCAATATTGAAACCAGATTTACAAGCTCTTTAGAGGAGAAGTTTGTGATTTCCAAAGCAGACGCACTTGGTATTTCAGAAAAAGGTCAAGCCCCCTGTGGAGTAAGGGGTTTTTAATAGAATCAGTTCAGCAGGAGTTAAGAGGAGACATACCAACCCAGCGGCTCGCAAAGCCAGGAGAGGCAGAGACATAAGAAAAGCCACAACCATTATTGTTTTGAGGAAAGAATCAGAGAAAGAGAGGGGCACGGGGAATGCTAAATCAAATCTTGGACATTTGATTTCATTTATTCCAATCCGTGAGACTTTCTCAGTTGGAAATAGAGGGGGCTGTCCTTCTTACACTCCCAGGCTTGCAGGGGTTTCAAAGAAAGGAGTGTTTGTTATTGTCTGCAGGGGAAACCTGAGAGTGCTTAGCACAATGGCAAATCCAGGCTCTTAACTCAAATGCATTTAAAAGGATAGCCTTCGATTACTGTCTCACCTCTTCAGCCTCCAGGCTCTTGCCAGGCTCTTCAGCTATTAATATTTGTTGCTGCCTCATTTGGCTGGGTGAGGAGGTTGTCTAGGACTGCCTTGTTTCACGCTGGTACAGCACCCAGCAGCCGGGAAGCTCAGGGAACATCACTAAGGACACTCCTTGTCACAGGAATATAAGTTTTCTAAATAGTGCTGAGGCCTGCAGGCTATATAAGCAGCAGAAATATTAGCAATGACGCTGGCTACTGCTTACTCCAACGCCCTTTGGACTCTGCAGCCAGTAGCTCAGTGAAAAAATTTGGAACTCATTCCATAACTCACATAGCTGCTGCCAGACACCAGAGCTCATAACACAATTTCCTGAATATAAAGGCTTTAAAATAATTGGAAATCCAGATTTCATACTGTCCCGGTTTTGGCTGGGATAGAGTTAATTTTCTTCTTAGAAGCAAGCTTAGAAGACTCATAGCCCAGAAACTCCTAGGCCATATCAGCTACCACACCTAAACTATAAGTTCCACACCAGGTAACAGAACAACCCCAGGAGATGGCAGCTGCTAACCCAAGCCCCAGCCCCAGCACTCTGTGGCCCTGCTGCCAGGACTGCAGGGGATGGCAAACAAGCAGTTTTCTTAAAAAGATGTTCTTTTCTTAAAAAAGATGTTTAAAACATCTCCACAGCAAGGGGCCAATTAGAGCATCCGGGTCTTACTACTCTTTTAATGGCAAGCATAAATAGGCCTTTATGTATTCAAATCAGCAGCAAATGAGTGGTGAAGGTCACAGGATGCTTAAACGACTATACAACATGCCCCCTCTGATTGCTGGAGAAAGCACTTAAAAGGTTTAGCTATCAGATCTTTTAACTTGTCTAGTCATAGTAACTACTGGTGCACCTACAGACGGTATTTCAGGTTTGTCTCTTCCAGCATCAAGTTCCCAGTCAGCCATTCCCAAAAATAATACACTTGGCAGAACAGACAACTGCCCTAGATTTTCAGATCAGTGCAGAGGAAGGGCAGAGCTCTTATAGGAAAGCAGCACTTAGAAAGGTCAGCCAGAAGATCACAGGCCAGATTCCAAGAGAAGTTGTGGCCACGTAATTTCTTAAACGTCAGCAGCAGAAAGAGGTAGAAATCAGAGGATATAATTCTCTGCAGTAAAAGAAATTCTCTAGGCACTTTGAAGAAGTAAGAAGGGTCAGCAGCTTGAGGTACACAGACAAAACTAATACTTCTAAACTGCACTTTAATATTGCAAACATGGGCACAGCGGGACCTTGGTATTCCCGAGGCTCTCGCTGCACTTGGCCCATGAGAGTTTAACTGCACGGGGCAACTCTGCAGTATCAGAACCTCTGTTTGCACAGCCAAGTGACCAACTTATCTCCAACAACCACCCTACCACATCGTTCAAGTGTACTTTTAGGAGCAGGAGCCTGTGACTTACAGGGGCAGGTTTTCCTTTGCATTTCAGGCTGCACATCCCAAAGCAATCCACCCCAGCAAACAGCACACGGGATCAGAGCATTGCTGCAAGGTTGTTGTAACCCTGTGTGTGCCATCCCCTTCTCACTGCTGGCAACAGAAGGACCTCAACCTCACAGCCAGAGCAGGAGGCAGAAGCATCTGTAAAGCTTCTTGTAACATAGATGAATAGTAGACTCTTGCCAAGTTTTATCGTCTGAAGCAGCATTTTGGATGCTTCTTTCATCATGATGTGGCATCAGCCTTTTAAGCAAGTTATACTTTAATTACTGCAAAGTCTAATAGAGCAAGAAAAATAAACACAATAAATTCCTTGAATAATCCAGAGGTTATTTGTTTTTAGCAACTGAGCATTGAATAAATGAAATGATCAAGTGAAGCCAACTAGCAGAAGGATTAAGAAACAACTAAGTGCACAAATACTGGCCTGGAAGAAAAGCTACCTATGCAAGAATAATATAAAGGAGGAGCCAGAGATTAAAGTATACTGTTGCTTCTTCAGTCCCACACAAAACTAGGAGCATATGATACTTAGTTACATGATAGAAGAGCAAGGCAGATGCTTTCCACTGTGCCCAGAGGGGCTATAAACAGAAAAAAAAAAAACCAACCAAACCACAGCTGAATAGGCAATGCGGTTTTGGGGTTTCCCTCTCCTCCCCAAGAAAAGTTTGGGTGCAAAATGTACAAAAGGAAAACAGATCATAGAAACAAGAATTGTGAGACAAGGGAGGAAAACCAGCTCTAAAGAATTAGGAGTCACTTTTCAACACATTTTGCACAGAGGAAGTCTTTCTTCATTAAGACAGAGGAAGAAATAGTTATCTCACAAAGCTTTGGAAGATACTCACTGAGGTTATGAACAAAATGCAACAGCCAAGAATTGAGGATGTGGGTTCACTGCTACTTGAAGTATAAAACAATAAAGCTGCCACCTTCATTCTCGAATAACCACCTAAATTCCTTCACAGAGTAGCGAAAGAGTCTGCTTTCAGAATCTAATTGTTATGCATGGCATTACCATGCACACCTTGATTTGTTTTCCACTATCACCCACAAGAAAACACATTTCCCAAAGCAAAAGTCACAAGCAAGTTTCAGACAAAATATATATATTTTAAAAAATCTTTACAATAAGTCAGGAAACATAGGAGCTTGCATACAGTTTATTATAATAACTCAATTCTCAGCTCCCTACAGTTCAGATAACCCTGGTGACAGTGTTTACAACTTCTAATTTTTGCTTTCACAACTCTGAAGCAAACAATACATTTGAGTGTATTTTACTCTGTGCAAATAAGACAACTTTTGGAATCCTTCAGAAGAAATATCCAAGATTTTGTTTGCAGAGGTCCTTTTTTTCTCAAAGATGATTTATGAGAGTTTTTGTTTTAAGATAAAGTGCTCCTGTCCAGCAGAACCCAAAGGCCTTCAAGAGTTCAGAGAGTAAGTTTAGCTCAGATTAAAAAATAATTGGTCATACAAATTCCAGCTTCCCATGTCCGCTGTACATTCCCCAGTGGACGAGTGAAAGAATTTTATCATTGCTGAGGTCTGAATGTCTCATTTTATCACAGGTCATGCAGCAGTTCTCGTGACCAGTCACAGGCACCATGCATTCCAAGTCCAATTTTGCCACCTGCCCTTTTTTCGAATGATGTCCATGAAAACTGTAGTGCAAACGAGAGAGCATTTGCTGTCGCTGATCTTGCAGTCTCTTGTTTTCACTCCTGAGCATCCTCAAGGCCAGCATGATAAGGAGGACCAAGATTAGCCCACCAGCTATAGGAACAGCAATTACAGCTGCCCTGAACCATAACTCTTTCGAAGAAGTCAATTCCTGCACCTTGGTGATGAGATTCCTGCTGCTGTCATGTTGATATCTGCTCCCTTGTCCTGCAAAGGGGAAAGACGTGGAGCTTATTTCAGGATTTATATATACAGTGTTTCACATATAAGCAACTCCCTTAAATCTCACACTGACAAGTTTAAGGAGCAACTGCTACACTCTCTAGTATATACAGAAAATAACCCTGTAAAGAAAAAAAAGTTTAAGTCTGCTTATAACACAGAATTTCTTACCCTAATAGCGAGTTCAACTAGGAACACCACTGCCACTGATTCTTAGAAGCCATGTCAAGATGGCAAAAGAGACTTCCAATATCAATGCACACAAAAAAGCTAATTGGCTGAGATGTTCCCCTGCATCCACTCTCTTCTCCCTCTGGTGTCCCTACTTACATTAACAACTAAACCAGTAACAGCAGATGCACAAGGTCTTGACTGTTGCTGGCCTGATGGCCAGAAGAGGGGTTTCACTGAAGCTGTATTGCCCTACCTGAAGCATCGCCCCTGGAAGGAGACAAAACATCATGTAGTCCTCTGTAATTGCACATATCTTCATGACAGCATTCCAACGTGGACATGGTGGTGGTGCCAGAGTGGTTTTGTGCTTGTTTGGCTTGGCAGATCTCAGCTGTGCTTGCAATAGAGTCCAAGCAGCCATGAGTAAGTGGGGAATGTGTATTCTGAGGATCAAGCAGTCTGGAGAAGCACGCACTAAGCTCAGATTTGCACATATAGCCGGTTGCAACACAGTGTGCAGCATCACAGTAGCATCTGATTTCACCTAAAAAAGAAAAATTGTGCAAGAAAGGTAAGAATTTGGTCCTCTAAGGACACATCACCATATATCCCTATTAGCCACAAGCATCACACAACCAAACTCGGTGCCAGTTTTGAGGTACTTCTCTAGACTATAGATCCACGAGAGCTGGGGTTGTTTCCTTCCCATCACTGTACAGTGCCCACCTCGCTGTAACCTTAATCCCTGTAAATGCCTTGGGGCACTTGCTTTAATGACTAGTACTATAGTCCTTTGAATTAAAGCAAGAGCATTTCACTAAAACAGACACTGGGGGAGGGAAGGTCACAGTGGCTTTTTTTTCCAAGGTAAATAACTAACAAGACCATTTTATAGCTACTTCCACTCGCTGTCAGCAGTTGCACTTAACCACATTTAAAGTGAAATACCAGTTCTAAAAGCACCACATACTTTCAGTCCTAGAAGAAAGTCACATTTATGTTTTAACCATTACTCCAGGAACAGCATTCTGTTTTTATAAAAGTAACATTTCTTTTAACTGGGCATAAGCACACAACAAAAATACTATGTTTAAAAATTTATGTGACAAACGAAAAAAAAAAATCGGAACTACTGAATTGTTTATTACCTCTCAATACTGCGCCAAAATTTAAAAGGTTTAACTAACACCTTATAAAGCTATTAGCTAGAACCATTACCATCTAAGTCTCTCAGTCAGGAAGGTTTTACTGTGTGAAACTGAGCAACTATTTGTAATTTCTCCAGAAAGAGAAAATCTTTAACTAGTTATTAATGAAAAAAGGCTTTTTAATCAGTATTATAAAACAAAAAAAGTTCCAGTTCTTAATTACTCTGTTCATCACAGACAATGACTCTCAACTCAAATGTAAAGTTTTTTTAATGGAGTGAAACTGCAAGGCTAAAGGCTCCCCCTTGTCTCTCCCCAGTTTCACATGCAATCCAACATGCAGTAGAAAAGAGGAAACACTTAGATTGAAAATCCTCTACCGGCTCTATGAAAAATCTCAGGAAACCTCAAAAATTTCTGAAGGAAGCGATAAAAAAGTTCCCTTCATAAAATTCTTCATTTTGCGCTCTCCAAACTGCTCTGGTATGAATTAAACATGTCCTGTGCTGTAGCGAAAACTTACTCTTTCTAGGCAAGTTGCAATTCAAACATAATCCAATGTGCCATCGAGCCAAGTTTAAGAGGAAGCGAGATTTTGGAGAAAACTTTGGACGAATGGACTTAAAACTACTTCTGGTGTGCCTACTGTACTTGCCACCATAGTAGCACCAAGGCTTTTCAAAGTTTACCGAATCGTCAGATGTCTTTCTTCTAGAGTCTGCACTTCAAAAATCAATCTACAGGCTTCCCTGCTGCCACCCCTTCTTATGATGCTACCTACCACCTATACCTAAAAAAAAACTGTTCTGCAAGATGTTAAAAATCACCGCAAACAAGTTAGCTTCCCCTCGTCGGGCTACCTTAATACTTTCCCCAAAATGCTACTGCAGGCTCCAGGCCTTGAAGTTCCCGCTGCTCTTTAATAACTCTGCTTAATAGAAGCCAAATGATGGAGTGTCTCACTGTCTCCAGTCCAATTCCCTTGGGCTTTCAGACCAAGTAACCTAATTTTTCATGAATTCACACTCACTGTCATCCAGCATGTTACAGAAAAAAAAGACTCAATCATTTTCTAAGCATTCTATATAAGGCCTCCCCCCAGCCCCTCTGAAAAAAATAGTTTTCATAATTTTTGCACTCTGTGAGGGTTAAAAGCAAGATGCAAACATGGCACAGTACCAGAACTGACAGCTCTTTCATGAGTTTCAGCACGGCACGGGAATAAAGTGAAACAATACACATACTTTCATTTTAACTGCTTATACAATCACGTTCAAAAAATCTACATTTTATTGCCCTAAGACAATCTTATAAACAAAATCTGACAGGCTAGTCATCAGGTTAATTCAACTGCTTTTTAATTAAAGCCACGTTTTCAGTGAAACAGAATGGACTTTGTATGACTGTATTAAAACTGCATTTCTGTCAATTCATAAAGTTTCTTCCTGTGCTATGCAAAAGGCCAGAAAGGGTATTTAGTATTTTGAAACAGTGAACAATGCCCTTCTGTTCCCTCCTCTTTCTTGTTACTGTATGTAGCTATTAAAGAAAAATGTCTGCTTTTAGTCAAGATGGCTACAGGAGAGACTGCAGGCTTCTCTTAAAGCTTTTGAAGTCAACAGCAGCCAGAAGTCTGTGATCCTCTAATTATATCATTATCAGGCACATAGTTTCAGTATCTGCGACTTCACATCACTCAGTCACTCCCTGTTCTGCCCGCTTTGATGGGGCCAGCAGACTCCCCCCTGCACGCTGCAAGGCTGTTATTTAGGGTTAATTACAGCCTTCCTTCCACAAGAAATAGATACGGTCGCACCTCACCACCACGCTAACTTCTCCTTTACCCTCCTCCGCGGAGCACGGCGATTGCCGGCTGCCAGCGGGTCGCCTCTGCCCCGGGAGGGCGCTCCCCGGGCGGCCGGACCCCCGAGCCCCCAGAGCCCGCAGAGCCCGCAGAGCCCCCAAGAGCCCCCAGAGCCCGCAGCCCCCGGCGGGCGGGGACAGGGCCGGGCGCGGCCGCCCCACCGGGACACCCGCGGGGCCGTGACTGCCCGGCACCGGCGGCCAGGTGGGAGCGGA
>VZRO01001568.1:540296-553224 GCA_013397915.1 Daphoenositta chrysoptera | reverse complement strand
GGCGCTCCCGGCCGCGCTCCCCGGGCTGGCGGCGGCTCAGCGCGGGCACCTCTTGCCCTCTGCCGGCAGAGCCGGCCCTAGCAGGGACAGCCGGGCCTCTCCCGCGGCGAGGAGCCCGTCCCCTGCCCGGTCAGGGCGAAAGGGCGCTGGGTGGAGTAGGGGAGGACGCGCCTGCTGCGGGCGTAGCGATGCGTAACCCCATCGCCAGAAGAGTAAGAGCAGTGTACCTACACCGGGGCTCACATCAGCATCTACCCCCAGCCACATCCTGCACACAGGAGTTAACATCCAGTATTCAGCAATCACCCTCTGAAACATCCATGTAAAGGTGTTACATGTCAGAATTCATAAACGGTACCTAAAAAGTCAAGCACCACCTATCAGATCTGAGTTATCAGGTGTCTAGAGATAAGGTATGGCAAATATTAGGAATTTGCTTTAGATCCCAAGCACGAGAAACCATTAGTTATGTCCTGTCACAGCATAATGTGCACGTGGGGGAGGAGAGCAGACACTGGACTTAGCCAAAATCCCTGGAAATTGAGCATCACTTTAGCAGGACAGAACATACAGTTCAAGTAATATTTCTTACAGAAAGCTGTAGTTTGGATATAGGACATGTAACAAAACAGTAATGTTTTGCCAGTGAAACCAGAGCCTCTTTTGAATGAGCCTGTTGCCTAAGCAAGAGTCTTGGGCTCATATTTGCATTTACAAGACAGATTGTCCACGAGTCTGAACACACACACCAGTTTGTGGACGACTTATCCTAACCCTTGGACGACTTACACCCAGCAGTCAAACCCTGGGTGCTCTGCAGGGCCTGAGGGCTATGGGAGGCTGGTCTCCACTCTTGCAAATCTATTGTCAGCAGCCCCTTCACAAAAGCAGCTCTAAAAGCTTTTGATGCAGATAAAGAAACTCTCCAGAGATACATTACTTCGTATTAGTCAATATTTATTGTTCAAGCTCTATTTTCTGAGTTGCATATTTCAGAGCCAAATGCCAGAGACGAGACAATCAATGCCAGTCAGGAAAGCCTATACACATTGTAACAGACTGGAGTCTCAGCTACTTAAATAGGCAGCACTCTGCCAGATTACACCAAACTCCAATTCTGACAGACATTTGCAAATACAGTAGAAAAAACTGAAGGCGGAGCTAGATCTCAGAGCAAGAACCAGCAGTTTCAAGAAGATGGATATGTATCTTACTAAGATTTTAACAATTCAGCCCCAGAAAGCTGCTGTTTGAAATAGAAGGCAGCAGGACATCTAAGCACAGATGTGCAATAAGAATAAAACCTTAATTCTCACTTTACCATGAAAAGGAGAAGGGGCAAAAGTATTTATGAAAGGGGACATGAAGAGCTAAGTCAATAAAGGCTGTGGACTTGCCTAAATTCTAGCAGCATGGCATGGTGTGTTCCAAAGGGAGAGTTTGGAGACTTCCCTGCCCTGGCTCTAGGGAAGGATCAGTAAGTACATCAGAGACAGCTTGTAATTATGATAACTGTGAGTCAGAATAATTGTAAAAAGGACAAATAACAAGGCAAGTGGAGCTGCAGTAAGCTTTGGCAAAGATGTAAGAAGCTGGAGACATTCAATATCAGGGATGCCAGGCAGGGCAGCATCTGAAGACATAAGTCCACCACCTCTGGTGGGTTTAACCAGGGAGGGTGAAGGTAATGATACCCTCAACTTTCTACCAGCCCTCCTTGAGGGACTCCCACCCTTGTGACAGGGACTGCAGATGGGATCACCCATGCTTATCATCTGCAGCCTGGCACTGAAGCACCCAAGGAACAGGTTTGAGCACCCTCTGACTGAGAGGATAATCTCAGGCAGAGGAGGAGCATACACAGCTTGTTGCCAGTAACACCTCAAGAAGCCGCAAGGGTTCATCTGTAGGAGCACTGTGAGATCAAAGGCAGATCAGGCAGAGGAAAGGATGGGTGGAGAGAGCAGTGTTGCCAGAAAGTGATACCAAGTGCAACAGGAATTCAGATTCCTCACAGTCTAGCCCTCAGAGGCAGCGAGGGGGCAGGGGGGCTGAGTTCAGAGAGCTGAAAGTCCTGGAAGGGGGAAGAAGTGCCGCCCCTATGTTTTCATAACCACGAGTGCGAGACATTAGAGTTACGCAGGACTGAAACAAAACTGAGAAGCCTCAGAGTGAGAAAGCAGTCCTGATTATTCTCAAAGCACCTTTTGTAACTAAGAGTATTATATAGCAGAGTGGGATATTAAACCGAGGTCGTCCCCACAGGTTGCAAGGCAGTAGTGAAACATGAGAGTTAAACACACTGGAGGTGGGGAGCAGGAGAGTGCTGCCCAGAGCCCCAGAGCCAGAGTGGCTGGGCAGCCACCCCCAAGCCTTGTCCCCCGCCCCCAGGTTCACATCTCTGCACCGCAGAACAGAACTGGTGCTGCCTCTGCCAGGCTGCCATCCTCTTCCTCTGCCAGATCTCCAATATGCTGCTCTTCTACTTTTTTGTGTTCAGTGCTGTTACATGTTTAGGGAGGAATATTTTTCCTTCACTTTGACAGAAAGAAGTTAAAAAAGGAGGTACCTAAACCTGAGTGTTGCCATCTGAGACCCAAAGGGAGCTTCAGAGATGAAGTTCCAATGTACCAAAAGCAATGAAGAGACTAAATCATGGCCTTCAGCAAATATACCAGTCTGCCATAGACTGTTAACAGGCTGGCCAACTGCTTTGTCTTATCTTTGTTGCCTTTGATGCTCGTGGCAGTGCAGTGCTGCCTGTGGCTGCTGCAGCCCTGTCTGGCACACCCCCCTCTCCCAGCAGCACATCTATGACCACCTCCTTTTTTAATCAATTCAATCATAACCTAGTTTTCACTTCTATCTTCACTATCGAGTCCTAATGAAACAAAACTCTATCAATCTCTCTAAAGACACATTCAGACTGATATTAAGTGTGCCTCTTTAGGTCTGCATGGAGAGCCTGGCAGGAAGGTTGATAAAGCATAGAATGTCCTTTTCTCTCCTAAGGGCAGATTTTAAAAAGGACATCTCGTTCTAACCATGGGGGTAACATCAGGGCTGGTATTAGGAGCCCAGTTAAGGAAAACTGCTGCTGAACACTTAGCAACTGAATGGCTATTAGCATGATAGAAATCAGACAACAATCTGCATTAATTAGTATCCCTGTTGTTAACCTTAGATACATGCATTTCTAAGTAAATCCAGGTAATATTCATCTGAATTGCATTCCCTTGAATAAAACTGGACTCGAGCTCTGTGCCAAAGGGAGGTACCTGCCCTGTGAGATGCTGTTTTCAAAACAGGGCTGGCAGAGGGGGACATTGGCAGCAACTCTGCCCCTGTGCTGCATCCAGCCAGGACCATTTCATTTAACCCAATCTCTTTGCCTTTCCCGAAACCCTCGGGTTAAAACAACATTGTCTAATTCATGACACAAATACCAAGTGAAGCACTTCCATTTCCAGCAGCAGGAGGTAACACTTGATTCAGGTCCGAGGAGCCTGGTGCAGGATTTCTCTGCCTGTCCACTGGCAGCTCTGCCTGTCCAAATGGCGAGGAGCTGAGAATAACTACCCCCCAGCTTCACTGGGCTGCTGGGCACCCATGTACATCTCTGCTCTTCACATATGGTCAGAACCAAAGCTGCTCAAGATCATCCCTACTAACATACTCTTCAGGCCTCTCCCCAAAAACTGAACTTCCTTTTATCCTTGTCGCTCACACTTTTTTTCACTGTATTTACACATGAAGCTAGAAATCAGCAACAGCAAGAAGAACTGAGCTGTTGAACAAAGTGAAGTGGAGTGAAAACTGGCCAAAATGGAGGGGAGGCCAAAAAAGCTAGCAGGAAAGAAGGATGAGAAATGAGCCACCCGAGTGAAGAGCAGTGAGCGGATCTGAGCACAAACCCCGCAGTGAGAAAAGCTGGTCCTGGCACTCTGCTGAGGGAACAGGGGGTGATGTGCCAGGAAAAAGAGATGTGGTAATGAAGGCTAAGGACATGCTGACTGACAGGCACTGGCACTGCCAAACACCCACGTGTGAAAAATTGTCCTCACTGTCCCCTCTACTGGTTTGCAACTTGACAAGCCTAGGAGCCCAGCTGGCACTGAGGAGGTGCTTGGAAAAACTGGGGACAAGGAATAGGTACAGGGGCAGCACAGAGATGAGGTGCACCTGAAATTTGAGGAGCAAATATTTGGCAGGAGGACAGAAGCCTTCAGGGACCCTGTGTAGGACAGTGCTGTCAGGATCCCTCTCTCAGCTGAGAGGGCCCCTCTACATCCATCTTGGCAAATCTGCAACAGCACTCATACTTTCATTCCTAAAACCTAGTACCTTGCTCCAGAAACAGATCATTATTTCCAGCATGCCAAGCTCAGAATTTTTCACTGTGCCCAGAAAACAATTCTCCCCATGGCCTACTCCATCCCTGACTGTCCTTCAGGAACATTTGGGTGAGGAATATCTCACCATGGCTGACTGAGTTTTTCCTTTCTGATTTCAATGACGCAATTAGGAAAGCACAAATGACGTTGCTTTTTGAGAAGGCATGCTCCTTCCCTCTTTGCTGGCACATCTGGAGCAGTGCTTCTCACTACATTTGTGTCAGAGATTTACTTCATTTGTGTTGAAAGAAGGGGTTGTCAGAAATCTGAAAATGGAAACTGAGCCAGGGTCCTACCTTAATCCTTAAAACTACACAGCTGCCTCAGACTCCCTCACACAGATTGCTTAAAAATGTAGTGGTATGCAATGACTTACCACCATTAACCAGCAGGGACTGGCAGATAGTGTGTCAGGAGATACCTTCAGCTTATGAAGCATGTTTCTTCTAGAAGATCCCTAAAGCCCAGTATTAAACACAGTCAGCAAAAATTATTAATTCTCATGATATTTGATTAAAAGACCTGCATTTTCTCAACTGTGGTACAGGTGATGATCCTGAATAGACATTCACATGCCAATTCTGAAGCAAGAGAACTAAATGTTAATTGATTCTCTATAAATTGGGAAACACATAATTCTGTCACCAGCCCCCATGGCTCTCAGCACAATATTAAACTTCACTGGACCATTACCAAAGCCAATGCTACAGCTGATTCAGAAAGCAGAATAACTCATTCGTGAGCTTCTTATTTCCTCCAAACTCAATGATTAAGACTGGGATAGTTCGGGGGAATTTAATGGTGCTAAGCTCCCATTTGCCAGAGAAACAGTCATATATTACCATAGGGTGATGGTTACAAACCAGGTCTGAACGTGGTGGACACAGGCAGCAGAGCAAATTGTCAGTAAAAGCTGTGCAGCACCTACAGCCAGACTGAGTCAGTGAATTTGCACACCCAGCAGTTAACACTCATTCAGGTATCCCCACCGGAAAAAATCACACTTCAACAGACGGTTTTCCCTCAGCAGAAGGCAGTGTCCTGTGGACAGTGCTCCACTGCAGGGCTCCAGTCGACCTCCACACAAAAGACCTTCTCTTTGCCTGGCTTTCCCTCGAACAGTGCCCTTACAGAAAAACCTTTAGGAAATACTAGGCATATCCCTGTAGAAAACATCAGAGGCCATCCTGTTTGACCCTTTAGGAATAGATGAAAGGAACAGAAATGAACTGTATTTCTCAATCGATCTTCAGAAGTCTTCAATTATGCAAAGTGCTGCCCTACCCCGTGCTAGACTCTTGCTCCAGTACATAAAATAATGTGTGAGACTTGTTCGGCATCCAAAATTGAAGTCATCAAGTTCTGCAGATGTTGAAAGTTCATGTATAATCCTACAGAAATGACAAGGAAAGAGCTGCAGGCAACTATAAAGTATCATGGCATACATAATCACTTTAGAACCAAAGTAAAATAAGAGTAACAGTTGACTAAAAAAACCAGCATAATGCAGTCAGAGCTGTTTATTCCTTGTCCTACCTGCCAAGGACACAGAAAAACTTAGCTTCTTGCAACAGCCCTCTACATATTTGAAAATTTGCATATTACATATTCCCCTCTTTCACCCTTAGGCTGCCCCAAGCTAAGGCACCCTTGTTTTTTCAGCCCTCTCTGTCACATCATGTTTTGGAGATCATTGTCCTTGTTCTCATCCAGATTCTTTCCAAAGTGCAGTTTACAAATACAGACTCCACACTATACCTCAGACCCTCCTTGCCTGGTTTTGCAGACTGGAACATAGCATATACCTCTGAATTTGCCAGTTTTCTGCAACAGCAACACACTGAGACATATCCTGAACTGATCTCCAAAAGGAAGAAGTTAATCTCCCTGTTGCAAGTTTTGAGGCTACTCCAGAGGACCAGCTAAGGCAGTCCAAATTTCAGTGCAGGAGGTAACTGCTGGCTAGGAAGGGAGTTTGGGAAAGCTGGCATCAGACAAGGTGTGTCTGACAGATACACTGCCAGTACCACTTTCATCTTGTGAGACGCAGATGGACTCTCAGACACCTTCCAAAGGGCTGCTCCACAGCAGCTGCTCCCCAGCCGTGTTCCTGCAGTGGGCTCTCCTCTGTGCACAGTTGTTCTTTTCACCAAGAAGTTTCATCCCATGTTTTTTTCAGAAAAAATGCTTTTAGCTTTCTGCACACTCCTACCTTGTGAAAGAAGAGATCACCTTGTAGCCAGTATCACCTTTTACTTTTTTTTCTTTCCTTGGTCCATTTTTGCTGGAACAACTTTTTTTTTGCATTCTTGGGACTTGTATTTAAATTATTATTTAAACGAATTACCAGTTCTGCTTAACTCCCTTTTCCTTCAGGCTTCCTCCCTGAAATTACCTATTAATTCTGATTTTACTTAAGACTTTTGTCTATCGTTTGCTCTTCTCTCACTTTGTATTCCTGAACAGTAAATACATTACCTTTTATCTTCATAGTCAACCTGTTTTGTTTTACTGGTTAGGCTCAAACCTAGAATTTACCTTTTTAAATTACTTTTTGTATATATAAAGAAGGTGGAAAAAAAATTTCCATCTCATTCATATAGGTAGGAATAGACACATACATTTATGAAACTCATCAACAAGTGCTGGAATTGCTCGCCAGCCTGCATCCCACTCATCCTTTCCCAGCAGAGGTGCAGATGATTATAGCCCTCCATGACTGCCCATCACACTCTGTGCTCTGGATGACATTGCTGGATGCTGAAAGGCTGCCTGGTCCACCTGATTTTCCTGCTACAGAAGCCTGCAGGAACATGTGCAGCCATAGTGCTCCTTCCTTCCCTGCCATCCTCACTGACAGAGCCAGTAACTCCTGGGAAAGCCTTCTCCTCTTCTTTAGTGCCACAGCCTCAGATCACGCAGCAGTGGAGGCCTGTGGTGTTTCCTTCTGCACTGATGGTGTTCAGCCCCCACTTCGTGTTTGGGCAAGGATCTAGTCAATCTTTCCCACTAAGGAACAAGTGACTGACTGCCCTTTGCACAACAGCATTCCCTCTCTCATTAGCAATGTTGCTGCAAACCTTCAGCTTCCCAGCTTTTGCATTTTCAGGCCTCTGCATCCACTCTATCTGGGGCTGTGGAATGATGATCCTTTCTCCACGTGACTTTTCCTCACCCAGCTCTTGAAGCCTGCTACTGCAGAAGTTTCCCCAGAACTGTTCTCCACACTGGAGGATGTTGTTCTCCTCACCCTCACCAGGAGAAAAATGTGGAATTCAGTTCTCGGCAACCCAGCCCAGGATCCAGGCTGAAACATGGCATGTTTGTGGTGACCATGTGGGCCTGGCCCTCACAGGTCAAGGTATGTGTGGGTTTCATCATTCCTGCCTCTCGGGCTGTGTCCCAGCCCAGCTGTTAGCCATGTGAAATTCTCCCTTGCTACCCTCTATTCACTCACAGATGCTGGGGCTGAGGTTTCACAGGCTCTCTCCCAGCCCAGCTGCCTCCTGCTCTCTTATTAGGTTGCAAAAAGAGGGCAGAGATGCTACTTCTCATTAAACTGATGTAGCTGGGGAAGCAGCAGCAGATGGCTCTGGCTGGAGGGATTATGTGGCTGTGCTGGGATTCCCTGTAAATTCATTTCAGTCAGACCAGTTTTCTCATGATCTGGAAAGGCTAAATAAGAGAGACTCCTAAAGCAGGTGAGGAGGAGGAGCAGCATTTGAGTCACAACAAATCCCCTTCATTAGCTTCTGAGCAAGGGCATTGCTTCTGGCTGCCAGTGCAGTTTGTCTCACAACAACAGAAACGGGGCTGGCTGCACCAATTCTAGACATCAGCTCTTTTCACTGCAAGATTGCCTCGTCAGAAGGAGAGCTGAGATTCACCCAGGTGAGCTGCTGTCTCCTCTAAGTAGGCACCTGCACTGTGTAAGAGAAGCCCAACATTTGAGAGACCTGTTTTTTCCTCAGTGTGCATAGATACCATTGGCCTTGGTAGCAGTTAGTATGTGTGTTAGGCACCAAAAACCCTAATATTCAAAAGGAGTCAGGTGAAAGTTTTCAGCTGTGTTATTTTAGCTATTTTTCATACCATTTTCCTTCAGTATCTCTGAAAACATGATGAGGTCGGTTCTTTCTGTGTTGAACATTATGAAAGAGATGGTAACTATGTCCCCCTGTTTTTTTACAGTCTATTCTCCAGACAGCTTACGTTTTAACGTGCTACAGGCCACCAAGTTTCTCCAGTCTCAGAAGGACTGGGTTAGGATCAAGGTTATGCTTCCATAGCCCAGATGTGGAAAGGTGGCTACCAAAACAGGGCCATTTCCAAAGTTTATCAGTTGATGCCTTAAATTCTTTTCCAAAGAATCAGGAATAAATAACTCAAATTTGTGTCTCCTCTCAACATTAAAAGAAGTGTTCTTATGTATACAGGTCAAGAGATTTCTGCAAGTCTACATATTTTTTGACAACTCCAGAAACACTTCGGGGTTTGCTTTTTTTTTTTCCTAAACTTGTAACATTTTGCAGTGGGCATCTTCACCATGGTACCTCAACTGCAGGACCTGGGAAAGGCTGGGCCCTCAGGGGCAGGGATTGCTGGGGAGTGGGGGTGTGATAGGAAAGGGAAGCAAGTTTGTAGAGTTGTCACTGATGGGTAACTTAGATAAAGCAGTGTAGGCATGGGGGGATCAGCATGCCTAGGTTAGAAAATCTATCCCAAAATTCGTGACTAAGATGCATGCAAGGGGTAGAGGGAATTTTAGACAAGCTAATTCACCTAATATATTAATTGTTGCAGATAGAGGTTCAAACTGATTAATAATCAGGCTAAGATACCTAGTTTCCTCTATCTTTTCTCAGTACTTCTAGTGGCTGTCAGTGCATCTTGTTTTATAACATACTGGCTGTGAAGTGTGAGGGTTATTTCCTAGTTTCTGAAATACTCCAAATACTTTTTGGGACTCAGAAGCAATTATTTCCTATTCTCAACAAAAATTATGAGGGCCATTCCCATAATTCCTCCCAAATCTAGGCGAATTTTCACTCAGCCCAAGCAGGGATCAACTGTTGGCACAACCCAAACCCACAGAAGACATTGTGACCCTTTCAGCTGCGGGGCTGCATTTGACCCATGAATGAGCAAGTAAGGGACATGATCTCCACCCAGGTCACACCCAGGGAAATGTATTCTTGATATGAGATATGGGTTCGTGGTACAGAGGAGGTATTTTGGCAGAGAAACCAGCCTGTGTCCAAGCATATTTGGGAAGTCAAATATACAGGAGCCAAGTCTCAGTTCTCACATTAAAATCAATCAATTAGGTTCTTAATAATCTCATTGCAACATTCTGTTTATGCTGCCAAGCTGGGCTGGTCAAGGGAATTTGTTTTCTCTCCAGTATACCCCAGGACTAGCATAACAGGCTAGAAAATCCCACTTCTTGTGGGAGCTGCCAGGGCCTCTTCCTTTGTGAAGACAGAAAGATGACAAATCAGGGCAGAGAGCAGAGCAAAGAGAATGGGCAGTCACAGCATTCCCATTCTCTTGTCCAAATTGTCTGCCTCCCAAACTGCAAAGGCCAGAAATAAAACAAACTCATGTAACCCTATAAGAAGCAAGGGACACTTGGCAGAAATGCAGAGAAGAGCTGGTGTCATGGAGCAACAAGTTGTGCAAAATGAGAAGATGCATCCAGGAAAACAAAGCTGACTGGCAAAGTCCAAGGGGACTATCTTGCTTTATACCCAGTATGGGTATTAATCAAAAACACTTTCAAAAGCACATATTAACCTTCCTTTAAGAAACAAGGAATCCCCACATAACTGCTCTCCCCCATGAATACAAGCACTTTGTGAAAATGTCCCTGTGAGTCAGAGCCTGCAGTCCCCCTCTCTCACCAGCTTTGCACTGGGAATGCACCTCCAGCAAGTGCCAGCAGGAGCCAGGGCCTCCCCAGCAGAGGCTGAGCACTGCCACACTCTGCTTCCAAGTTCTAGGTTCTAAGCACATAACAATTCAAATTCTCAGTGCACAGAATGTTTTTGGCACAGGCCTTTTGCTACTGTAAGAGACAGTATTGTGTGAATCATCACTCTAAGCATTGATTTTAAACAATTAAGTAAACCTGATTGCAAAATTATTCCAAAGGAGAGATTGTCTTTCTTAGGTGGTGTTGCTATCAGTAGCACTCTTATTGAAAAAAAACATTTGGAAGAAAGTAGCTTTGGAGCCTGACCCTGGAAGGTCCAAACTAGCATCACCTCTCCTCAAAGCTGAGCAATAAGCCATAGCTTTAGTAAATGGCACTTTGATCAAAAGCTATTCCTGTGTCTCTAGATACCCTCAACTCCCTGGTATATTCTCTCATGGTCAGAAACTATTAGCTTCACATCACTGTTTTTTGGCATGGCACCTCTGCAAAGAAACAGGTTGCAGCTGTACCCAAGCATTTGGCTTAGCTAAGCGCAGCAGGAGATGCTGGAAGCAGGGGGTTAACATGTTGGAGTAACCACAGCCCTTCAACTTCCCCTTGCAGCCAAACTCAGAACCTGCCAAGTGCTGCGTTCCAATAAAACACAACTCACACAATCTGTAAGTGCAATAAAATAGCTGTTAACAATTCTGTAACTCTCTCTCTCTTAGCTTGTAAAAGCCTGAAGGTCAGCTGGAAGTCAAGCTGCATTTCTTTGGAAGGAGGGCAGGCCAATCCCGGGTGACCGGTTCCTGTCCTTTTGCCTCCTCCTCCGGGGTTTCTGAAGGGCAAGCACTGGGCCTGGAGGGGGTCTTCTGCCTTATTCCCTCTACAGGGGAGCAAACAGAGCAGAAGGCTATGGCCAAAGGGGAGCAGGTACCAAAGGACCTTGCCATTCCAGAGCAGCTCAGCTCTGCCTTTCATCAGCGGTGACACTGAGTGAACATCTCCGTTTGGTCATTTGGGGGAAACAAGCTGATGTTTCCCCTTCTCTGGATTTGACACTGCAGACTCTCAGGACCATGGAGTGAAAAGAGAATTTCAAACCCTGCCCCTCCAGGAAGGAGCAAGTCTTAAAATCACCTGGTGACCTCCAGGCTGCTGAGGTTCAGGGCTAGGTATGCAAACCCAAACAGTGCTCCTGCAGTCATGTATGTTGAAATTTAGGGTCACTGACCAAGGGACCGAAGCGGGTCTGCCACATATGAGAGTTGGGAAGTGGGACGGGTGCAGAGGAAGAACAAGGGTAAGGGTGGAAGAAAAAAATCATTACCACTCCCTCATCACAAGACACTTCATTTCTAGTTTGGCAAATCAAGTGAATTTACTTGTCATCTCCAGGGTCAAAAGCCTCCTCATTTAATCAGCGAGATTTGGAGGGACAGAATGTGCCAACACTTAGAGTAAAAACACCCAATATGAAAACAATGTTTTCTCAGTAATTTCCCAGTTGTGTCCCCAAGTCTATAAAATTCTTGAAAGAAAGAACATCCAGACAGGCCAGACAGAGGGCTGAGCCACACTGCCGGAGCAGCCCTGGTGAAAGCTGCAGTTGTTGCAAAATGGCATAATCCACTTCAGCTAATTACCAGTTGAGAGAGCAAAGCCTTCATGGCTGGGTCCTTTTATTGTTTTAGCAAATGCTATGTTATTATACTTAAATCATATTTTACATTAAAACTCTGATTATTTCAACTAAGAAAGGAAGGACTCAAAGGGGAAAAACAGAGAAGTGCACTAACCTGCAAAACCAGTTCAAACACAGGCCTTAAGATCAAGCATTTTTTCCAGAATAACATAGGAATACTCAAATCCCTGCTCTTCCTAACAGGCTTTTGCTTGCCATTACTTTATAGTAGCTGAGGCCAGGGTCTTCAGGGGCAGGTTTGGATGAGCACTGCGAGGGAGGAGGAAAGGTGAGGCTGAACACCATCAGCAGGCTGAGTATTGCCCTCCCCTCCAGGTGCTGCAAGCCCGTGTGCACAGAGGAGATCCTAAGGTATAGACATATCCACAACACTCACACAGACCAAATGCCGACCTTTTAAATTGCCTTTTTTTTTTTTTTTTTTTTTTGAGAAGTGCCCTTTAGAAATTCCATTCGCCAAAACACCTTTGGCAAAAAGATGTAACAGCAGCTTAGGTAACAGTAAGATGCACCAAAATAATGAGGAAACACATTCAGTTTCTCACCCCAGCCTGGTGTCTTCTGTCTAGATTTAATTGGGGAAAAATCTGGGTCCCTTGGGGATTTGAGTACAGGAAACCAGCTGTAGCGCTGGAAGAAGACAGAGCTTTTCCAGAGGGAGCTGGTGGGGTTTGTGCCTGGTGAACAACTACAAAAGTTCAAACTGGCCTCGAAACTATCTCTGTTCTGCACTCTCCTCTGGGAAACAGCATGGAGATATGGTTAAGGTGTGGGTGGTCAAGAGCTGGGGAAGCGGCACATAAATCCAGAAAACAGCCCCCGGGATGTGCCACGCAAGGCTGGCATCCCATCACCTTCATCCGCCAGTGTGTGCGGCTGCCGCCGCTGTGGGGAGAACAGCCGGGTGAG
>VZRO01001568.1:473685-540221 GCA_013397915.1 Daphoenositta chrysoptera | reverse complement strand
CGGGATCCCCTCAGCCCGGCGGGATCCCCTCAGCCCGGCGGGATCCCCGCAGCCCGCCGGGATCCCCTCAGCCCGGCCTCGCCGTGCTGGGGCAGCAGCGGGCGGAGGGAGGCGGGGGCGGCCGGGACGATGGAGGCGAGGGAGGCGGAGGGAAGCGATGGAAACAATGGATGCGGTGGAGGCGATGGAGGCGAGGGAGGCTGTGGAGGTGATGGAAGCGAGGGAACGAGGGAGACGAGGGAGCGAGGGAGGCTGTGGAGGCGAGGGAGCCGCCGCTCCATGGACAGAGCCCGCGCTCTCAGCGCCACCAAGCGGCGCCCGGCCGCTCCCGCCGAACGAGGACGGCCCGGCGGGGGCGCAGCCGCTGAGGGGGAAGGTGACGGTGAGGAGCAGAATGAAGCCCTCACAATCCAAGAGGAAATGACCAGCGATTTGTTACACTACTTGGCCAAGAAGGGCAATGGCAGTCTGGCTTGTGTCAGCAATAGTGTGGCCAGCAGGACCAGGGCAGTGATTGTCCCCCTGCTCTCGGCACTGCTGAGGCTGCACCTCGAGTATTGGGCTCAGTTTTGGGCTCCTCAGCAAAAAAAAAGGGCAGTGCTGGAGCATGTCCAGAGAAGGGCAACGAAGCTGGGGAAGGGTCCAGAGCATAAGTCTGATGAGAAATGGCTGAAGGAGCTGGGGCTGTTTAGCCTGGAGAAACAGGGTCTCAGGGGTGACCTTACCTCTCTCGAGAGCTGCCTGACAGGAGGCTGCAGCAAAGTGGGGGTCGGTCTCTTCTCACACACAGTAAGTGACAGGATGAGAGGAAATCATCTCAGGTTGCACCAGGAGAGGTTTAGATTGGATATTTCTTCATGAAAAGGGTGGTCAAGCACTGGAACAGGCTGCCCAGTGAAATCACCATCCTGAAAGTGTGCAAAAGATGTGTAGATGGGACACTTGGGGACGTGGGTCAGCGGTGAACCTGGCAGTGCTGAGTTAACAGCTGGATGCAGTGATATTTGAGGTCTTTTCCATTATGATTCTGTATTTCTACATGTGCTGACCACTGAAAACGCTGTGGGAGTGATAAGGGAATTGCCCTTTAACAGCAGGAGACTGACAAAAGGAGATGAAGAGCAGCAGGAAAACAAAACTAGGCAGAGGAGGATGAGGCCATGATGGTGAAAACTTCAGCATCAAGGCCATAAAAATGCAATGGAGGATAAAATCCTATGTGGAAAGAGAGAAATTGCATGGCTGAAATATCCCAGCAAGACACTTTGGTGCAGGCATGAGGACGGGACAAAATCCCTGACCAAAGATTAAGATCACTATGACAGGATGTAGCAAGGAATTTAGGAGACATGAAAGTATGCTGAGAAAAAAAAAGCCTCAGATAATTAAAAGGAAGAGTAACATTTCAAATAAAATGGCTCCAATGGCTCAAAATGGAAAAAATAATCAGGTTGATTTCTTAGTTCAGGGAAGTCTCTAAAGCCTATAGCCTACTTCAGCATTGATTAAAATGCATTAATAATCTCTGAGTTTTAGATAATACTGAAAAGTAGATTCAGTTAAAAGTATTTCCCATAGTTCACGAATGCCCTGTCACTTATCCCAGGAAATGCCACAAAATGTAAAAGTACCCAGAAAAGACAGCATTTAATGATATTGAATACAACTTCACCAAAAATTTCGTATCTGTGCAGAACTCAAGTGTGTAACAAAATGAACAGGCAAATCTGATTTAGCTTTTACCTTTTTCCTCCCCTCAGCAAAGTACTAGATTCTCACAGCTTTTTTTGAATTCAGGGGTTTTAGGGTACACTGTTTATGACAATACTTCTCATTTATGTATACTTTGCTTGAAAAAAAAAAAGATTAAAGCACTAAAAAAGCACATCAAAAGCATCACAACTGTGCTAGATTCCCAGGTAGAAATTCTGTCTCTTGAATAACTCTGTATAAGTGAATTCATCACTCCACCTCTAAAGAGAAAATCTTTTAAACTCTACTATGAAGAGGTACAATATATGAGGTTATTTCAATATTTCTACTTGTCAGTCTGAGATGCTATTGCTGAAAAAATGTGATTAACAAAATTTCCCTTGTGAAAACTAATCCCACTAGAGTTGAACAAAGCAGTAAAAAGAATAGAACATCATTAGAAAGATGAGATTTTTTTTCTAAACAACTATGTAAGAAGTTAATGGCAGGTTTCTTTTAGGTGGTCCCCCATCTAAAACTATGTATCACCATAAAAGCCTGAGGCATCTCAATATTTTCACACTAGATCTTCCAAAATCTAGTGCCCATGGGTGGGCACACTGGATGTGAGCAGAAGTTAATGTTGTAATATGAGTAGCTTACCTAAAAATAGCAGCAGCTATTTGCTGCATGGTAATGAAAACCTGTTTTCAGACTACTAAATGCTGAATAATCAATCTATAGCATGCCTGAAGTGTCTTACTAAGTACTGTCCAAGGATGATGTGTATCAATCCTGCTCCTGACTGGAAAAGGAAGATTCTTGTGAAACTCAGACCACCATTACGCTTTACCAATGCCATGAAGAGCAGTCATGAGAAACTGCAAAGCATGGAACAAACTCCCATGAACCACCTACAAAAATGTTGCCTTCTGATCAATAAACTATTCTAAATCGAACCTCTAATCTCGAGTAGCTTGAAACAATTGCTGACATTTCAGATTAAAATACGTCAGTCACAACACTACACGTAACATATAAACTCCACTTAATCTTATATTGATCAAGGACAATCAGTACTGACTCTGGGTACTAAAGAGTTAAACGAGTTCAAATATATTAACAATTAAGAGAGAAAGCCACGAATGTTATCTAGGAGAAAAATACAGAGATTTAGGGGTTTATACCAATGATTATTCTAGGTGAGGTATCAGAGCCCCAAAATTGGTGACATTGATTTTTAACCAAAAGGAAGCCAGTTTCCAGAGGAACAGGGGTCTCGCCTAGCATTACCAAAATTAGTTCTGAGTTGGCCATAATCACAGTGCTTGATGCAATTCAGGTGAGCACTGACACCCTGGTGTGGTTTTCTGAACCCTCATTTTGGTGGTTCTCTTGCTCTGACCCTCCAGAGCTGGATCGTTTGAGTGTGCCAGAGAGATTCCGGCACACTTGGAGATTTGGAGTTTCCTCAGCTACTACTGCACTAAAAACTCCAATTAGTTAAAGAAGTGCCAGCTGAAACAGAGGCTTTTTATCAGGCCTTGCACTAGTCTGTCTCTGCTGAGCCAGGGGCAGCACTGGACCAGCTCGGATACACATTCTGCACACCCCCTCGCACCCCAACCAGGCACCGAACAGTTTCGGCTGCCACAGAAGTGAGGCAGATTGTCTGGAGAGTGAGAGAAAGCACATGCAGAGACAGAGCCTGAGCCTCTCCATGTACCAGCACAAGGGCAGGGGTGTGCCAAGCACCCGGGCTGGCCCAGCACCGTGGCAGAGCCCCAGCCTGGCTGGCTGCTCAGCACCTGCACTCAGGGCCCGTGCTTGCTCACAAGGCTCCCGCAGGGGAGTCTGCGAGAGCCTCACACAACAACTGAGGAGTTCAGGAAATGCTCCAAACTCATCAGATGGCAGGTGAGGACAGCCAAGCAGATTTTCTCTCTCTTGAGAGAGGTTTGGTAACTGATGAGACAATCCAGGGCAAGAATAGCAGTTCAGTGTTAGTTTAACAGGGAGTAGTACTTGAAGAGGAACAGCATTTCCTTGGAGATACTGCTTCCTTTATATACCAAACCTGTTAAAGAAGCACTGTTTACTTTGGGATGGGTGCTTTGTTAAAAATATATTAAGAACATTCTTGATAGTTAGACCTTGATTTATGCTTACCTGAAAGTTCATGTTGTAGTTAATAGGGCAGTTTGATTGTTAGAATTTGTTCAGACACACAACAGGTACAAATTCACAGAGATGAAATTTTGAGATGAAGGCATACATGCATCCAAACCCTAGAAAAACACGCCTAACTTGGAGCAGTCTCCATGTCCCAAGCCTCTGCTCTCTGCACATGTAACTCAGAGTTTTAAGAGCATTTGCCATTTGAGCTTCCAGCTGACCCAAGCATTACTCTGACCTGCCCTTCAATGCCAGAAGGTGCCAGCCGTGCCCTTGTGTGGCTCCTCGGTGTGAGATCCCTCAGCCTCTCAAGTCAGTGACACATTTACCAGGCAGGTTTCTGCTGGGGCTTCACTCCCTGGACTACTTCAGGGCCGGCAAAAAGGACTCAGCAGGAGCGGAGGGAAGCAGCAAGCAAGGGTCTGTTCTTCCTGCAGGGAGCTGGGTGTAAGGTAGCTGCCTCACCCTCACTGAGCAATTCTTTCAGTGAAACAACCTCTGAGGCAAACAAGGGTCCTGAAAGATCTTGTCCTATCAATATGATGCATATATTCCACTCTACACACACCCACACCCCTGTCTCTAATTGTTCAGGTGAAGCGGTGCCAGGGAACATAGGAATACAGAACAAATTAATTCTCTTTTTTTAATTACGTGAAATTCAGACACCACCACCCTAGGTCAAAGGGAACTCTGGGAATTTTTACCCTAAAACCAGAGCAGTACTGAGAGGTTCAGTTATCCATGCTTCTACTGGCAATGTTACTGCAAGCAAAAAGGGCGTTTTATTTAGCAAGTGAAGACAGGGACATGCTGTCAGTGGTTTAATAGTTTTTCCATTAAAAAAAAAAATAGAAGACTTACTGTGAAATTGAATCTCTAACACGAAGAAAAAGTTTAATAAACCTTTTGAAATGTGGAAGAAAGGAAAAGCCTTTACTCCAAGGATGCAGAGCAGCAGCTCAAGAAACCTGTGTGGAACTGATGGACATCAGAGCCCCTTGGCACCATCATGTAGTCCAGACTTGCTGATAACACATTCACCTTCTGTAGCACCATCTGCCATGGGCTTTGGTCTTTTTACCAAATAACTCCTCCCAGGGCAAGTTTTCTGCTGCTAATGAGGATGCATCCAGCAGAACAGGAACCCCAGTCAAATTCTGACAGCATCCCAATTACACTGAAAAAAAATCCAATCACAGATTTTTGCCCAGAGAAGTATCTAAGACCTTGTCAGCAAATCTGCCTGGCCAGGCAGGGGAAGAAAGCTGTCCAGGCTGTTCAGGACTCCGAGGGAGCACACTATGTACCCCCATGTGCCAACTTTAGCAATTTGGGAGAACGATGAGGATCAATTTAAGTGACTTGCACAATTCTAGCTGCTGACACAGATGACTGTGATGGTATTTCCCATGAATGATTTTCTTGTAATATACAGCGAAAAGGAAGATGAGCCTAATTAAACATTTTGAGCATCGCTGTACTAACACACTTTTACACAACCCAGATTAATTTCAAACTGGAGCACAGAGATTAGTCTTTGAGCATGGCACTGCATGTAGGAGTGGATGGCATCCCTTTGCAAATGCTCTCTGGCACGAGTGACTAACAGAAGGTGACAAAATACTGTCACACATATTGAGTAACTACTGGAAAGATCAGGTTGTTCAGGCTGTGTTTGCAAACCTGTTAAGTCTGGTATATGACGCTGTGTAGTACAACTACATATGGCCCATCAGATCCAGGTAGGACCCATCCAGGATGCAAGAAGCCTTCCCAGGATGTTCCTAGTTCCCATGGGAGACAAAATCTGACAGTTCGTTCTCTAGAAGGTCCTAGATCAGGTGGGTTAGTGCCTTTACTAGGGAGGAGAAAGCGCTTTTTGACTTTCAGATTCTCAGCCAGCTGGAGCCCTGAGTGGTAGAGAGCCTACAGCACTCCTTTCCCTCAGACAGGTTCCCCAAACAAAAAGCCACAGCTGGAAAATAAAACTGTATCAAGGAGCACCTAGGAAACAATTCCAGATGGGGTAGGTACAGCAGTAGCAACACAGGCATCCACGAAGGTTAGAAGAATAAAGGTGACGTCTACAGCTACGAAAGACTGAATCTTTTCGAGCATCTGTTGTAGGCCAGAGATAGAAGATAGAGAAACTTAACAGATACCTAAAAAGACCGATGTGTAACCAGAACCCAAAACTTTAACAGTGCTGAATTTTTTTTTTTTCAGAAGTCAACATCTATATGGATCTCAGTTGCAAATAAAAGCTTTTGCTTGATTGACTACAAGAAAACAACAAATAAAGTAAAAATGGGAATTCCTTGGATCAGTCATGTCGTTTCATAATCATATTAAGCTTCTTCTGCTGTAGTCCTTGAGCATGCCACAACATCTGAAAAAATACTACCCCAGGTGGCATTGCTTACAGTATGACTGTACCAGCTCAGACAATCTCAGGAGTTCTGAAGGCTGTTTCTCTATTATACTGAATAGTTGCTTAGCAAATGCATAACAAGAAATCAAGAGTAACATAGGCAACAACAGTTCTTTTCCCAGTTTCTTGTCACTCTTCCTTGACCACCTCTACAAAATAATTAATACAGAAAACACATCCCACAGCTCCAATCAACACCTTCTGAACAACTGTCTAGGAAGAATATAAGGTTTGATCCCAGGGAATTTCACTTGCTTTGACTTACAGGTGTAGAGCAACTCAGTAAAGCCCCTTTAATTATCCAGTATGAAGGACAGCATCAATTTCACGAGGGGCAATTAATGATTAACTGGTCATCTTGTAACAGGACTCAGTGCACTTGGCTCATTTCTTTGTTGGCCTGCTTCAAATACAAGATTTGATAGGGAGGATAAAAATTGCTGTTTTATCCCCCCTCAAAGAATCTAGAGTGACAGCTTCTGTACACCCTACAGAAAGTGAAGAGGGTCTCCAGATCACACAGTAAGGCCAGGATTGCATTTGCATGTTAGTGAAGCCATTTTGAAGGACTTTAGCCCAGGCCCTACTCCTTGGTTAGTGCCAACTTCAAAGCAGTACCTGCAACCCTCTTCTCCAACTTGTCTGATAGTCGTGGAAATCTGGCAGGCTGTCCCTCCTCAGCTACCAACAGCTCCAGGGCTTGGACAGGTGTGGAGGATGGGGAGGAAAGCTGTTGCACGGTGAGCAAATACAGAACCCAAGAAGGTGTGGACGTGTCGCTGGATGCTGACAAAGCAGCTGCCTTTATTGCAAGAGTTAGGGAGGGCATCACCTGAAGTGAGTCCACGTCTCTGTGATGGGAATTTAGGCAGGTGATTTTAGGAGGCTAAAGTGGCACATTAATCCTTGTGACTCCCAAATTATCTGTGACCATTCCTAGTTTATGATAAAGTATTCAAGTGATAAACACACTAGCACTTTTTAGGCTGGAAAGGATACTCCTCAGTAAAACTGCAAGATCAACAGGCAGTAGTTAAGAAAATTAATTCAAAACAGAGATTTAAAAAAAATAATCCAAAGTAATTTTATACAAATTAACTTGTGAAGCTCATTGATACAGGATGTTATGGAGAGCAATATAACAATTGAAAGGAAACAAAATAAGCTCGTGGAAAATAGACCCAGCATATCTATCAAGATAGAAGCCACCTATGTCTCAACAAGTAAATAAACAGCAAAATGTCTGAACTGGTGAGAGATCCATTGTATACATCCATGCATTTCACATGCTATTTCCCCTACACTTGGACAACTTCCAAACACAGGATGCAAGGCAAACATGAAAGTCTCAGGAAGAATTTTGTCACTCAGCCTTGGGTCTCTAAAAATGCAGAAACAATGTGTGTTCCAATTAATTCGTTCAAGATTACTCCCACTTTCTGAGAAAAATCAAACATTTGCATGATCTGAAACACAACAGAACGCACTGGGTTAAAAAGTGAGGAAAATTACAAGTTCATCTGTCCCAATTTCCCATTGTTGTTGTTAGGTGCTCCATGTGGAATGTTTTGTTAGGTCAGAGCATTCAACTTCCACTGATGAAAACCTGATTTTAAAGATCAGTCCAAGCTCACTCAACACAAAAATCAAGTACTGTTTCTGGTGCTGAAAGTATTTTTTAGGAACAGAACACAAAGCATCACAAGTTCACATGTCAACACCTTTATCATTCATCATTCTTCTTTTTTTTTTTCAATCCATCCCCTACAATCTTCCCTACTTAACAGACTGCTGTGACATATACACCTCTACAAATATTAAACTAGTACTGCCATCACGATTTCTGTCATTTTTAAGCAAAGAAAAAGTCACGTTTATTTTGTAGTAGCAATAGTTTCTTTTTTATTTTTAATATACTTTAGGAAACAATATACAAAGCTGAGCTTTTCCACCATTTTCAAACGGTGAGTTGCTCCAATTACACAAATTCAGCGTTTTGTGATGGTTAAGAACAGCAGTCAGCACCAGACTTAAACAGTTAGCTACAACACAAACATCCTTCGAAATGAAATGTCATAATATCAAGACAGGTAAACCAGGAGTTAACATATGACAACTGTTGGGGAGGTGTGTTAAATCATTCTTGTTGAATTTTATATTTCCTTAAATATTTTATACATATTTTCCTGTTTACAAGTTTTAAACAAAACCTCCCTTGAGGAATTATTTAGGTACAAAAATGTTCAACAAGAACAGTTCTAATAAAGAATCCCCAAAAAGACCAAATTTTAATGTGTTGACCAAAGGAAATGAAAACCAGTGTTTCTTTGCTTTAACATGTTTATTACAACAGATACAATTCACATCTGACTAGCTTTTTTTTTTCCTCTTTCCCCTCCCACAACCATGTTAACATGTTCATTGGGCTATTTCCTTATATTTGAGCAAGTAATGTACTTTCAGCACACATGCCCAGCAGTACTATAAGTCCATTCTTACAGGGTGCAAATGGAAATACGTTTCAATAATTTATACAAACAAGTGGGTTATGCTCAATCACTGCAATTTTAAGCTACTGTACACAGGAATGAAAAGATTATAGAAAAAGTGCCATAGCAACAGTGCCTTAAGAAAAGAGAAAATTAGAAGCATTAAAAAGCTGATAAAATCAGATTTAGGATTTCACGGGGAAATGGAACACAGAAGATGAAAAACATTTCTCTGTAAAACAGAAATGAGAAGCACTGCTCTCGACTCGGTGCAAGTGTGGAAACAGTTGTTTCGTGGTATTTTGTACATTGCCCAAACTGTTGCAGCCTTAGACACAGATCGCCTGGCGCTTGCATTGAATTTTAGAAAATGAAAAATTTCTGAATGATAAATTAACTAAAAAAAAAAAGCTAATTTTGCAGACAGGTTTACATGTAAGAGGCTAGGTATTTAGCCACCTCAGCATTGATTAGTTTTGGATGTCTAAGCTCTGATACACATGGCTTCCCATGGCTTCACTCTACAAAATATATTTACAACGTGAAGAATACATCTACAAGAAATCTACATTTCAAGGGTTTTACAAATCATTCTTGTATCTTTCCCCTGAATTTGACTCCCTCCTGTCCCCTTCCCCATGTCAACTTTTTTTTTTCTGCCCAGCTCAACGGTCCAAAGTCTACTCAAATGCAGCTCAAAAGTGTTAAGACTGGGCATCAGTTTAATAGTTCCTGTACTCAAAACCATGTGCAATTGTTTACAACTTTTCACACCATGAAGGAATTCTGATTCTTTAGCTTTTCAAGTTCTTTAATTTGTTGCCTCAAAAATAGTATCCTGCAAGAGAAAATAAATAAATATTAGTATAAACATTTCCATTATACAGATGTATTAAATAAGCATCTACACAAGTACTTCTACAATTTTAGTGAAAGATACCAAGTTCCTTAGCTCCATTAAAAAAATTCAGATATTAAGTTCAATAACCTACAACCATATGGAGATGCACAAAGGCTTGATGTGTTTGACACTTTAGTTCAAAAAACTAAGTTGCTCTATTTCTATTATGACTGATACACAGTTATGTTTAGGTCTGCTCTTCACTTGAATGTAGCTCCCAGAAAAAGCAGGACAGTGCCAAGTAATCCAATTAACTGAATAATCTGGAGAACAGCATTATGCCTCTGTCATGCAGTTTTCCAGATTGTAAAACAACCTAAAGTGTTCAGTTTTTTTAAAACAAACGAGCTTCCTTTTAGGTGCAACACTATTTTTAGTATTTGGTTCTGTGGCTAGTGGTAGTCTCTAGTTACGGAAAGCTCCAATCTCAAAAATATTTGAGGCATCATTAAAGGGTACCTAAGAAAAAAAAGTCGTAACTACACCTTGCTTAGAAATAAATTATATTGCTTACAACTTTTTATACTTTTTTTCTTCTTCTACTGAACTAACATAAGCAATTACTGTGACTAACAAATGCTTGGTTTATAGGACTGTTTCCCAGAATTTTTAATGAACATCTTGAAACCACTTTTCATGATGCTCAAGTGTAATGCAAACGTGTCAGTGAAGTAAGAAAATACTCAGGGAGGGTTTAGGTTTTAAATAAATATTCCATGAAGCCTGAAGCAACTTTAATCAATGCAGAAAAAGCATCAATTCAGCAGACTTTTGTGGAACACTTTACAAATATGTGCCTAGTTCATTAAAAATGAATTTTCTACTAAAAATAGGTCAAAAATTATTAAGATAGACACACGGAAAACATAACATTTAACTTCAAGGCACGGGTATATAAAATGTATCAGTCAATGAAAAGTGCCTTTTCACATGCTGTCAGTTATGATTCAAACAATATATGTGCTTTGTCTAGAGATGAAGTTCTTTCTTAGAGGAAATTTAAGTAGTACTCTTCTGTGCAAAAGTACAGAAACAGTATCATCATTTAAATGTATTGATTTTGATAAGCCCAGCCTTTGCGAAAGCCGCCCCCATCAACTTGGTTACTTATGCCTTGTATTCCACATCTTTGGGATTGCAGCAAAAATAAAAGATACACGTTACTATACGCTCAAAATGATAGTAATACTTATCCATTGACAGTTTAAGGATACAAAGTGTACAAGAAACAAGGTGCTATTTAATGAGCTGAACAATGATTATTTGACATTTTATTTCAGATCAAATGTGCAATCAAGAGACAAATGACACCTTAGGAAATGAAAACTGTAAGAAACCAAGCAGTTCATCAAATATACTACAGAAATCATTCATGTAGTAAAGTTACAAAACAAAGCTTCAGAAAGAATGTGTATTTTCAATTCTCGATCAAGAAAGGTTTACAAATATATTATAGCCTGCTTCTAAAGGATTGTTTCACTAACTGCCAAAATGCAAGAGCTTCTAGAATAAATGCAGCTATTTTAACAGCATGCAACACAATTAAGGTGGCTTCAAACAGTACATCAGAAGCACTGTATTCAAACTGTAGTGTGACTTAATAGTTGGGATAACAACATTGAAAAAGGAAACTGAGTATGAAAGTAGATTCAGGACCATGACTGCTGGTGAATATTTTGAGCATGTATTTTAAGATTACAGTTTCCAATCTTGCACAAAAGTATTCAAAAGTGTGGCTGTGTATTGCTTCAGTGATATACAAGACACCTGCTATCACTGACTTAAGAAGCAAAGTCTACTTTGCTATTAGCAAACATTATTTTTCCCTTAGCTTGTGATGTAAATTACACCTATTCATACTTGCTCTGGCTTTAGATCTATTGAATCTCTCATACAAACTGTAGTGTTTCAGATCAGGAAAAACTGTGCAGATGTGTACCTATGTGATCCATGCACTGTGTATGGACAGAAGCAGGCTGAAATCCTGTGAGTCAATCAGTTTCTTGTAATGCACTAACATATTTGCAAAGGTATTTCTTTTCTATCCAACTAAAAATAGATGGAGAAATTGCAGATCTGGTTCTGTTTAGTGGAGGGAAACAGGTACAATGTACACAGGGAAGAAAGGCAGCCTGCAAACACAGCAAGTACTGGTGTACTTATAAAGTCATCAGTAAACAGAACTCATGCAAAATAATGCCAGAATAGGTCTAATAACACCCTAAAAACTCAAGACAAGCACGGAGCACACACTTACCTTTGCTCACGCAAAGTTGCTTGAATTTCACATACTCGAACTAAAGACCTTAAATTCTTTAATTCAGTACAAATTTCTGACATATGCACACTTCCCATGTTATGGGCTTCCTCACGTAATCTTGATGCCTGCAGTGGTTACACAAAAAGGTTAGGGTTTTGAATCATGCATTGGAAACAACTGGCAGTAGCCAGAGAATTGCTGGATGAGTGTGTCTTGAAATAGCAAAGCACTCTAATTTCAAAAGGGAGTATTAAATCAGATACACATGAAGTTCTCTACAAAAGCCCATTTCAAATCAGAAATAAACAACACTGCTGCCCAGAAACTGTCTAACCCTGGCCTATGCTAAGGCAGGGATAGTTTAGATTTTCTTGCTCCTAACAAATGTTTACCTGACCATCTTGAAAGACAGTACGTGACAGGGCTCTGAGTTTCCAAAGTAATTTGTTCAAGTAGTTCAAAGTCTCCATCCTTTATTTCAATGGAAGACTTAAATTTCCCATCTTATCAGGCCTTAGTGACAAAAATAACTGAATGCCATCTTCTTTCCAGCTACCTTGTACGTGACAAAAAAAACTTTGCTACCCTCTTCAGGTGTTCTCTTCCAGACAAACTCCATTACTTTAATATCCCCACTTAGTCAGTGGGAGACAAGCAGAAGTGTAAATTTAAAGGGCACGACCTATCCAATTCCCAACTTGTGCATTTCTCAAAGTCTCATCACCGAACTGGATATGACTCCAGAGAACTCAACAGCACCAAGGAGACCAGTATAATTACTCTGAGGCCCTGTGTATTACACTGCAATAAGAGGACTTCTTGCAAATGGCACATGGAAAAATTGTATCAAATACAGCCTTCCCTGCAGCATTACTGTTGAGCAATGTTATCCTCTGCTACACTGGCTCTGTCTGGCATGGAATAAATTCTCTTCATAGCAGTCCACGTGGTGCCATGCTTTGAATCTATGACCAAGCCAGTGCTGACAACACAGTAATGTTTTAGCTATTTCTAAGCAGAGCCTACGCAGCATCAAGAGTTTCTAAAACCCTTTCTCTCTCTGACCCCCTCTCCACCCAGCAAACACACTGTGGGTGGACAATAGGCGGGGAGGGAACAAAAATGGGACAGCTGACCCGAACTGACCTCAGGGATATTCCATACCACACAATGTGTCATGCTCAGCAGTAAACCTGGGGGGCAGTTTTCCAGGGGTTGCCATGGCTCAGGGACTGGCTTGGCATTGGCTGGCTGGTAGTGACTGGTTTTGCATCACTTTCCCCCACCCTCTTTTACTCTTTAACCTGTCTTTACCTCAACTGATGAGTTTTCTCACTTTTGCCCAATTGTTTCCCCTACCCTGCTGGGGCAGAGCGAGCAAGTGGCTGTGTGGTGCTTAGCTGCTTACTGGGATTCATCCACATCTGCTTAGGTACTTGTATGCTTAATTTTTCCTTCCCAAAAATAATGTTATTTAGCACAGGTCTTCATCAACTTCTGGCATTTCTCCAGTTCAAAGCTGCATTTTGTGTTCTAATTCCCTACATTAAAAGTTTTCTTTTCTGGAATTTGTTAACATTCAGGAGTACCCTGGTCTCCAGTGGGATATAATTTCCCATGTCTTCCCTGCACAACTCCAGTTACTGAATTGTTTTTCAGTTTTCCATGTTAAGTGCTTTTTATGAGTTCTGTGAGTTAACTGTTGTAGTTCAAGCATGGTTCAGCTATTACTACTGCACAGCACATTTCTTCAAGTCTGACTGTTTCAGCACATACCTGTCCTGGCTCTTCTAATTTATTTATTTACAGTTTACTCTGGCATGTGCTCTTCTGCCCTATTTTCAAGTTACACTATGCATCTGGCAGCTATCTGAAGAAACCAAGACACTGAGTTTTTATAGTCTCTCCACTTTGATCTATCTTACCTTCTTCACTGCATACTGCACCTATACTTTCATTCACTTCTTTTATATCAAATATCTCATTTAAGTGCCTCAAGTGCTACTATTCAAAACTGGTCTATAAACCACAGTATCACATTAAATCATCTGAAATAGCAGACAGGACAACACAGCATGTAGCATGTAGCACAAAGTACCCAACTGAGTATATGACTGCCAAGCATTAGCTGAGTTTTTTGATCTCTTTATTACCAACAAGGGAAAAAAAACCCCAAACCCTATGCACTGCACAAATCTGTTTTCTATATTAAGATGACTTGTGATCAGTTGTGAATTCAGTACACAATGAAAATAATACTTTCAGAACTATGGACCAACCCCATAAATAAGTGCCTGTGCTGCACCATTTCCTTAAAGACACTCCACAGCAATGGCTCAGTGTTTGACTCAGTACAGGTTGGTAATGTCTGAAAACTGATTTAGAAGAATTAATGGAAAGAAGTAAGAATCCTAACAGGGTCTCAATCTAGACTGTGCTTGTAAGAGTCATCTTGCGAGTTACTACCTAAAAGTCTTCAGTGTAGGTTTGTGCCAGCATGCAACCACTCTTCCAAAGACCAAAGTAAACTGTGCTAGGTAAGATATTATCCCAAACAGACTGCATCAGATAGGGCTGCCTGTGAAAAGAACTGAACTAGATTCAATAACCAATACGGTTCCTTTGAGTAATACATTCCAAGCAGCTGACATGCATCCAGTTTCCTTGTATTACTACAACAGAACAGGTTTAATGCAATTAGCTACAATATATGGATGGCAGGTCTACTGGATTTCCCATTATGTAAAAATAGCCTAAATTCAGTCTGAGTACATCAATTTACAAACAAGGCAGAGTTTCTTTTTCACTGTGTAGAACTAACAAGTCAGTAACTAAAACTGTGGTGTAGTCTCAAATAGTTTAACTCTGTACCTAATTTATAACATTTTCCACATAAACAAAAGTATCATTATTAAAAAATATGTTGAAATCTATGTTCTTTGCAAATTTCAACAGAACTTTAGCAGAAAGAAAATAGTTATGAGGATAGTTACTCATCTGCAGGAATTTCAAAAGCACTGAGACTTCAAGTGAGACTGAAAATACCCAACCGCTGAAAGGCAAACACATGTAAAACCTGCAGGTCTGGCCTAATCTCTCTCTCCTCTCTTCTGGTTAAGGACAAGCATCAGGGTCTGGGGTTTTTTTAAACACTTTTAATTCCAAGAAAAAGCAAGCTGAGTAAGAAACCCAAATTTTAAGCTATACATTAAGCACTCTCAGAGGGAACAGAGCAAAGGAGTACTCACCTGCTTTTCTGCGTGATCCGCAGGCCAGCCCTGAACATGCTTTATAAGGTTTTCATTGAAGTGTGCTGCTAGCGTAGGTGTTAATGAACACGTGGGTCGTACAGATGTATTTTGTGGTGCAGGTGTTGAGTTTGATGCACTACTACTAGAGGTATGATTTGGACCTGGTGATGGACTTCTTTGACTACTAGAAGAAAGAATTAAAAAAAGCAAGTGAGCATTTAAAAACACGTGTGAACCTACAGAGAAATCAACACTGAAAATTCATTGCTTCCAAGCACAAAAAAAACATAAAGTGTTCAAACCACAAGTAAATACTTCTGGTAGACCAAACCTGTCCCACTTTTTTACAAACCTCTAACATTTATTGGAAGGTTTGAGTGCTACAATATAACAGGGGTTTTTTGTTATTTGGTTGGGTTTTGTTTGTCTGGTTTTTAACTCTGAGAGCTGTTCAAGAGATGTAAGCAGTGCCCAGATGGTGTTGGATTGAGAATATATACATGTATGTTCTTCCTTCAAACAGCTGCCAACCTGAGATTTTCAGTAATGATGTATCTGATGGGAGTCAAACAGGTTTATTCAACAGAGGTTTGCCACAGTAAGCATTAAGAACAATGCCTGATGCCCTGATCTGAAAATAAAGCCATATGGGATTAGAGGAGTTTACTACTCATGTCAGAACACAACTTCAGGAGGTTTTGTCACATTGTACGTCTTCACTTAATGCACTTGGGACAACAGAAGTATCACAGGAGCAGTGTGTAGCCACCAAACTGACTGCTTTACTGGAACATACTCAGCATAACAGTGATGGTACCTCACAGTTATGATGTTCTTTGGCACTACACATACTGCGAAATAGTAGCACTAATTGTGTAACTACCTAACGACTCTCCCAACTGGCAGAAGCTTTGCAACACAGGGCATAATTTCAGTCTGTTTCTTAAAACTTTGTATCACTTGCAGGCAAGAAGAAAGCATTATGAAGGAGAACCAAATTTTAAAGGACTCTTGATTCATCACCTAACCTAACCTGTCCGTCCCCTTGAAGACTGAAAACATCCTTACAAAATGCAACTGTCTTTCTAGTCCAATGCTCAGACATTTATCCTAATCAACTCACACTTGCAAAGAATTACAGCTTAAAGAATTACAGCCAAAAAACCTGGATGTCTGACATGGACCTGCTGGAAAGAAGCCAGAAGAGAGCCACCAAGTCGATGAGAGGGCTGAAGCACTTCCCCTATAAAAAAAGCAATTCCTGCCCTCTCTTCAGAGCTTATGAGAGTCACAGTATCTGGAGCACCGTGTAGTGGGAAGCCTAAAACCGGACAAGAATTAAACTGCTATAGCAAAGGAATGTGGCAGAGGACCACACAGACTAAGGGGCTAAAGCACATGCTGTATCAGGAGAAGATAAAAGTTTATTCAGTCCGGAAAAGAGAAGGCTGAGGGGAAGGGGATTGAGGGATCTTTTCACAGATTTTTACTACTTTTGGGGAGAACAGAAAGACTCTTTTCAGAGATGCACAGTGACAGCACAAGAGGCAGAGACAAGCTGCAACAAGGAAAATTCTAATTTGACATGAAAAAAAAATCACCATAAGGGTAGTCAAACATTAGAAAAAGATATTCTGAGATACTAAAAAAACCCCACCGAGATAATGTCGTTAGCAATTCAAACTTGCCAGTCCTACTATAAGTTGGGACCTAAGTACACCATAACTAGAATTCCCTTCCAAAATTATTCGAAGTTTCAATGTATTCATGCAGCATCAGCAAAGTGATGGTGTAGAGAAAGGCTACATTTATTAACTAAGTAGAATTCAGGTATAACATTATTTACTCCTTAGTTCTACTATAATTAAAGTTTCCCCTATGACTTGCCTCCTCTTTATTTATCAGCCTGTCTTCTCCTACTCCATCAGTAAAAATCACTCTAACACATCAGAAACGTTTCAAGAAAATAAATAAATAAAATCTGTGGGCTTCTCAAAAATAAAGTTGCATCTTAATCATAACTAAAACATACTGTCACAAAATATCTTAGGCACTGCTATGTTAGCAGCAGGGGGAGCTACGAATGCAGCAATGACTGTTCCAAACTACCAAAGGATTTTTAAATGCTTCAGTAAAGGCAAATACCTGCCTTAGCCGAGTTAAAGACTGACTATGCCACCAGTAACAGAATGCCTCCAGAGAGGCAAAAATATCTGTTACAAGGGTATGAGAACAGGATGGTTCTGAAATACACTACTACAAACAACAAATCTTACAACCTACAAAAACTGGAATGAAATACCTCCCCCTTTCCCAGCACTTTTCCAAGGTAAAGGGAAAATGTTTCCAGTCCTTTCTGAAAACAAAAAGAAACTATCAACCTGATGAAACTATTAATTATGAAAGCACTCACTGAGTTTCATTTTTAAAGCAACCATAATTAATGGCGTATCTTTGGAATAATCTCTAACAGACAGACTCACTGTATGCCCACACAGTGTTAACTTCTCAACTTAAATGGCTGAAATGTTCACTTCTTTAAAGTTAACAATAACTACTCAGGTTTTCTTACACAGCATTTCCACCCAACAAGTCAAAAATAATTTTACCTCCATTCACTTAAGACTTTTAATGAGCCAAGGAAATGTAGATATGATTAGCTTCTGCTCAATTAATCTGTATTTAAGCTGGAGAAAAATGCAACCTTAATTCAGAGAGCCAAAAAGATTTTGGACCATCTGTCCACAGTTCAGGTTGCTAAGTTGTTTTTCACTCCTATAAAAGTAAAGGACGTTAGCTCCCAAGAGCAGTTCGCAATCCATCTCACTGCTTTCACCTACAAAGGAATAATCTGTTCTGTACCAATTGAGACAAACTGCCTGGACACAGCAAATCTTTTGCAGATAAGTAAATCAACATCTGAGCTGACCCACTTTCATTAAACCCCACTGCACTCAGGAGAAGAGAATACCAGTCACACAGGTTTTTCCAAGTCACCTATTCCTTAATCTTCCACTTTTTGTGAATGAGACACTTCCAAAGCAAACTGAATCGCATGAACTCATGATGCACAATACACCAGAGTCACAAACATGTATTAGTTTGAGAGATACGGGATACTGAACAATACTAACATTGTCTCGGTATCTTTCACTCTGGCCTGCACACTGCCTCCTGCGCTGCCTCCCCTCAGCCACGGGACTACGCTACTGCACAACACCCCTGCTTCAGCAGTGCTGGGGCTAACTCAGCTTCCTCCACCAAAACGCTGATGCCAAATGGAGCAATGGTTTGCACAGGGACAGCAGATCCCTAAACTCACTGTAGGTAAGGGTCATGCCAGAGAACAAAGTCATGTAACCCAAAGGGAGGGTGAGGTATGGATTAGTAGGCCAAGTGCCCGCCAGTATCAACTCACACAGACTCCAAGCCATGGTAAGTGTTTCCAAGAACGACTATCTTTCTCAGGAAGATTTCCTGTGGGGAAAGGGTGATGAGCAAAGAACAAAAGGGCCTGTGACTGAGAGCTGTCCCCCAAAACCTCATCACTCCTCATTAGAAAGCTTAGCTTGCTGAAAAGTGTAATTTTATCTTTAGTACTGTAATTCAGAAAGATTTAAATAGCACCATCCATAATTAGTAGGAACTGGAGCTGGTACACTTTGCCTCTATTCTCCTCATAGAGATAAATGAGTTATAGGCTTGTAATCTGACAAAGATTAGAATCAAGTGTCTGTAAAATAGCCTACATTAAAAACTCAGAACTTCTGACTTGCTTGTGCTTGTACCCTCAAATTGGTCAATATTGCAGGGTCTGTAGTAAAGCCAGCTTCTGGGACAGGACTGCCAAGCACAAAACAGATAATCCAGTCCCCCACAAAACCTCAAAACACAAAATAACTCCCTTCTCCCCACAAAAACGGCCAAAACTAACAAAGAAAACAAAGGTCCCCTTTGTTATTAGTCCCAGAAGGGCAGATAAAAGCACCTCACTCTTTTATGATCTGGAAAGCACCACTGTGTGGCTTCAGGTACACTGACAATAATGAGTACTGAGGTTTGGTTTTTTGTTTGCCTTTTTAATACCATACCACACACCTTATTCAACCACTCTAAGAATACAGCTACTAAGAATTGCAGATTTACAGAACTTCTAAGAAAGTCAACCTGCAACCTCTTCCTACCACAGTTCTATACCATGACTCCATCACCAAAGAATCTTATGACACATATTTGGTCACAGCCCCTGGAACCAATGTGAAAAAATACAAAGCATCCAACACTATGAAGAGTCCACTATCCCAAAGAAAAATTTCTAACAAGATACAGATTCTAAATCCACCCTGTAAATCAATGGTTAAATGTTTCCATCATGCAACATCCGAGTAAGTTGCAATGTTGACAAAAAGTCTGGCCAAGGAAAGGTGTGTGAAACTTACTTAATTTTTAATGTTTTTCATTAGAGCAGCAAAATCACCTGACAGACCAAAAAATCATACTAATTTAAAAATCAAATTACACAACATCAAGACACTACACACATCTAACACTAAGCAAATCACAGATTCCGTAACTGCATAGAGACAGAAACTCCAAACTCTGAAATCACAATACCGGGAATCATTTGTAAAATTGTCACCAGGGTGACAGAGCACAACTATGAGTTCCATTTTGCTTCTGAGACAATGAAGTTTAATGGTTACCCCAAAAATGGAGAATCTACCACATTAACTATGTAACACAGGTACTTAGCTGCATGATCTCAGTAGCAGCAGTTAAATCACATGTTCAACAAACAGGCCAAAGAGGAGTCCACTAACTGCAACAATACAACACGCATTGAATCCAGATAAAAACTAAGGACAGAACAGAGAAACATTTCAATATACCTTGAACGCTGAAGACTTCGGGGAGAGGCAGGTTCATGACCCGCCTGCTTGTCAGCTATTACTGGCTGCTGAGGTGCTGCCTGGGAAGCTGGTCCTTGTTTAACACCTGGAGTAGCAACCTGGAAAGTTCAAAACGTCATTAGATTTTCTCCACAGTAAAGAGCAAGTGCAAGAACCAGTGAAAACCAAGGAATTTACAATTTCAACACCTGTGGGGTTTTTTGGAGACAAGGTATTTTGTTGACACAAATTTTATTCTCTTCACAAGGTGTTTTAAAAAAAAAAAATCTCTAGTTCCACAGCTGTGACAGAAAGGTTTTTTTTTACTAAAATAGAGTACTTAATAGGCATAACAGAAGCTCATTTAGACTCATGTGACTTGTCAAAATATTGCAAGCTTATTAGGCAAAATAGTTCAACTCAGTATTATTTTTGACTGTATCTTCCATCTGAGCACTGAGCATCATTTTCAACCTCAGAGGAGTTGTTCATTACCCAAACAAAATCTTCATGTACAAATTTAAGAGTTCCCTACTTGAAAATACATTACACAGTGTTAAGAACATAATTATATCACAAGCATATTAAAACATCTCTATCAGAAATGGAAAATAAAATCTAAATCATATTTATCGGTTTGCTGCTCCCTTTTCTGTAAGTTCTAAACTCATGAGTGACTAAAAAAATAGTCACCAGCAGCTTCTTGCTTTTCCTTTGTAGTATATATTCAATACAAGGTATTAAGGCACCAGCCGTAAGATACAGTCTTCTATGCGAATTTCTGAGCTATGACAGGATGAGAAGTTTGGGAATATAGTAATGTTTAAGTTACAGAAAATTAAGTTCAAGATACTTCACCTTGCCCCATGCTTTGCATACCTCATTTAAAGTATGTACAAGCGAGGTCAGCTTCAAAACTTATCCCCTACTCTGCAAAATCAAGCTAACAATTTTAAAAGAAAAGGGAGGGAGCAAAGAAAAAATGGCTTCTAGGGATCCATGAAGACAAAAAACCCAAATCATCCAGCCTGTCTGGCATTTGCTGACTTCAAATTAGTGCAGATGACTAACTAGTGATCACCTGAACATCCAGAAATTCTCTATTTCAGAAACAGACTTCTGTGAAACAAACCACAGATGGCAAGTCAGACACTATCTGCTAAAGTAAACTTAAGACATTAACTTGATTCATTTAAATACACAGGGAATCTTAATGCAAATTTAAACTCTTATATGTCTAAGAAGAAAACTCACCTTTTAAAATTATCATAAAAATGAAAATGTGTTCTTTCTGGTTTTTAGATTAATAGACATATACTAAAAAAAGTCTGAGTAGCACATGAAAAGCCCATGGTACTAAAAGGATAAAGGAAGATTACTGCAAGATCACTCTGCTGTTAAAATAAACAGAACTATAGAACTGAGGGGGGTGAAACAGCAGCAGTTCATAAACCGATTTACAAGAACAGACTACACAAGTACCTTTATGAAATGTATGACATGAAGAACTTAGCTATTAATGCCTGCAATTTGCTCAGCCTGTGAGCAGACATTAACCATCAAGGCTGTTCAAACAGAAGGAACAATTTCAAAAGGAAAGTCCATCAGCAATAATGGAATCACACTGCAGAGCCAAACTGGAAAAGTAACCAGCTCCTTGGCCAGTAAAAATAGTTAAAAAAAAAAGGACCGTGAAGAGAAAGTGGGATTTGTGAGTTAAGTGAACCACAAAGCCTCTCCACTATTCCATGTTTTCCAAGTGTTTCAAATACTGTAAATACATACACCAGAAACAGAAAAATAGTAAGGGCTAAATAAATTCAAGAAACAAACAAACCAACCGACCAAAAGCAACATTCTCACTGAGCTTGACAGGTCTGTAAAGTGTTTTACACAGCTGTTCTGCAGAAATTCAGAACAGTTTCTGATCCCACAATACAGGCACAGCTAAAAGGCAAAACGTGACACCCAGGCTCCTGGAGTCTGTGACCCCCAAGCTGCCACATGCACACAGCACACCTGCAGGCAGACACACCAGTTTCCGTCTCCAAGAAGTACTGACACGTTCAAGCAGTCCTAAGCAACAGTACTGTGCCAATGGCACTGTGCTAGTCCCACAGCCAGCCCAAATACCTGTGCAGCTGGCACTGGGCTCTGCTTGCACAGGGCCATTCAGCTTTCTCTGCCCTAAGCCCATATGGGCCTGTGCTCTAAAACCAAGTGTGTCCTGGCACAGCACCACATCTTGATTAGGCATCATTTACCTCAAACTCTACAACTGGACAAGCTAGCCTGACTGACATATCTGACAGGGTACTAAAACAGTCATGCTCACACTGGAGCTACTACCACCTAAGTTCCCATCGCACAGAATTAAGTTCCACAAATACGAGAACTATCAAGACAGTTCTTTCTCTACTGAACTGGTGAAGTATCTGCTGCTGAACCAAAATTTGTTTACTTCTGGAACTAACAAACAGTCTGTGGGTTGTAGAGACCAGAACAGATCTACTTCCAGTTATTGACAGTAAAAAACGTAAGATTCTTTTTCATATCTCAGGATTTGGAAGTGCCACATATCTCAACATTGCTATTTGATAATTTCATTACTTGTCACCTATCTAGGAGATGTGAACCCATAGATTCAGGATGTAATCCAGGGGCAGAAACCAAGGTAGCAACCAATACTGGTACACACGTGAAGCTTTCACAGTTCATTGTATCATTGTCCATCACAAGAAACTGGGAGAATCACTTGGTTTTCTTTGTACCCATGAAAACAGATGAAAGAAAATGAGGCATTTTGACTACAATGACGAATGCAAGCTATTCCCCTGAAGATGAAAGTATTCCTCAAAGGCCTTCAAGACATAAAAGGTTCACTTGTGAGCAGAAAATTGAGAAAAAGACACCCGATTTTAGAAAGGTGGGGGTGTCTCACCCTGAAGTCTAGAGTCATGCTTCTTAAGAAGAACCTTAGGAGCTTATAGGTTAGCTTCAATTTACATTTCCTAGTCACTGATCCAATGGAGGAATTCTGAATGAATAGGGGTCTGAGGGCAGGAAGGGAAAGGGACACTATGTTACTGATCTGTAAACACCTAGCACATTTCTAAACCAAATCTGAGACTACATCAAGTTAATTCTCCCAAGAAGTTCTCTCCCATTTTAAACATCTTTTGTTGGGTAAGTCTAGAGAATTGTATCAGCTGTTGATTTTGAAGTATGTTTTTCTTTCTATTTAAATATGCTAAAATACTGATGCCTTGGTAATATCTACAGACAGCATGTGAAGCCAGCATAAGAATTTCCTCAAGAAAAGTAAACTAGATTTCATGCTGAAGCTGCACTGCCAAAATACAGTCTAGTAGCTGCTTCCAGTTGTTTGTTTCTGCTGGGAAAGATAACATACGTATTTTATCATCCTATATACAACTGCTAGCACATGGATATACAGGAGCAATATTTAATATCATGTACAATGGTTTCTTACTACAATATGGCATAAATCAAGAGGAGCTTACCTTCTGCTGGGAGGATACTGGTGGCGTAGTCATCAAAGGTTTAAGTGGAACAGTGTTAGTCTGCGGCGTGCTTATCCTTGGAGACACGTACGATCTCGGCGATGAGGCATCAGATGTTAAAGACATTGGAGACTGATTAGATGGCTGAGCTGTAAAGGAAAAAAAATTGCTTTTAATAAAACCATGTTCTATCTTAAATGTGAATTAGATTTTCTTTTGGTACTTTGGAGTATGCTATATTAGATGATATACAAACATGTTCACTGTGAACAACGAGAACAATCAAATGTTCAACAACAATCCTAGCTAAGGAATTGTATTTCCCCCAAACTCCCCATTTCTAAAACTTCAGGGGAGCGGGGAAGAGAAGAAGCTATTAGGAAATGCTTTTAACATATGAAGAGACTAAATAATTTCCAACTCCTTCTTTAAAGTGCTCAACTTGATTTAACCAAAAGAATGTATTAACAGTTTATTTAGAAACCTATTCACCCATTCTAGGCATATACCAACAGTTCCCCCCCCCATGGTTAAAAATTAAATTAGTACTGCTTACTTACTCAGTAAGATGACTGCATTTATTGTTTTGGTTTAAGTTTTTTAATTTAAATTTTAAAGTTTTTTTATCAAGTTACAAGCCAGAACATATTGAAAATACCTGAAAGAATATCTTGCCTAGAAGATGAAAAAAAAATCCCCCACTAGACAGAGCAAACTTTCTTTTAAGAATTTAAAGCCTCCCCAAGAATCACAGTTGCACAGTACTACAAGATGGGTGTTAAAGCAAGGAAGAGTTGTGTTTTACACTGAACATTAAATAACACCTAACTCAGGTCCAGAATAAATTGAGAGGGTCTCACAGAAGGTTCACATTACTCTTACAGACTTAGTTAACATACAAAGAAAATCCCAAAAGGTGAGACAGAGAAGCATATTTACTTAGTTGAGTGTCAAGTGCCTGCTCCTCAGTAACAATTTTTTATTCTCTCTTTGGAAAGAGTCATTCAACATTCTCCACACCGTGTGGCCAAAGATAAAACAAGAGACAGATTCTACAACTTTCAACTGTATCAGCCTTTTTAAAACGCTGCATAACAAATTTATGTAAGTGAAAAAAAGACTCTGAATACCTTGCGTGGACAGTTGTGCAGCTTGAGAAATTAGGGAGGTGATATTGAAAGCAGATGGTCCAGCAGTAAGAATTTTATGGAGTATAGACTGCAGAGAGGCTTGTGTCACAGCTGCTGTTAGAACTGAAAACAAACATTCTGTTTTACTGACAATTCTAGAACACCACTTTAAACTGTTCAAACTGGCTAATTACATTTAAGCTACATTTTCTTTCAGAGTTATTTCCCGCATCTACCACAACCGAAGATCCACCTGAACTGTTTTTCAGTTACTTGATTTCAAGTTGACTTGAAATGTCTAGCAAATCCTTTGTTCAGTAGTTTTACCTTTGAGATATACACTTACAAAAAATTATTTTAAAAAATAACTTCAACTTTTCAGCTTGACCTTATGAATCAGTAATAATTCTTGTAAACATCAACAGAAAATTTGTTCCATTTGCTACTGTAGTAACTAGAATGTGTGTGAAGTTTCTTTACACTACAATTATTTTTTTAAAAAGCAAAACGCAGAATCACTTTAACTCACTAAAAGAGATGGGGGGCAGACTTCCTGTTAAAGACAAAAAAAAGTATCTTTCAAGTTAAAAATCTGTGTTTCTTCTTACTAATAAAAAACCCCTTATCTGTTCTGGGTTTAGCTGTCCCATGTCATCCCCCCAGTAAAAAAATCAATCACTTTTAACCATTTTAAAACTGCACAATACAGGAAGAGCATCTTGCAGTATGAGATGATGAGACCCTGAACTAAGAGCTTCTGAACTAACCTTTCCAAAGAGGTCTGCAGGCTCTGTGGGATACTTCCTGAACATACATTCCACCCATGCACACTCCTGACAAAACTGACTCACCAGCACAAGCACAGAATAACTCTGAATCATGTGCACAGTAAGGGCAGCCCTGCTGTGCAAGGTGAAGTCACTGCCCACGGGGACACAGCCAGGCCCTCATGCCATCCGACAATTCTGAACACTCCTGCTCCAAGACATACACAGCTGCTGCTCAGATATGGCAAGAGAAAATTACTAGAAATTTCACTGGGCAGCTTTTTAATAAAATACAATTGGAGTTAACTGGACTTTTCATATTTCAACACAAACAACCGTAACACTCCTTTTTTTAGGCTAACCTAGTGCACTGCAGTTTTAAAGGCTTCTCCCTGCACAGGAAAAAGAAAACAGTGACCTACCTACCCACCTATTAGTACTGAATAAAGACAGAATATTTGCTGATTAAAAGGAAGCAACTGACAGCTTTTTCTGATAAATAATTGCAAGGTACAGAATATTTTGTACATATTTTCACTTACTTGATTAACACTTACAGAAAGTAAAAGATAACTGACTCTCAGCATTACATGTAAATGTTGTACTTCCTGTTGAAATCAGTGATCCAAGCACAAGAAGCAAACAAAAACTCCTACACCACTTTATCAGTAACCTGCCACATGCAGACACATTAGATAAAACTGCATTCAAAATGCATCAACTCTACCTGTTCTTGCAGCAAAAGGCACTATAGGTAAGTGACAAACTCACTTCTAACAAACTAAGCCTATGTGACAAAAACCTAAGGTACACGTAAAAAATTTAACTGTCTAGCAAAGTTACTGACATGCTACCTTTATTCAGAGAGGCTAACTTGTTATGCTAAAGAAAAAAGTTGTTAGGCAACAAGATTTAAGAATCCCTAGAAGTTTCAGTATTTGCAAACACACATTAATAGAACAGCAGCGCAAACTACAGAAAACAAAGAACAGTGCACGAAACAAAAGAACAAAGAGCTCTAATGAAATTTTTTGCAACAGACAAATGCTGATACAGCGATTAAGTCACCAGTCTCAATTAGACTGCTCATGTACATCAACATTTATTAATTTGAAAACCTTAAATGCTGAGAAGGTTTAACAGAAAAAACCCCCCACAAAAATCCCCACTTTACCTAGGGATTCATTTATTCACTTTTCATTTAAAATAGGGCTTTCATTTACTACAGCCTGGTATCCAACATACTAACGTATGTAAATGTGAGATGACATGAACTTTAAAAAATCCTTACCTTCATTGATTTTGGATATATCTACGCTAGAATTATTAAGCTGCAAGGTGGCTTGCAGAGCAGGCAGCAGCTGTCGAAGGAGATTTGGGTCCTGAAGTAATGGAGGAATTGGTGATTGTGGGACAGGTGAAACAGGAACTGTAGGAGCAGATGAAGCAGGCGCAGAAGTTGGATTCAGTCCAGAAGCAGAAGATGTAGAAGGAGTTGTGCAAGAATGGGATACAGACTTGTCCACAGATGCAGACTCTGAACAGAAGACAGAGAGTGTTTTTCATTTCCCCCAATATAACCTGACAACTCACTAGTACAATACTCATATTAAATTCAGAAGATAAAATGCTTAACTATAATTTTTAAGAAAAAACCACACAACATAAATAGAACAAAAATTGAAGATAGCTGATTTCTAATGCAATTTATGCTACTGAACCTAATATTTATTAGGACCACACACATGCTATTTCTCCACTTCAAGATACTGGATGAAAAGCAGCCAGTATTAAAAATGGGACATTTTTTTCCTTAGCTTTTAACACAAATGTGGGTCAAAAATTCCTTACTCATCTCTTCTTTTACTGTGCCTGTACTCATATTCTATATTTTTACTTATTATTCCAATCTTTCTTTGAAAAATATACTATGAACAAAAACATTATAGCCCATGGATTTCACATATAGGCTACTGTGTCAAATTTGAGGGGAGGGTATAAGCCATGCTTCATTTATGAAGAGACGACTACAAGAAGCCACAAAATGTAAGTCTATCATACAAAATCCAGTTACATTGCTGAGGATTTAGAAAGAATAATGAGCTGTACTAGAAATGTTAAAACAGTCCTGTTAACATCCCCACAGCAGAGTGGAAACATACCTAAAAATTTATCTGCCCATAATTGATTTTTAAATTGTCAGCTTCTCCTGATGCATTAAGACCTATATCCTTTATTTTATTAATACATTTTAGGAAATATTACCACTTATTACCCACAGAAATACATAGTACTTAAATTCAGTTATACTGTATGGCAATTTGTTCTGATTAATATGAGTTATTTAATCAATTTTAAATTTGACTTTCACTTAACAGAAAGTTGCTCCTCCATTCCAATTGAGAAATCTCTGCAATGAAAGTATTTCAACTTACTAGAGGTGTACCATCAGTCACTTCAAATATCTTTCCTTTAAGAAACCTGGACCACTGTATTTCAATCTTAGCTCCCCCTTCTCTCATCCTCATTAAACCTCAGAGACCCTTGCCCCCAAATTCAGTCAAGATTAACACCTCTATAGCACCAAAGAAGCTGGATGCAGAGCATAAAGCTATGGATCTATGGATCCAAGATCTTATGCAGGATGTTTGCCCATAGTAATGAAGACCTGGATTTTAAACCACCTCAAACCAGGCAGAGGGTCAACCTGGATACTCTACATTTCAGGGAAAAATCTAAAATAATTGGGAAAATGGGCTGGGAAGTTCTTTTACTTTAGGGTGTGCTTGATTTTTTTCTTTGGAGACATTGTCAAAGTAAGATGATGCTGACTTTATTAGTAAAGAAGTGAAACGGTCTTATTTTGTTTTACTACGTAAGAATAAAATGTTACAGAATTTCTAACAGCTTTTGTATTCCAATAACCTTAATTGCAACTTCCAAGACTAATTTGAAGAAGAACCCTAAAAAAAAAAAACATAAAAAATTATGGAAGTGAGTAACGATGTGTAAATCTTTTCACTGAGATTTCTAATCTCACTTGGAAGAGGATTTCTGCTTCCATGCTGTTACAGTATAAATAGCTTATATAGGTCACAAATACTCCAGTAAACTTTTTCCAGACAAGCAGCTGAGAAATCTGAACCAGAAAAAAAATGCTGAAGAATCCAAACTTTAAAGCTTGAAGAATGCAACAGCCAGGACACAAAGACATATTTCAGAGTTTCAGGTGAACTTGTGAAAAAGATGAGGCCTTATCTAGTTACAGTCTCCTCAGGGTTGGTTGCAATGTATCTGTGAAGGTACCTGGTCATTTGGGCAGGAGCTTTCATAAGAAAAACTTAAAAAGGGACAAAAGGGGTTACAAAGACTGAAGATAGAGAAAAAAAGAAAAAACCAGTTACAAATTTTCTGCATGATTTTCAGTAACATGTGAACTAGGACAGCTGATTAGGTATTAGCTCCCATTAAAACAATAAGTCATTAGTGAAAGTTTTTATTATAAAATACTGCATATAAAATCTTACAGTGTTCAAAGTAAACATTAAGACAACTGCAGGTCAAGACACATTTAACAAACAAGAATCTTACCATACTAAACAAAAACATGTGAAGTTTAAATTTAATTTGGATCTGTCACAGTCCAAATAAGATCAAGATACACTGGCAGACAAAAGCAAGGGAAATAAGCACAATGGGATATGTTAGTACTCGTGTACAAGCCTGCTACCCTACAGTTTTGAGAACCTTACCAGAAAAATAACCATTAAAAAAACCCCGAACAACAAAACACCCTCAATTCAAAACAAAAAAAAAAAATACTGAGCAAGTGCCAGCACTAATTTCAAAACATATTTAGTGTATCTAGGCTTGTCTTCACAGTTAAATATGAAGTTATTTTACGTAAAGAAGCCACTCACTACTGTATTATTTATTCATGTAAGCAAATACCTGACCCTCAAACCACAACACCATACCAAACAGCTGGAAGTGCTTTTCACCCATGCTGCACTTCTGAACAGAAAACACACTGAATCAAAGGCAAACTCAAGCTAACAATGCAGGTAAAGTAAACCTTATAACCACCCAGTCGTGGGTATTGACTTATTTCTTTTATAACGGAACTCAAAACATGTCACTCAAAACCACTGAATTCCATGAGGTCTGTAAAACTACTTTAGTTTGAGCTTTTATGCTATAAAAATGCACACTGAATTACATCGACACAATACAGTCGAGTTACTTCTTTCAGACAATATGGAGACATTATTTCATAGCTGTATTACTGCAGGTATTTTAAGTATGTGTTAAAATATATCTGTGAAAGGTATGTTTATACAATCACCCAATTAAACCTAGAGAAAGGATACAAAGCAAGGATAGTGCCTAATGCTAACATTCCAGTCTTCTGAGAGGTTTAACAACTCAAAAACAAAACACTAAACATTATAAAAGAATACACCTCTACGACCATAACTACCTACATGTACATCACATTAGAACTGCTACTTAACATCATAGAGGATGCAGAGTAAAATGACTGTTCAGAGCATCACGGCATTACACAAATTACCTAATTTAAGTTACTATTACTGAAACACAAACTATAAACCTGTTTCTGACTAAAAAAAGGCCTATAAAAATATTGGTAGAAATTCAAGTATTTCTTGTTTGTATTAAGTAGCTGTGCTGGTCAGGACAGGGTAATTTTTGGAGCAGCTGGAATGGTTGGTTATTCTATACCACCTCACTTCACTGCCAGGGGCAGGGGGAAGGGAGTTGTTTTCCAGTCGGGGGTAGCATGGTACTGGTTCACATACTGCAGGTTCCCACATGGTGAGCTTTTTTTTTGTGTGTGAATTGTCTCTCTTGTACACCCTTTTACTAATATTGTTGCTGCTAGTGTTCATTTCTTATTTCATCGCTGTTTCCAGTAAATTTTTCTTATCTCTACCCATAATCTTTTCCTTTTGTGCCTCCAATTCTCCTCTCCAGCCTGTCACAGGGGAGAGGGAGGGAGCAGTGAATGAACAGTGTGTGGTTGGAGTGTTTCAGTGGGAACACTAAATTGGGGAACCGTTAATAAACCTCAATAGCCTTATTTGGCACCCAGTGGGGTACAAAGGGTTCAGATAATCAGATCTGACCAGAGCAGTTTGAAACAAATTTGATTTAAGCATTTGCTGTACTAGGCAGGGAGTCAACGGTGACAATGCTGCTTGGTCTGTTCACATGGTTGTGGCACCTAACCCTGGATATATTCCTGTGTATGCCCTGTATGCCCACCATGGTGTTCTTTTTCAGAGCAGGGAGAGAGAAGGATCAGGATTGCTGTGTTGCTGTATTGTAGGAGACCAGTTTATGACATGGTAACATGAAGGGCAACGAGGGTCATTTGGGAGGTGTGTTCATTAATGCTGTTTTACCCTTCCCTTGGGGTCTACCTTTGGGAGTCCATTGAATTGTACCTAGTCTGTGGGGGAACGGGGACAGATAGTTTTTCCCCAGCTTTTTATGCCCTTTGCCTCTTCCAGGCCTGTTAAAACAGCTTTTGAGAATTTTGGATTTCTTCTGGTGGTTAAGAAAAGCATGGTCTTGTTGCTATGTCTCTTGAGTACAGTCTATACCATCTTTAGAGTCAGCATGGCCCACACAACTTATAGAGTCAGGAGAGAGATTTCTAGGAAGGTCTGCCCCATGGGTCAATTGTCATGAGTTGCATGGAATTAGGGAGAAAATGGGCCAGTTTGGGGGGAAATTCTCTGCTTCAATGGTTTGGAAGTTCACCCCTGAACAACTACAGGGTCCTGATAAAGCAACAGAGTAGGAGAAGCAACATTTAAGGAGAATGCTGTGGAAACTCCAGAGAGGAGCAAATTATTGCAGTGTGTTGGGCCCTGGCTACTCTTTACCAGGCATAGCTCAATAGTAGACAGTCCCTCAGGGAGAGGAGGAGGAAAACAGACCAATAGGCACCGAGACCACTCAAACAGCAGCTGAAGCAGTGGAAGAACCCATGCCAGTAGCAGTCGTCCCTATACAGAAGAAGAAATCCAAGATCATATCAGTTAACTTAGTGAGGGGTGAAGAGGAAGTAGAACCCTCACAACCGGAGGCAGACGAAGGGCCAAAGATAATCACTCAATCCCTATCCCTGAGTGAGCTGTGAGATATGCAGAAAGATTTCAGCTGCCAGTGGAATAAGCCCATGGTGACCTGGCTGCTCCAGTGCTGGGGTATCAAGGCCCCTGATATGAAACTAGATGGTAGTGAAGCCAAGCAACTGGGATCCCTGTCCTGGGACATGGGCATTGACAAGGAGTTTGGGAAGAAGATAAACTGTCAGCCCCTGGAGGTGACTCCTGTCATGCAGGAGGGAAGATATTCTCTCAAGGACAATCTAGTAATGCACCCCAGTAGGTAGAATGCCATGGAAAAAAGGTATCCAGTACCTGAATCAGGTGTGCTGGAGGCAATCTACAGAGATTCAAGTAACAAGCAGTCTCCTGTAGATTTAGATCATGTCCAGTGTATACAATCCATGTCGCAGAAGTTTGTACAGTGTGCCACTGTCATACACCAAAGCAGTGGCATTAATGACAATGAAAGGAAGAGAACAAACTGCTTTGTGTGACTACCCAACTCCAGCAATATGAAGATCATCTTGACCCACACCTCAGCTGTGGAGATTGTCAAAGACTGTGGACAGACTTGAAAAAGTCAGTGAGAAAATGTCCCATGCCCTGCCAGTACAGACCAGAGTCTCTGCTACTGGGAGCAAGCAACCCCCTGCTCAAGAGAGAAGATACACACAACAAAGTAACCTGTGTTTTTCATGTGAGCAAAAGAGAGGACATGAGGAAGTGGGGTGGAAAATCCACCTCTGCCCTAGCGGTACGGGTAGGTGAGCTGAACAGAAGAACAACAAGCACAGGAAATTCTTCACGGATAAATGCCACTCCAGTTTTCAGTGGTAAAGTCCTCAGATAGAAGAGCTGATGTTACTTCTGATCCTCTAGAAGGGACCTCTAGTTCATATTTACAAGGAGTGAGCAATGAGAACTACAACCAGCACTAAGGGGGCCCTGCCCCCAGCCAGATGGGGGAAAGGGACAATCAGATCTGCTGGACTCTGTGGATCCAATGGCCTGGCACATCAGACCCACGAGAGTATAAGGCGTTAGTTGACACCAGCACACCATGTACCCTGATGACATCAAGAGATGTGGGGCAGAATCCATCTGTATTTCTGGGGTGACAGGCGGATCCCAACAGCTGACTGTACTGGAAGTTGAAGTGAACCTGACTGAGAATACATGGCAAAACTACCCCATTGTGACTGACCCAGAAGCACCAGGCATCCTTAGCACAGATTACTTCAGCAGAGGATATTTCAAGGACCCAGAAGGGCATTGTTGGGTGTTTGGGATAGATGCTCTAGAGACAGAGGAAATTAGACAGCTGAACACCTTGCCTGGTCCATCAGAGGACCCTTCTGTTCTGGGATTGCTGAGAGCTGAAGAACAACAGGTACCAACTGCTACCACAACGGTCACTGTTGACAACACCACACCAACTGGGACTCTGTGACCCCCATCCATGAGATGATCTGTGAACTGGAGAGCCAGGGAATGTCAGCAAGGCTCACTCACACTCTAATAGCCCATATGGCCAGTGTGTAAGTCTAATGGAGAGTGGAGATTGACAGTGGACTGTCGTGGTCTGAATGAAGTCACGCCACCACTGAGTGCTGCCGTGCCAGACATGCTTGAACTTCAGTATGAACTGGAGTCCAAGGCAGGGAAGTGGTGCCACCATTGACACTGCCAATACATTTTCCTCCATTCCTTTGGCAGGAGAATGCAGGTCACAGTTTGCTTTCACCTAAGGAGCGTGCAGTATACTTGGAACCAACTGTCCTAAAGGTGCAAACACAGCTCCACTATTTACCATGGACTGATCCAGAATGCACTGGAAAAGGGTGCGGCTCCAGAACACCTGCAGTGTATTGATGACATCATTGTATGGGGGAACACAGCAGAGGAAGTTTTTGAGAAAAGGGAGAAGATAATCCAAATCCTCCAGAAGGCAACTTTTGCCATAAAGCAAAGTAAGGTCAAGGGACCTGCCCAGCAAATTCAGTTTTTAGGAGTAAAATGGCAAGATGGGCACCATCAAAGTCCAATGGGTGTGGTCACCAAAATAGCAGCTATGTCCCCACCAATGAGCACACAGGAGGCACAAGCTTTCCTAGGTGCTGTGGGTTTTTGAAGAATGCATATTCCAGATTAGTCAGATTGTCAGGCCTCTCTATCATGTGACATGGAAGAACGATTTCAAGTGGGGTCCTGAACAACAAGCTTTTGAACAAAATAGACAGGATCATGCAGTAGCCCTTGGGCCAGTCAACACAGAACACGATGTGAAAAATGTGCTCTACACTGCAGTCAGGGAGAATGGTCCTTTCCTGAAGTCTCTAGTAAAAAGTACTTGGGGAGACTCAAGAACAACCCCTGGAGTTCTGGAATCAGGATACAAAAGATCCAAGGCCTGATACATCCCAACTGAGAAAAGATACTGGCAACTTATGAAGGGGTTCGAGCTGCTTCAGAAGTGATTGGCACCAAAATACAGCTACTCCTGGCATCCTGACAGCCACTGCTGGGCTGGATGTGCAAGGGGGAAGTCCCTTCCACACATGATGTCAGTGATGCTATGTGGAGCAAGTGGGTCATGCCAGTAACACAGCAAATTAAAACAGGAAACCTCAAGCACCCTTGGATCTTGGAATTTATCACGAACTGGCCCAAAGGTGAAAATTTCGAACTGTCATCATCAGAGGAGGAAGAAAACATGACATGTGCTGAGGAGACCATACCATATAATCAGCTACCAGAAAATGAAAAGTGATAGTCTCTTCACTGATGATTCCTGCTGTATTGTAGGGTCACATCAAATATGGGAAGCTGTTGTATTGAGTCCTATGAGGCAAACCACAGAAGCTATTGAGGGACAAGGTGGATCAACTCAAATTGTACAGCTGAACCCATCCAGCTGGCCTTAGGTATCACTGAATGAGACAAAATGGCCAACACTCTACTTCTACAATGAGTCATGGATGGTAGCAAATGCTCTGTGAGGGTGGCTGGACTGACAGAAAAAGACCAGTTGGCAGCACAGAGGGAAAACCATCTGGACTGCTGTATTGTGGCAAGACGTCACTGCCCAGGTAGAGAATTTGACTGTGAAAGTCTGTCATGCAGATGCTCTCTGCACCCAAGAGCTGGGCTTCTGAAGAACACTGCAACAGTGGACAGGTGGACTGAGCTGCCAAGATTAAAGCATCTCAGGTGCATCTGGACCAGCAACATAAGGGTGATTTTTTTCTGGCTCAGTGGGCTCATGATGCCTCACATCATCAGGAAAGAGATGCAACGTACTTATGGGTTCAGGACTGAGGGGTGATTTAACCCTGGACAGGGTTATCCTGTCCAGGTTATCTTACAGGTTATCCACAACTGTGAAACACACACTGCAATCATGCAGACCAAGCAGGTGAAGTCCCTGTTGTACAGTGGATGATGGTCAAAAGTAAGTAATGGGGAAGCCTGGCAGGTTGATCGTATCAACACTTCCACAAAGCCACCATGGTGAGCTCTACATGCTTATGATGATGGGAACCACCAATGGATGGCTGGAGACACACCCTGTGCCTCACGCCACTGCCCGGAACACAACCTAGGGCCTTGAAAAGCAAGTCCTGTAGCGACATGGTACCCTGAAAGAACTGAATCAGACAATGGGACTCATTTCAAAAACAGCCTCACAGACACCTGGGCCACAGCCCTGAGTGGGTGTGTCACACTCCCTATCACGCACCAGACTCTGGGAAAATTGAACTGTACAATGGACTGTTACAAAACACATTGAATGCAATGAGTGGTAGGACCATCAAACACTGGAAGATGCATTTAGTGAAGGCCACCTAGTTAGTTAACACAAGAGGCTCTACTAAGTGAGCTGGCCCTGTCCAAACAAAACCTCCATACACCATAGAAGGGGATTAAGTCCCTGTGGTGCATATAAAGAATGTGTTAGGGAAGACAGTTTGGATTAGTACCTTCTCAAGCAAAGGCAAAAGCTATCCATAGGGTAGGCAAACCCATCCATGTTTTTGCTCAAGGACCTGGGTGCACTTGGTCAGTAAATGCAGAGGGATGGGGAAATACTATGAGTATATACCTCAAGGGGATTTGATTTTTATGTGAGAACAGTCTGTAATATCAAATTTTAAAACACTGGCTGCTGAATGACACTGTCCCTGTATGCTGTAACTACCATGGGTAACGAGTATGGACTGCTTCAGATACACTGATCACTAGCTCCTGATACAGCTTGAAATTAGCCAGGAGCACACCAGCTGGAAGGTGTAGGATCTGTGCATTATGTAGACGGTACAGAATAAAGGGTGGGTAACATCCTGGTTCTGGGCAGGACAGGGTTAATTTCTGCAGCAGCCAGGAGGGGCAGTTATTTTGTACCACCTCACTTCACTGCCAGGGTTGGGGAATGGAGTCTTTCTCCAGCTGGGGAAGATGGCAGCAGTTCCCATACTGCAGCTCCCCCGGTCGTGAGCTTTTGTTTGCATGTGAATTGTTCACCTCTCTTACACACCCTTCTTATATTGTTGCTTTTATTGTTCATTTTTTAATTTCACTGCTGTTTCCAATAAATTGTTCTTATCTCAACCCATAATCTTTACCTCTTCTCCACAGAGGGAAACTCCTTTATGATGGAAACACACACGCTAAAAATACAGACTACAAATTATTTGTATATAATCACAACTTTCTTTACCTAATTTAAACCCATCTATCTTACTTCATGGCTCAGAGACAAGATAGTAAGTTCTAGAAACACTGCCAATAAAACAAAGCCTCCAAACATCCATTTTTGTATAATGTAACTACAAAGGTTAAAACTTGGTTTAATTTATGATGCTATACAGAGCCTAAAAGTTTTGCCTTTTGAAGTTAATATAACTAGTAAGAACTCCTCAAGATGAAATATTTGTCTGACAAAAACCCTCAGATACCACTCACTGGGGTGCATGCATTTCCCCCGCTTTTTCCACAAATAGAAGCAGAAACTCCTCACTCCCTTCTTTTCTTCCCTAATTCCCTTTTCCAGATCTGATTTGAGAGACTGTTTCATTGTTTATTATGCCACAGAATTAAGTTTACTTTCCAACATCTAAACACTATTTTCTAGTTTATTAGAGTTTTTAAAAATCCTCATTAATAATACAATCCTGTAGTTCTTAAGTGCACTTGAAGCTCTCAAACATCATGAAACATAGTCAGGATGAACACAACATGCTCAGAAAAGTTAAATATCTCAACAAATTTAAATTCTGTAGTTTTACAGCTCGGATCCACTGGTCCCTACACCTGTGTCAACATCAATTCATGTTCCTTAACAAGCAATCTACACTACTATTGCAAAATAAGGATTTGGATTACATGGCAGTCATTCATAAACCTAATCTGAATCATTAAGCATCAGACTAATTTTGAAATGACAACTGGAATTTTACCAAGAGAAAATGAAAATTAGTCCATGTCTTGTAAAAAAAATTTTCATAACAACTTAAGACTTTTCCAGGCCTTGCAGCACATACTGTGTCTGAAGAAGTGGAACGGGGCAAGTCTGCAGCCTCTGCATTGTCAACATCAATTTCAAAACAAATACTATGCAACTGACTCTTTAACCTCACCTAAAACTTCAGCTTTTATCACCCAAGTCCCAAGGAAAGCTTTTTAAGTAACAAAAAAATTAAATAAAAACCAAAACTAGAACACAGTGTGCTGCAATCTCTTCAAGTTTTAAGAACTTCATAAAATAAAATTTATCTCTTCCTCTGAATAAATAAAGAAAATTAGATTATTTTTAAAAGTACTTGTTGTGATTTTAAAAATACGACTTTGCACCAATTTTTCCATTATAAGCTATACACAACAAAGTCTCAATATCTGGACCTTTTAAAATGCTTCTAAAAAAATCCATTACCTTTGTTGCCATAACGTGAAAATACAGTATGCCTTCTGACAATTATGCAAACAAGTTTATTAGATACAACCTACATACAGAACCACATTATAGAACTGAGTAACTTTCTGGACCCTCAACTTCAATCACGTGGAGAAAAAAAAAGACCAAGAAATAAAGCCATCCAAAACAAAAAAAAAGGAGGAAAACAAAGGAATCAGATGGCAAAAAGAAACACCATTAGATGTGGAGATTAACTTAACGGGAAGAACTATTAATTGGTTTAAAATGGAGCAGGAAAAAACCTTTTTATAAAGAAAATAATTTTTGAAGACCACAACGATTAGGGAAGACCTTTCTATTCATAACCTTCTCTGCTGGGAGTGTGACCCATAATCACATCTTTTGGACAAAAAGGAAAAAAATCCAAGTTATCAGTCAGGATTTCACATGACAAGAACCTGTATGACACAAGGTGTACATTTGTTTTAAGTTTTGCAAAGAGGTTTGTTGAAGTTTTTGCTGAAGTAGAAACAGCAGGTCAAGTTAGAATGAAAACATTCTGGTGTGATGCTTCCAAGCAGTGGGAATTTTTTAATAACATGGCCAAACAATCCTTTCAGAAAAAAATAACAGATCATTTTCAGCAGTCATGCCACAATGTTCTTCAGTTTCTTCTAAGCACCCTTGGCTTCTCAGTTTGAGTCAGTACATAACCATGCTACTGAATCTTCCCATCACCAATCTCTGCCCCTAATGACAAGAATCTTTGCTCCCAAGCAAACAGCTGATCTGCCAGGACGGACATTCTGAAAAGCAACCCCGAGCCTACAAGCTTGAATGCAAGGAAGTAGAAATGGAAGCCTTCTGACTGTTCAGCTACTCTGCTTCAATGAAGAGATTTGACACTGCCAGTCCCACACCGGTGCTGTGCCTCTGCCACCCTGCTCTGTCTGCTGGAGTCCTGTGAACATCTGTCACTTGCTTACTCTTCTCTTAACCAGGGCGTATCAAGCTCACCAGGCATGTTAGTGTGACAGAGCAGTGGATGGGAAAAAAGAACAAAACTGGGAAATGCTTTCTTTGTGAAGGAAGGACTTTCCTTCACAGTCCTCTTTTTGACAGCTAACATACTAGTATACTCCCTGCATGACTAGCTTTAAATTGATGATATATATTAGCTTGCTCTTATTCTGATTTATTTTAACAAAGATTTATTTTTAATGACATTGAAATTACCCACTACTGTTGACTAGATGACTCCTAAATTACTAAAATGACCCTTTGAGTGTTCCAATAGCTTTTTCTACTGTTGTAATTTTTATCCCATTTAAAACAAAACAAATGCATTCAAAGTCCTTCGGATTCTAAACTACAGTGTTACCCTACCACTCTACTGTGAGCTTGAGCTGTTATCTTTGCACTGCTAGCAACTATTAGGCACATGTGCTCTCACAGTGTGCTCTCTGTGGAAGGAAAACTGCATTACAAAATTTTCAGAAATTCGTATACTATTGCCCTATAAACCTCAAATCTGCTTCACTGATTAAAAAGCTACTACCCAGAACAGCTAACAGAATTGCTTTATTTTCTGCTGATGATTAAAATCATAACACATTTTCTGTGCTGAAGCACCTGGAGTGTATAGCTCACCAAGTTCTCTGAGCACTGGCAGTCACATTTATCTGTTTTACATAGTTCAGTTCTGATCTACTAAGAACCTTAATCCACAACAAAAATACATAAATATTTAAAAGCAATGCATTCTGTAAACGCATGTGACCAAATGAAACTATAGTAACAATAGTAACTAGGTCCTCAAAAATACTCAAATTACCTAAAATACAAAAAATTCCCTATTTCTCACATTTGGATTACTCCAGTCTTAAAACTGAATTTTTTGTATTTTACCTCTGATGTCAAAATGAATGTAACAGCAACATTCAACAAACAAGTATAAAGTATTGGAAGAAACTTCTAATAGTCTCACATCGTAACTTTTTCTAACCAACACATGGATTGAGTAATATACTTGGAACTGCAAAACTCAGCCAAAGAAGATACAACAATACCACAAGCAATGTTAATAACTGACCACTAAAGACTAGTGAGTGTTACAAGAAAACCACAGGGGTGAGAAAAGGGTAAGAAGCACCCGAGTCACAACCCACCCAGCATTGCACTGGCCAGCCTGCTGTGTTCTCATAAAAATTTTAGAGTACTGCTGCACTAGAAACAGAAGTGCTGCCTGATGGGACTTGGAGGAAAGGTGTGAGAAGCAGTATCCTACAGACAGACACACTGTTAAGATATGGACAACACAACATTTCATTCTGAATTAGAAATAGGAAAATGTGATGTGCCCTACAGATAAAGCAGCCAGAAAGTAGGAAAAGCAACCCCACACTTTACCTGCATAAAGCACTCACAGTGAGCACAAACAGAAGCAGCAGATTCTGACTGGAACATTCAAACCAAAGGGCAGAGGTCAAATAGTTCCCCAGGAACTCTCCACTACTGCCAGCCATTGAGGGCAGAAGACTACTGCTAACAGCTGAGCTATAGTTCAGCCAGGGATTTTATTCAATCTCCTTGTGGGACTACAACATACCCCTGCAGCAAAAGAGATTGAGCTGAAAAAAGCATTTTTGTTGGGTTTTGTGGTTTTTTTGTTGTTCTGCTGTTCAAAACTATTACTGCATTGAAAGATACACACTGAAATGAGAACTATTAAGACAGTGGTACATACATGCTGGCATAAGGCAGCCAGCAACACATTCACAAGAAGCAAGAATTCATTTAAGGAAGGACTACTGCACATATTATTCAGTCATTTGGACCAACCTATTTTTATAGGCAAAAAAAATACAGCTTTACCTCTTTTTAGAAAGAGAGGCATAGCCACTGAACAGAAAAAAAAAGATCAAGGCCTATTTGCTTTACCAGTGTAAACATAAACCTCTCAAACTGTTTTTCAGTTCTGCAAAGACACTTTTAGAATATTGTTTGAACCAACTGTCTCAGGACAATTATTGTATTTTCAATTTGTATAAGAGCTACAAAAATACTTTTTAGCTTTATACACTGCATACCTCTAGTACTGCAGGTTCACAGTCACCTCTGAGAGAATGAGTAACAGTGAATCATCCAAAACACTGCTTCTTCCCTTCTTTTAAATTTAAATATGCAAAATGCTACAGAAAATTTACTGGTTTAATTTCTGTAAAAAGACAGTCCAACATTCCCCAAAAAAGAAAAATGAAAGTCAACTGAATGTACTCTTTGATGATTTTTTATCAAGACAGAACCTGCACTGAATTCTTCTGTTTCTGTACAAGAGGTAAAGCAACATGTAAAAACTCACATTTTCTAGAGTAAGAATCTCAAGCCTAACATCCACCTATTCTAATTCTTCAATTATTTACTAACTTTCTGTAATCCACCCTTTCCTGAAGCTCAGTAAGTACAACATTTGCTCACAATTAAGCACCATGAAACAGACCAATGAGGCATGATTATTACAGAGATTCTATCCATTTAACCCATATAAAATTTAAAAAACACCTAAGAATACAGAAATTCAGTGAATTATTTAATATGGAACCACCCACAGTAATACGGATTCTAAAGTAAGATTTACAGTGTCAAGACTACCCTGTGTGATTGTTTTCACCATTATACCCAGCTGTATGTTCTTAAATTAATGTTGTATGTAAGAAATATTAGAACTCTGCCAACATTTGTAGCAGTTGTCAGAACGAGAAATTCCTTCAATTGCTGTAAGAGTCAGTTGCTCAATTAAAAAAGATGTGCAGTAAAGCAGTGAAAGAATATCCAGTATGAAATCTGATCACACACCAAACAGGAATCAAGAACATGCCAGAATTGAATAATAATAAGAGGGTTTTCAAGTGTATTTTAACTACAGAAATAGAAATAGAGTAGGTACACTAAAGGAAAGAACACTTGACATGGATGTTTTCCAGTGTAATGTGTTCAAGTGGATCAAACTGCAATCAGAAAATAAAGGCTTAACTGAAGCAGGTAACTGCTGCACTCAGTACAAGAACCATGCATGAACTTTACTTCGTGCTTTACTGTGTTGAATAGGAAAAGGCTTGCTGAAAATAACCTGTTCCTCTGGAGTTTAGAGTCAGTATTCATGACCCAGGCTACATAAAAATTGCATGAAGTGTCAAGAAAAAACATTTAAAAAATTCTTTACATGCACAATTGTCTTACAGTGCAGTATTTGTCAACATATGACATTGTCTGAATATTTTGGGTGGCCAGGTGTACTTAAGTCTGTGTAAAAGCTGGATGTCTTTAATAAACAAAAGTGGAAGACTTGAAAACAAACACAGAGTACAAGACCAGTGTCAGACCAGAGTCTGTTTTGGTCTCCTTTTTAAAACTACACTACTTAACTAGACCAACTTGCAAGTATGAACAGGGCAGCAAGCCATCTTCCAAAAAATAATTCAATTACATACTAATGATGCAATATTTTAAATTAAAACCCAACATGATTATCAAAAATTACTTTTCCCCCTCCCAAAGCCCTCAAAATAGAATTTTCTTACACAATTCCATACCACTCTCTGAAACTCGACTACACCTAAGTGACACACTATCACTAATGACACACATCTCATTCTCACAATCTTCTTGAACTCTTCTTCCCTAATAATGAAGTAGAGCTAACTAAAACACTTTTGAAAGTTCACGAACAATGCACAGTAAAGTGCTGATCTTCACTTGACTCAAACTATATCTAATAGGTATTATCAGATAACAGAAACACAAGCTATCAGCAGATTTAGAACTGAAGATCCAGTATTTCTCAAGATACAGATCAAAACAAATTAGCTCTTACAAACATGTAGAAAGCTCTCACTTTCTGTAAGAATTGTGCTTGTGTTGATTGAAAGGTTTGACACTGACATTCCAAACAGTAACAGCAGTTCATAAAACATAATGGTCCAAAATGACTTTCAAATTGTGTAACTACGTAACAACTCAAATAAATGGCAAAGATCCAGAACAAGAGAGAAGACAAAAATTAAAATATGTTCTACTAAAATACATCTTTCAAATTATCATTTGAAATGTTAATTTGCAGAATAAGCCAGTAAACAGCAAATATCACAGTGTCAATGTGAAGTTGTATAAGATATAGCAAATGTGGTTTAGGGGAAAATAAACACATCAAAACAGTAATCAGGTTCTAAGCACATACAACCAAACAGGAAAAATATCTTAGAACTCTAGTACTAACATACTTTGAACAAGCAATGTAATGCCATGCATAATCTTGAATACTACAGGGAATTTCACTAGACATACCTTTTCTCTCTGTTTTCTGTGCAGGGATGGAAGATGTGGATGTAGACAGTTTTGATAAAGTAGATGCTCCATTGGCATCAAAGGATTTCTTTGGCTGGTGATCAGATTGTAGAGAAAATGGACTAGGAGGAACAGTGCTTGGGGCAGCAGTTGGATGAACCACTGGTTTGATGGGATGCTGTACTGGAGTAGAACTACTGTGAGTCTCTGCTCTTGGCAGTCTGTAGTCTCTGTCATTGTGCCTGCTTGTTTGAGATAAAATATTCTGTGGGAGCATACTGCTGGTGTCACTGGAATGCTTCTCTTCCACTTTTTTCAGGATTTCCCAAGTAACGTTGCAATAAGGAAAAAAAGATTAAATTAGAAACAAGTCTAAGATTGCAGTGACTGATTAATACAGCTGCACACCAACAACTAGAGCTGATTGAACTTCTTATGATTAAAAAAAGTCTCAAGTAGATCAGCATCAAAAAAGGCAAAATTTAATTCTACTCACTGACAAAATGCATTTTCTCTGACCTTTGCTTGATTTAGAGTTCCGGTTAAGCACTGTGTTTTGATGAAAGGCTGCTTTATAACAAGTGTTACAGTCAAGTTAACTTTTGAAGTCTCCTAAAAAAATCTAAATCAAGATCTATTATTTCCATCTTGTATTTAGTGTGAAGAGATAATTTGTGCCATTTTGCTTTTGTTCATCAAAAACCCTGAACATCATGTATAATTTAATAGTTTCTTTCACATTCTAGCCTTCAAAGAATTCCTTTTCATGTCACTTGAGTACTACTACAACAAATTTACTTACTGTTAATTCAAGACATTTATATATATTAAATGAGTGATTAATCTGCATTGGTCACACAATCACAGACTTTAAAATATGCTACTCAGTGAACATAGCAAGAAAATACAGAGTAGTTCTTTTTATAGATTCTTATATTTCCACCTGTCACAAACCAAATACTCACTGCATTATGCATGTCTGCTATCTTTTCGTAGCAGCCAGTGTATTTTAGCATATGCAGTAACTTTCAGTGTACACAGAAAAACAGCCCTTTATACATCTTCACCTTGCCAAATCCCAAGAACGTGGGTGAAGAATAATACTCTGGGTTCTACTTTTAAACTACCCTGAGAATTACGCTACAAATTTACCCAAACTACATCAGCATACAGACAGAATCTCACAGTACAACTATTGTCCAGAAGAAAACTGACAAAGATTAAAGCTAGGTTTCAAAAATCTCCAACTTATAGAAATTTATAGTCCAGACAAGATTTTGCTAAGAGTATTGATGAGGTAAAAATATGCCCTCAATAACATACACAAGCCTCTGAAAACCCTGATATCAAAATCCATTAAATTAAGTTATTATTTTTAGATGTGCAATCTTTATTTTCAAGCTCAGAAAATGACATTAGCAGGTCTCAATGATCATGGCAGTCCAACTAAACTACAGATTATGCAAGCTGCTTAAGTAACTACCCATGAACATAATTAAATTTGGCAGTAAAAGCCACAAAAAGGAGGAGCACCATGAAAAGCATTAAGCAAGTGTTGCACTAGTAAAGTTATTTAAAGAAACAACATTTGGAGAGTTAACTGTGCTTTCACTCTGGCTTTCATATATAAAAAGGTGAGAAAAAAGCAAAGGAAAGGGATTTTTAAAATTTTGTTAAGTTTAAAAAAGAAGACAATAATGCAAACAAGGCAAGAATATATTGCTGTAAAAAAACCACATACTTCCACTGGCAAACCCACTGGCAGCCGTCGCCTGCATCACCTCTCTTCTGTAATCCCTATCTTTTGGAAAACTGTTAACTGACATTTTGCTTGCTTCTTTTTGTCTCTGCTCTCTAAAGAAAAGAAAACAAAAGTTGCGTAAGAACTTACATTATCTAATAATAGAGGAATTTCTGTAAGTTACATGAGATTAATTAAACTGTTAAGAGCTTGCTGCTACAGGTGGGGTTAGCAAACTCCAGCCACTGCTTCCTTACATCTGCACTTGAAGCCCACAATATACCAGTTCAGCTCACTAATCTTGTCAAAAAAAAAAAACCAAAAAAACCCACCCCAAAAGCAAACAACGTTCACCAAAAAACCCAAAACAAAACAAGAAACAAACATTAAAAGCCCCAAAAAACCAACCAACCAACAAACCAACAAAAAACCCCAATCAAACAAAAAACCATCCCCACACAAACCAACCATACTTCCCTCTCAATCTCTGGATTGTCAAGGGATAAAAGAGGTGCCACAGGTCATGGTAAGGGTAGGAACACAGCAGACTTAGACCGCAATCTTTTATAGTAATAATCTGTTAGATAAGCTCAACTGCTCTGAAATGTGCTTAAGAACATTTGTTCTTTATACAATTAAAACAAACACAAACACACACCTTTCCAGCCACTCTTTTGGTTTTTCCCATTGTGAAACTTCTGTTCGGCAGTTGTAGTAGTATTTTTTGCCTGAAGAGCTGATGTGTTCAGACCAATCATCCGCAGAATCATAAGCCTTTAAAATACAAACAGCGTTGGACGAAAGACGACTTTTTTTAATATATAAATTTAATAGCTTTCACTGTTTTTAAAACTACATGGCATCCTTATATGTACCCATATCACTGCTTTCCACCATCTCTAAATGCCCATTTCATTAACAGCTTGAAGACATGACCACTAGGCTCCTGTTGCATTTTGCAATAGTTTCCCATCACTCCCTTAACAAAATTTAATAGTACGTTTAATGGGATACAGTACTGCCAATACTGATAATATTAGTCTCCTTCACCTTACAACATCCTCAAAATTATTATCTTTCCAAAATTTTTCTACGGATCACAAACTTACCAATTTTGTTTTATGGCAATTTTTAACCAACACAACTCTAACTACTAAAACTTTGATACTGAAGTGACAAAAATTCACAATATGTAATGTATTTCAAATACGTAAAATCATACTGTCTGCTCTAGATTTACCACAAAGGTAATGGAAAATATTTCCATATCTATGTCATTTAAATGATCTAGTATTTTAAAATTAATGACAGGTAACTCAAAGCTCTAATGATTACCAGTTAGAATAGTTTTGAAACATACAACAACTGCAGGCTGGGTTTACAGAGTGTTTAGAAAATGAAGACTGATGTTGGAAAACTCAAGCACATAATGTACATGCTGCCTGTCGTCTTAGACAAAAGTATGAAAATATGGTGTGTATAAACAGGGCAACACATGGATGAAAACCAATCACAAATACTCACTGCATCAGAAGTTTTGCTTGGATTATTGCTGGGATTAGAAGAATGTGAATTTGAACTATGAAGAGCACTGTGGTTGTGTGAATTTTCTTGTGGAGAGTAACTGGTCCCTGAAAGTAAAGAAAAAGACTGTTCACCATGTATGCTTTGAAAGAAATCAACCATCTGCATTCTAAAGAGGTGGAAGGGGAAAGAAGAGGGAAGGAGAGAAGGCAAGTTGTCCCTAGCCTGAACCGCATCATAGTTCAGATGTAGAAGTATTTCAAGAGACCCCATGGACATTTCTTTCTCACACAGCATAAAACTTACTTTGATTTTCTAACTACAGTAACGCAGTATGCCCCTTCACTGGTCTAACTCTCAAACTTTACTCCATTACTAGCAAACAAATAGCCTTTGTAATTTTGATGCTTTGAAGAGTCCTAACATGCCAATTCAGAAATTAACAGGCATTTTCTCCTTAACATTAGATCAGAAAATTTAAATAGGCTTATCAACAGCCTACATGGTTAGATGCATAAAATCAGGTTTAAAGTTTACTGCAGCAACGCTGTTTCCTTAAAACTGCTGTTTTCTTTTGAGACTACTTGTAATTACTTCTAGTACTTCTGTTTATGCACACAGATGAGACTAAATTTTCCTGCACCTCAGTCTCTGCAATAAATGTACTGACATCTAGAATACCAAAAGCAGCATTTCCCAAACTGCCATCTGCTTCTGGCCTCCCTACCAACTACTCTTCAAGACAACTTGATTTTCTTCAACGTGAAAACATCTGAACAGCTGTAACAAGAAAGGAGGTAATTCTCAACACCTTTTAGATCTGTATTTGTGCCTAAGCTCAAGTCACCTGAACAGTTCCATTTACATTAAACAACGACATCCATTCAACTCTGCAATCTTCTAAATTTTCTACACTCTAAAATTTCTAAGCAAATAAAAACTCTTCCATTTTTCTTTATGTGATTTTTTTCCTAAGTTTTAAATGTTCACATAAATCACACCAAAATAAGAAAAATAATTTCTCCCACATTTCAGGGAAAACCCTAGATACTCTAAATATAACACTCTACCAGCCTTTATTTTCCCTTTCCCTACTGAGAAATTTCTAAATACCCAGGGGTACTACATCAAGTACCATTTGCTTCACAAGTTGTACAGCAATCTAAATATGAAGTCGAAGTGATTTGAAAATGGCAAAGACTTTATCTTATGGGCAATTACAGTAAAGAAGTGTAAAGAACTGATAGGTAGGAGCGAATGGAGTCATTAAAAAAAAAAATTGTTTGAAAGTCTTCCAAGAGCTACACACACAGAACATTACTAAATGACACAGTATAGTGCAGAATGAGAGCCATTCTAATGCAAATCCTGTCTTCTGAGCCTTCTAACTATACAAACACTGACAAAATTACTACTTCAAACTTCTTTCTCCCCACCTTTAACCCTGCAAGTTAGAAAAACAGTCCCTCACAAAAGCAGAGGTACACCATCACCAAACTGTTTCGTCCCCTACAAAGGTTAAAGATCAATTTGCACACACACAAGTTACTGCAACCTGAACCAGAACTATCTCAAAACTTTTCCCTACACTATTTAAGCTAAAACTGTATGTTATTCTCTGTAAAGATATAAGGGGAAAAAAAATAAGGAAAAGAGAGTAAGTCTCATACTCAAATACAGTCTTTCAAAAGCTAGACTGTAGTCCTACACCAAAAGTATCTTGCATGCTCAGAGCCAGGCAGAACGACAGCATGGGGGCATGTTAGGCTTGTCAAAGCAATATTTACAACCATCACACACTTTTGATGCACATGACTAACAACAACAAAAAAAATACATTTATAGACGCATTTGATTCCCCTAGATATAAGTAGTATATCATAATTACAAGGCTGTACTCCTCAGTTAGACCAACAGTTTCAAATTTTTTTTTAGACACTGGCTACGAGTGAAATAGTTGTTTAATATTTTTGTATTAGCCATTCTTTTAGTCTTTACTTACTATAGCCTTCTACTGAGATAAAAATCATTAAATTTCTTAATGTAATTTTGTAGGTTGTTCAATACAGACATATTTTAATTAAATTCCGCTATGATGTAAAATCATCTCCCCTTTTCAAGAAAAAAGTGAGCTGAAAATTTACCAGATGGCTTTGTTTGAACAGTCCCTTGAAAACATCAGAAAGCACCAATGCATTTAATTTACTGTAATCCCATACCATGGATGCAGTAATATAGTATTTTGTTCAGCATGCTCAAGACGTACATGGTGATTTTTAAATACTGTAGTGGCCTAAATACATCACCACAGTGAATGTAATCTAACAGGCATTTTCCAAACATGAGAAAGAGCCAACAACATACCTATTACCTCAATAAAATATTGTAAAGCCAGTTCTATCCAACCCATAAACAAACCCCTCAAATTCCCTGTGCAGACTTTCAAACCCCCATGGTCTATCAGCTCAACAGCATGCCCCAGCTTCACACTGTGCCCAGCCCCAGCACCGAGTCACCAAGCGCTCTGCAGAGTATCTGAGCAGCTGCAGCAAGTCACACCCACCCCGGCCGGCCCCGATAGAAACACCTACTATGCAGCAGTTTCTTCAGAAGGGGCCCCGGGGCCTCTCGGCCATGAGCTGCAGTCCTCGCGGACTGCCCAGCCACAGGCTCCAGCCATCAGGAATCCTGTCCTACCTGAGGTGGCCTCAGCTGCATAAAAACTGATCGTGGCTGCTCCAGCAGTGCCGACTGCCTCGGGTCACCAGGACAAGTGAGGTGGGCATTTACAGGGCCAGCCATAAACACGTATGAATGGTGCCTGGGGCAGTTACACAGGGTAATTACACGTGTGGGTTCACCACCCATACCTCCTATTTTGCACATAATACCACTTTATGTCTGGATCTCTACCCAAACTTCGGGAATGAGCATACGAAAGCACTGCTAAACTGCTGTTTGCTGTTGGGAAGCTTCCAAGATCAAAGCAGATGATACTCTGGAGAACAAGAATTTTAGGCACTTCATACAAGTTAAGGGCTTAAACAGCGTATGTAAACATGACAACCATATTACCAAATTACCTTTTTATACTGAGGCAGCAAGGTTTTAGTAGGTGGTTAAATCCATACACAGCAGTCATCTAGGAATCTGACAACCCAGCCAAGCAAGCAGTGCCAGCTCAGGTTGTCTGGGAAAGTTGTTGAAGATCTTTAAAAGGCCAGAAAGCAACCCAGAAGCAGAGGTGTACCTCTAAAAACAAGGGGGGGTTCCCCTCACTTGAATGCTAAGCTTCACCACCAGCAAAGCCTAACCCCGAGCCATTTTGAGGTGGCTGTGACTTGCAATCAACTCTGCATCTCGCAGCTGCGTGCCTGGCAAAGCAGATCACGAGAACAGGATCACCAAGACTAGTCCATACCCCAGAAACAGGCCTGGTGAGGTACACAGCACACTACTGTCCCTTGAGACAGCTCCCCATGGCACTTCTTACCTTTTCTGCTTGCAGTCAGACCTTCCTTACTAGTTCCACTTTCTTCAGGAAAGAGGAACAAAGACTTGTTTTTACACTCCTTAATTAGCATATTTTCAGATTTAGCAATTGCTAATATATATATTTGATGTGCCATAGAGAAACTCATATTGTGTTATAAATACTCCAGAGTTTCAGAGCTCTCCATGTTTACTGCACGATCACGGTGAGTTTCCTCAGTTTCATCATTATTTTGAAAGCAGTTAAAGCTGGAAAAAGCTACTCCTAACTGGAAGATGGCCAACAAGGGCATCAGCACTACAGTTATATAAAACTGTAGTGGTGCAACTGTGTGAGCAAGTCTTCCCTAGTGATGAACAAGTCATAGGGCAGGTCAGAGTCAAGGTTAAAATATCACAGCTATCTCCGAGTCTGTCCAACAAAAATCACATCTTCCTTACTAACGCATGAAGATCACAGAAAGCACAAAGAGCCAAGGGTCTGGGAACCAATTCAAGACTGACTTAATGCCTACTACAGATTTGAGATTCTGTCACACTAAGGCTCATTTTAATGTTTTTCTAAGTTGTTTCCATATCCCAACTGCTAAATTCAAGACACTCTGAACTGCAACAAGGGCTCAAAACTACACCAGACTTGAAAATCTGATTTAACATAGAATGAAGTAAGAATACTCCATTTTGCAACACAGTCCACTTTCTCTAGTAATTATCACATTTAATTAGCATCTCCATTAATCACATTTAATTAGCATCTCCACTAACACCACTTCATTTCTAAAGTTATAAAAACTTCAAATTCTGAGTTAACTAAGGATCAGACTGCTCTAATAAAGCACCTGGTTTCCCTTTGCCCCTGCCATCTTTCAAAACCAAGTCAAAACTCTTTCCTTTCCGAAACCTATACTGGCAATTACAACACCCACCTGCAACCACCCAAAATAAATTTTCTTGCCACTTGATTGGAATAATCTGTGCATTCCCTGCCATCCTGTGGCATCCAAGTATCTTAGCCTAATTTACTCTTTTTGGTTCATAACATTGTACAGTATCATAATCATAAAATATCCAACTGAAATGCACAACTTGGAACAGAGACACATTAGAGTTTACACAGATCACCACTGATAGAGCATTTATGTCTTTTCAGCCAGAAAAGCACCTTGTTAATATCCTCTCATTTTGTCCATAATAAAAAATGTCAGTGTAGATATAAAATAAAGGAAGTTCACAAGCGCTCACCAGCTGGAACTCAAAGACTGTCTGCTCCTTCAGTTCCTCCAGAGGGAACTGGGATTCAGGAAGAGCTCTAGGAGAGTCACTGTTTCTGTGCCCACATACTNCAGAGGGAACTGGGATTCAGGAAGGGCTCTAGGAGAGTCACATACCAGGCATGTGGAAAGAAACACTGAGCAGCAGAAAAGCAAGGAAGGTCATTACATTTGTGACAACTCCAAAAATACTGTTCTATGACTCCATGTTCCACCTCTCAGCTAACATGCAAATTCATTCAACTAGAAACAATATCAGAACCTGAACTTCCTCGAAAGAACTAATACTTCCCAAGTGACAGATACTAATTGGCTGTTAACAGAGAAAACTTAACAGGAAGATGGTTTATGGCAGTGATATTTTATGGGGATAACTAATTAAGAAGACTTCTTCAAATGGTAAAAATGATAGAAATTTATCTAGGATACGCCTAAATTAATATGTCTAAAGTGTATTTCAACTGGCTTTGTTACTTCAGTGCAAATCTTTGTGAAGAACACTTTCTAAAGTACTGCATATGGGAGGACATAAGGCAACACAATAGGAACACAATACCCAACATGCCAGCAGTAACAGAACAGCCTATCATGGCCCTTTTGATTTGCCAAAAGTAAAAGTAATAAGACAAAACAATTTTTCTTCACTGCATTTTTATGTGGCCTGCTGTATTGAAATAAACATGGCTGCCTTCCATACACAACCAAAAGCATAAAAACTTGCAATTTTCTTAGCAGAGCAGTGGCCTCAGAGAATACACCAACTGTGAATTAACATCTTCCAGAAATTCATAACCTACGAAGTTGAATGCACAATGCTCTGACGTAAGAAAGGAAATCTAGCCTGATCACTGTACTGCCCAACTACATACTCGTTATGCCCCCCCAAATAAGTGTTTTATAGCAGTCAACAAGTAGCTCTGTTGAGCAAAAAAACTTACAAAGTCTTATTTCATTCCCTATCCTTCTCTCCTGCCACACTGCCAATCCAGGACAGCAAAGTCTGTACTGTTTTGCAATATCCAATTCACAGGGTATTCATCCTAATGTAAAGAAGTTCTCTTTTTCTCCAAGTTACAATTCACACAGAATTTCACAGACATCAGCCAAAAACATTACTATAAACAGACCAGGAGTCATACATATATGGAGTGGCACAAACGACCAGTAACAGATGAAAATGATACTGTAAACAGATAGTTCTATTCATAATAGAATTTTTCTTCTAAAATGGCAGTAAGAAAATGACACCTTGAGAAGGAAAAGTCAGGAGCAGTAAACTAATGAAAGTCAAGGACTCGTATTGTTTTACTAATGCAATACTCAGCAAATGCCAAGGCATTACTGATTATTAAAATGAAAAAGATAAAGTTAAATCTTACACATTGCATAATGTACAGTAAATTTAAATTGCTCTTTTCTGCTTACATTTTTATTTTTCATTAGTTCTACTCAATTTATTTCAGAAACCAAAGCTTATAGGGCAAACAGACCAAACTGCTCTAGAAAGAGCACTAAGTTATTCCTACCCATCAAAAAGGACAGCAAAAGGTAATAAAATTACTCAAACTAAATTCAAACTTTGAGTTTTCAAATTACAATTCAGGGATTTAGTACTCCAGCAGCTAAATGGCAGACTGTTTTCCTAGGGTTGTACTTCAGCCTAAACAAATAACACAGCTTGGGTTGTCCTCACTGATAGAGCAGATAAACTTACTTTTGTCCAACCATCCTCTAATTTGCTCCTTTCCTTGTTACAGATACAGCTTAATAATTACATAATTTTGGGGTTGTTTACTTTCTCCCCTCAGTCCACCTCCCGGTAGCAATGAGAAATCACTTTTCAACTTAAGACACAACTTTGAAAATTACCAGGTTCACTAACAAGGTGCACGGAATGCAATGAGTTACTGTATGATCCAGTACTCAAATGTCACAAATCATAGAGCTGAAAAAAGCCTAAGGGATGAAAACTGGATTTTCAGCACTCTAGACAGAATCCCACCAACTTCCTTCTTCAAAAAAACCCACCATATTGTCAGTTTCCTTGATACCTCAACTATTGAAACAGTAATAAACAAAAACTGGACAAATAATTTTACCATCACCCATAAAGATGTTTATTCTTTACTTTGAAGTGGAGTAAACAGTATAATTTGAGAAAATTTGCCTGTTTCTCAATAATTAAGGCAAATTCCAACCACCTTCTAAACATTTCTGGAAAGACTCAGGTTACTAAAGTAGATTAAACAAATTAACACTTGCAATTTCCTCCCTTAAGGAAACCTTAGGTTCAGGTCACCTAAAAAAATTTAAAAATGCTAGCAACATCCTCAAAACTGCTGAACATCTACTAAGACAACCATTTCACTGGAGATCCACTGACTTGAAAAAAGCAGCTTAAGCTTTGGAAAAGCCATGGAAAATGTGAGTAAGTACCATGAACTTCAGCAACACAGAGTCATAACACAGAGAGTAACTCTCTGGCTCATGACACCAGAAGATTTCAGTGTGTTTAATAAAAAACTCCTGGTTAAACATCACTAATGACAGTTTAAAGTATTTTTAAGCTTGCAACACTAATTAACATTACCATATGTGTACTACGGAGTGGGACATTACTCTAAAAAGAAAGGAGGTAAGTTGAGAATAAAGCCAAACTCTGCTTTCTTTCTGGACTGTAGCTCATAAAACATTTACATCTCTAATACAGTGTCAGAGACTGCTCAAGAGAGGTTCTTCTGACCTCAAGTAGCAGCTTCATATGGAGACTTTTAAATTATTATGACATGGAAAACCAGATGTGTTAAACTGACAGCTAGAATCCTTACCACAAACTAATAACCATGTGATCTGAACTCCACATGGATCAGCACAGCAAATGGGCAATAGACTGAATTTCCCCCTTCTAAGCCCTCCTCAGTAACACACCATGGAACCCAAAAGACCCTCCCAAGAACACATTGCAATACAGCACTAAAAGAGTCGAGCTCAGTGATGGAAGTCCAACAGCACCACAACACACTCTCCTACCTCCAGCAAAAACACTTCCACAAAAATCATCAACTAAGAGTAAGCAGAAGACTGAATCTCTGTTCCTGTAATTACTGATTCACATTAATTGTCAGTAGATAATTCCAAATTATTAAGTTTTTTCCTCTCAAAAGCCAATAAAAACTAGAGAACTCAAGACATTTCTAAAAATATATTAGTCATCTGGGGCAACAGGCACATACTCAAATGCTTCATGAAAATTAGGCTCAAGGGATACTAAAAAGAGAAACAATTCCTTTAACATTGAAGGAGGGGGAGGGGGCAAGCATCAGGAATTTTACTTTTCATTCAAGGACCTTCTCAAAGAACATAAAACATTTAAAGAACCACTGATGTTTATCAACACACACCTCAGATGGGAGTTACTCAAATGTAGACACTTTATAAAAACCGTGTATTTCAATATTTTAAGATTACAAATAGCAGAGTAATACTGTGAAAGACTGACACACCATAACCCAGTCATCACAAACTGTAGTTTGATTAAAATCAAGGGTCATGCAAAACAATTTTTTGCTTACAAAGAAGAAAAAAAAGCAGTTGCCCAAACACAGCTCTGAGACTATTTCCCCTTTTTCTATGTATCCACAGAACCAAATTAGTACTCCCACTCAGAAGCTCCAAACAATTAAGTAAGATATGATAACTTAATCTCCCTAACAAAATCCACTGAGCAAAAATACGGCTAATTAAAAACAAGAACAGGTTGTTTAGCAACTCTCAAATTTGTTTTGATGTTTTGAGGATAGCTTCTTGAGGACAAAGAAGCTTAAACAGAAGACCCTGTGAATGTAATATTACTTACAAATGAACTTGCATTGAATGTTTCCATTACTAGGCTTAGAATAAGGAAGATAAAGCTACAGGCTTTTTATGAACATAGGTAGTGCCATGCAGTGACAAATGCTTGGGACCTTCATCCCATCTTAAATTTCCTTCCTCTCAACTGAGCATGCACCATTCAGAATCAGCAATTCAACAAGCACATGGTGTTGTAGAAGTACTAAAAAAAAGGGAGTCTCTGTTACAAAACATTACTGCAATCCTGCAACAAGGTTAGTCACACACGTAAGTAACACACTTGTATCCTTAATAAGAAGGCTATGGCAGAATCAATGTCTAACCACATTAAAATAAGGCAAGAAAAAAGGCACTTTATATCTCCCTTCTTAGATGCGTCTTAAAAATAGTAACTGTAAGTCAGATTATCTCAAATTCGTATCTCAAGATACACCAAACACAACAGAAAAACCAACCTCCACTTCAATACCAGATTGTTCCTTGAGTGCTACTAATATTTGTTATTTGAAGAGAACTTTCTTTTTTTCTAAGACTACAGCAATGTCCATGCCTCAATAAAACAGAGAAAGCATTATTTCACCTAAAATTCAGATATTGACTGATCAGCCTATACAGAATTCTGGAATATTTCTGTTTTCAGAAGTATTCTGTTTTACTTTTTTTTTTCCTGGACATGTTATTTTTTTCACCACAAATGAGCAAGCTAACTTGAAAATATTTAGCATTAAAAGCAGCAATTGGTCATTAAACTTTTACATAACTTGAGAAATCATTAGGTTTAGACAAAATACCTTTTTAGTTCTGGATATACTATGCCATGTGTATTTATTACCATGCAACAAGTATAATTTTAATTTCATGCTTATTTAATTTTCAACTGGGAATTATTTTTGAAAAGAAGAGATGCTATTAACAAAAAAAAAAAAAAGGCAAGTTAAATTAATTTCTGTCACACAGAAATTCCTCACTAATAAAGGAATGCTGGCCCACAGCTCGGGGTGGAAGCAAAGATGGCAAGCAAGGATTGACCTAAGAATTCATATATATAGCACTGTGGTTTTAAAAAAAAAGATTCACAGCTTTATTTCAGGCTGGCCCAGCTCAGCTTAACAAAGCTTAGCTCAGCTTAACAAAGGTATTGTGCAACAGGGCTTTCAAGCATCTAAAGCACAATAGGTGACAAGACAATTCATGCCTCTTCCCATTAAGTAATTCTTAAATATATACATAAAATTCAACTGGTCTTTCCTGGAACTACCTTACTATAGGAAAATAAGCCTCTTAACAAAAGCTACTAGTTACGTTTATGAACTCAAAATCTATTTTACAATTGTTTGATTGCCTAAGTGTTTCATTTTATTTCCCTAGTTAAGTAAACAATCTCAAAAGGACTATACAAAAACTGCAATCATTACTATAGACAGCATTCAGTCAGTAAGAGGTGAACTTCACATCACTTGAATTTGAAGAGGATCATATTATTTCATGTACTGAAACAAGCATAAATAGCATTCTTTCAAATGAACAGTTTTTAAAATTAAGTCTGTGTTAATCTGTTAGCAGCAGGTGTCTGAATGAGGAATCTACTCGAACGACTTAACTAGATGAGATCTCAACTCCTCCCTATGTTATTCAAGGGGCACAGCTGGTATGAAGACACCAGCATTCAGAAGAACATAATTATGAGAAATAAACACAGCAGAAAAAAAAATAGGTAGAGCACATTATCTAACTTGTATTGCAGAGCTTATGCACACATGTGCATTATTTATTATATACCTTAATAAAAAAAAATTCTTTGTGGTTTTTCCACATTTGGGTATGAATAGGTATGTTTGAAACACAAAAATGAGATGAGTAGGACAGACCATAATTTCCTTTCCCTGTTTTTGCTACTGATAGACATGGATAACTGATAACTCTGCTGCTCGAACAAACTCAGTAACAAACCTAGAAAAACACTGAGGAAGACTGTTGCTTTGGAGGGACATAAAAAAGCGCAACATTTAAGAAATCTGGGAAACCAAGGCAGAGGAACTAATCTGTGTAACTGTAACTGTAAATCTTCTTCATAAAAGTATTTTCAGAAAGACTGACATGCCTAAATATATACAGGTCAGAGAAATTACTTGACAGGTATCAGAAAAATAATGATAAAAGTTTAGACCAAAAAAAAAACCTTTTGAAGATTTCTGCTGCCCCTCAGACAGAGGGAATTTAGCTCATTTAGCTTTGGACACTAATTGTTCATATTTCTGGCTGCCTTCTTGTCATGAAGCACTTGAATACTGTTTTACATCTCTTTTTTTGACTGTTGACAAAAGGAGGGTATTAGCATTTTTTATCATACCACTGCTGTAGAAACAAAACAAGTAATGTTTTAACATTGCAACAGAAAAAATTACATTTAATGGTAACTGTTCCTTTGCAGCTCTCCTCTGTAACAACAGTCACAGTAAGGCACAGATGATTATTCCAAAGTCCTACAGGGCCTAATCACAGGTCTCTAGGCTTAGTTTTCCATTAATTTTAAACAAAATGTAACATTGCTGCATGCATGGAAATGTAAGTCAAGGCCACAAAAGCTTAACAGACATCTCTTAACCCATCTGGTAAAAAGAGCAAAGTCTCTTGTCAGTCATCTGCTCAAAAATTTATCTTCCCTTCCAGCCACCTGGAGGACAGACTTCCCAGCTGGACATACCAAGGGGGACCCTTATCACTGTCTCTAAGTATCTGAATGGAGGGTGTCAGAGGATGGACCCAGGCTCTCCTTAGTGCCAAACAGGTCAAGAAGCAATGGACAGAAGCTGAGGCACAGGAAGTTCCACGTGAATATGAGGAAGAACTTCTTTACTGTGTGGGTGACCGAGCACTGGAACAGGTTGCCCACAGAGGGTGTGGAGTCTCCATCACTGGAGAGATTCAAGAACCATCTGGACACAATCCTGTGCCAGATGCTCTGGGATGACTCTGCTTGAGCAGGGAGTCCGGACCAGACCCACTGTGGTCCCTTCCAACCTGACCCACTCTGTGATTATTCTTGCAGAGTATTCCTTGAGTCTACTTCCAGTCAACAGGCAAGTACAATTTGTGCCTTAGAACATGCATCTCACTTCATAAGCTTGAAAGTAGGAGAGAAAGGGAAGCACTGCCCAAGAGGAAAAGAAGGGGTGCAAAAGTTTATGTAAGAGAATTCCAGGCTATTTCACTATCTGTTTAAAACTTCAACAGCAGGAAAATAGGTGAATATCACATTCAAGAGATGTCTTTGAATAATTTAGAAAGTGTTTAAGTTTACAGGATGAGTAGTTTGTTTTAGATGCTTACACTTCAGATATTGATGCAATTTTGTTCCCTAAATATTCATTGCCATAGACCTTCCACTTACTACAGATTAATGAATTTAAAAATACTGTTCCACAAAACAACACTTTTGACAAAAATGTCAATAAATAAAAACTTTAACCTACGGTATAATTCTGAGATTACTTCCTGTACATACAAATGCAGGCAGAAAGCTCTGATTTCAGAAAAGCGATAAAATATTCAGGAAAAATTTGGTAACCCAGAAGTGCCGTGGTAGTATTTCTTTAACAGACTGAATTACTGAAGGGATACAGGTTAATGACAAAATCCAGACACGAGTTCCCTGTATGATAAGGCTAATGCTATCAAATGGAAACCCACACTAGTTTGGTAGGAAAGCAAACCTGCAGAACAGAGTAGAACAGTAAAAACACAGATATAAAAAGCATTCTTATACTACTAGCAAATATAAATGGGATAAAGGAACAGGTAGTGGACTTAAATACTTTTTAGGGTAGCTTTATTATTATAAGTTAGGAAGTCTGTTAAAGGTCTTCAAGGAAACAGAATCTTCTAATACTGAAATTCCAGCAGGGAACCCCTGCAGTGAAGTACAAGAAAGTCTGGTGACCCTTTTATAATTCAAGGGAAAACAGAAAGACTGACATTATCTTACGCTGAATGTAAGGAAACACTTCTCCTTAAGTGCTACATTTAATTCCAGAAAGGATTCATTTTTACACTACAACAAACTACTGACAAAATGTAAGCATTAGTGTTAAGAATGTGCCTTTTGTTGCCAGTACCATCTTTTTCCTTACTGAAGAGCTACACAGGGAATGAACTCTGTACAGCAAGAGGTTTTTCCCTGAAAATGCCTATGAAATTGCATAAAAGCCTGACTTTGTAAACAAATGCAGTTACCACTGCAAGTTGGGTGCCATTAAATTACTACTATTCACAGTAAAGTTATTAGAGCATCACCTCCCCTCTCAGCCAAAACAGGCAGAGCATTCTCTTCCAAGTTCTGCACTGCTTTAGTGATACTTGGCTTACTGGATACTTTACACTGAATAGGTAGAAATGGCCAGGAAAACAAATGTAAACTGTCAGGTTTTAGCAGGTTTTTTCTTAGAAAGCAGCCATGTCCCAAAACATGGTAAAGGAATAATTCTAATCCGGGGCCATTGTGGAACAGGAGCAATCCCAGTAAAAAACTGCTACATAATTTACAAATTGCTCTCTTGACTACAGCCTAGCAGCAGGCAGCTCATCCAAAACCAATCGTTTTCATTACTTCATCTTCAGAAAAGCAACCCAAAAGTACAAGTTTAGTAAACTGTATATTCCATTTCTGTAAAGTCAGAGGCAAGTAGCATACATTAAAGCATGATGCTAAGTAAAAATCATTCCCTTATGATTAGCTTACGTACCAAAGACAAGCAAATTCACCAATTCTTGTATATAGTCAGTTATTTTCCCTTTTCCATAACATAAAATATGCTTAGGTACAAAACCTTACCAGGTCTAGCAGGCAGACTGACTTGAACATATTACATTTAGAATCCACTGAATTCTTAAAACTAAGATATATATTTGCTTAAACAGAACAACTATAAATGGAAACCTTCAGAGGACCTATTTACAGATCTGAATTCTATACTCTCACAAATAAAAGAATGTAAAAACAGTAAGTGAAAATTCCCAATGTCAAAGTCCTAGCAACAATAGAGTTTGGAAAGCAGCTGCATCAACAGGTTACAAACAAACAGCAATGCTTATTAACATTTGATGCAGCCTCCATTTCAGATCAAGTCTCCCACTAATACATCTTTACTCTAGCAACCTACACCAGATACTTGAACTTCATTAAGAGAAACAGAGGACTTCATCCACCTACATGAATAAAGACTTAGCATTTAACACCATCATATCAATATCACAATTCTCAGCTAACATCAGTAATATAAAATTAGGGGTTTGTAACTTCCATTCTGTGCTAGTTAAAAGTAAGCTTAGCAGGTACTTTTCAAAAGCAATTTTCAGTATTAACACTCAAAACCTCTAAATTTAAAAAGTACAAACACAAGTCATACCTTTTACTGTGATTCTAGGAGCACATACTTTTCATTTTTTTTTCTACTAGAGATCCTCACAACAGAGTTAACACAAAAAAATTACTATACAACTGATCCAGCAAAAATTTACCTCAAAAATATTGCCAAATCCACTGAGTAAATGGAAAACTACTTTCTATCTTACAGTTCTAAACCTGAAAGCAAACTTAAAATTAAAACCCTGTCTGAAGGCAGTAAAACTAGTAACACGTAAAAGAAAGCTTTTATAAATATCAGAAAATGGAAACTTTTCCCCATTGTCATTTTAAATCCAAAGAAAAGCTTCTAAAAGGTGAATGATCCTGAAAGCAATTCTATTTTTCTTAAAATACAAACCAGCCACCAAGCCCTACCTCCTTTAGAGCCATCCAAAAAGCCAACATTCAAGGAAGAGTGAATCATTAAATCTACACTTGGCTGTTGGGGAGTATTCAAAGCATGTTTCATGGAGAGCTCACTCTCCTTTGTGATCAGACTTCCCTCATCCCAGCTTTGACTGTAGAGCTCCAGTGAGGAAATGGTTTTCATAGCAATAAATAATTGCTTTAAGGTTAACAGCAGTTAATACTAGCTGCACAGATAGAACCTACTCCAGCTTCCTCCTGAACCCTTCGCTATGTCCATTAGTCTCAGCCGTGCCTCCTTCCACCTATCCTGCAATCTCCCCTTTGCAAGGCCCATTGCCTGAGCATCTTCCATTCTCTTGTAGCTGCCCCAACACCCTCCCTCCCCCACTCACTGTTTCACTGCTCAATGATTACACTAATTTAACGAGCAGTTCCCCTCCACTGACAGGGCTGCTAAAACAGGAACCTAACACAGTTCTCTGTTTAGGGCTGTTTGCTGTCCCTTTGCTATGAGGACTCTGAACTCCTTCAGGAACAACTGGAAACAAAGAAAGCCAACACAAAATCACAGAAGCTCCCACTACCACTTTGGTAAAAATAGGAACTCATTATTTAAAATATTTCATTCAGCCTCTAATAGCAGTAGGATTTTTAATCCCAGAACTGTATTAGTCAGTAACAGTGGTCATTGACAAGAGTTCTTACTTGCCAATTAAAAAAAAAAAAAAACCACCCACGTGCATAAGAAAAAGTCACAAAGCTTCAGTTATACTCTGGAATTTAAATATCACAAGTTATAATCAAATTTCATTATAATAGCCTACACTGCACAATACCACACAATTCAGCAAAAGATTTCATGGTATGTACATTTACACTCTCCAGTTGTTATAAGCAATTCAGTAAGATCACAACATGAAGCAAACAAAGTTTCAAAGTCTCTTAAACATAAATGTTGTGAAACATACAGTATTTTCTTTACAATAAGAAACAATTGAGTACAGGTGGCTTAACTGAACTAACCTTTTCTACATAAAGTTCTACTGTGTATCTTAGTGGGTCATTCTGCTCCATACAGTTAAGTAGAAACACCCTTTGCTCTTTTTTTACCAAGGGTCGCATCTTGCATTTTTGCTCTTAAATTATATACATCTATATATCTCCTTTTCATTATTCCCAAAGCTACCCTACTTATCTGGCCTCTTTATTTTCTTTCCTGTACACCAGTATCACGTCATTCATGCATTTAAAAAGACCTACAACAGCCTTCCATCCTCAAGCATGAGAGCCCTCAAATCTTTGTATTTTTTTTTTCTTTAATGGAAACATTTTTTCAAATCTACAAGGCCCTTCATAGTTCTATTCCACATAAACAATGCTGGCTTTAAGTCCCTATTTGTTACTGTTAAGAAACTTCACACTCGAGTTGGTCTCATAAGACCCCCTAATCTCTTCAAACCCCACACTTGCCTATAGCAGCTGACCTAAAAATAAAAGAGATGCACTGAGGGGGGGAAGCTGTTCATTATTTTTTAAACACTTGCACACAGAGACAATGCCTCCATGCACACGGACATGAAAGCAAGAACAAAGTTAAGGCAGTTTTTTTATATGGTGAATGTACAAGTACTCTTAGGAAACCAGGGATGTGACAAAAACTTGCAATTACTCCATCACGTTTAGTCCAAGGTAAACTTGGAAGTCCCTCTCCAGAGAACGACTGTCTCTGTACACAGTCTCATTCCACAGAAACCATGCAGTAAGCAACTCTGAAAAATGCTTTGTTTGCACTGTATCAGGACGGAGGGCTTACCCGTAACACATTTTAAAACCTTAACTGAATTTCTTACCATGAATTATAATTGTGCAAAAGATTCTGCCATGAATATTACAAAAACAAGCTGTTACCAAAAAATACCTTTATACATATACTAAAGATATTAATAGGTGGTGCTTCTACCATTTTTGAGTAATTATTTTCAACCAATTCCTGCTCTTATATTTTAAATGAGTACACTTAAATCTTGAGATGACATTTAAATGACATTCTGCATTTACCACAAAGACATGAACCAGTCATGACTAAATCAGCGTGCTACACCACTGAATCTTCCTGTTTCACTTCAGAGCTAAAATTACTAAGAGATGTATAGTAGTCCTTTCTAAACATTGAGTTGAGAGGGAGAGATCAGGTTAAATCGGCTTTATGTTCAGTAGTAATACTCTGGATTTATGTCCTATGTTGTTTTCTGAGGTATGAGAGAAGAAGAGATTGTTTGTTTAGCACTTTAATTCAGTTTTGGAAAATAAATACTAGAGATGTTTTAATGAGATTTGCTTTGTTAAGTTCAGCTAGATCACAGGAAGGAACTAACACCTGTAGTAGTTTCAAATCCAGCAGCACCAATTTTAAAATAATGCACAGCAATTAGAAAAATAAAAACCACCCAACTTCTTTCCTCTCCTCTGAAGAATGTAAAAAGAAAACAAGACAGACAATTACAGTAGTATCAAAGCCAATTAATACTCTTCAGTCATATTAAGGCTTAGATGAAAAATATTAGCACTTTTGTAGTTTCTTTTTCCCCCTGTATGTCTCTAACTGCAAAACTAAGGGAATACTATGGCAATAGCAGCCCTCCAGTGTAATTCAGTAGACAGAGAACATGGTAAATTATTTTATTATGTCTTTTGCATATTAGCAATATGCAAATGTCCGTTATACTACGGCATTTCACCTATATCCTAACACCTACCTTCAATTCATACTGACAGAAATACTGAGTACATCAAATTGGCATCCTTCTGCCCACATCTGCTTAGCTTTGGTTTACTATGTACAGTACACAGGATTTATCATAACTTTGGTTGTTCTGAATGTATTTTACAAAGGTGAAACTGCGGCCAAACTAACCCTACTAAGGACACACACACACAAAAAAATCACTTATTCACATTAAACAGCACAAATGTTCAAATTTTAAAATTAGTAATTTCCCTCAGACTGTTGAAAACTACTTCCTTCTTCCAGTCTGTTAACACACGATGTGCAAATGCCTGATTTCAGAACGGAGTAAATGAAACTTTCCACTGTCTTAACCAGGAGAAGGTACAGTGGGATGGTGTTCCTTCCACTCACAAAACTACAAATAATTCATTTTCCTTCATCCTTACTGTATGCCTACATGCTTCAGACCATTCCTCAACTATTAAATCCAGCTGGACTCTGTAAGAACTTCAGAATGTCTTTCCTATATTACAACACTTTCAACACACAAATAAGCAAATGCACTCCCCACATAGAGCCTCATCCTCCAGATGTTTTCATATATGCATAATTCCACTAAATGCAGCTCTGTTGAAGCAGAAAAAGTCACCAACTGTAGCAAAAGTAAGTAGAATTGCAGGAGTATGTAGGACTAGTATCTTTGGGCAGGTGAACTGGAAATAAAAAGGACACCTCTGTATCCTGAGAAGTAGCACAGAATAGCAGCATATGGGCATTGCACATGCATTTAATTCTGAGATTACTACACTTTCAATTGTGATCAGATACAATGAAAATCAGTGTACTAACAAAAGAGGCATGTTTTTTTAATCCGTCTACACACTTCTATGCCACTACCAGTGGTCCACAGAGCCTTTGCATAAAGTCAAAGAAGGAAAAACAAATAGGATTTATGAGAACAATTGGGTACCATGAACACATTTGTGGTGTGGAACTAGTACTTCCTAGAAAGGTACTTCCTTTATTTTACTGTAACTATTATATAAAGTAAAACTAGTGCAGCAATAAATGTAAATGTACATCAGAATTTGTTAGCTTTATACAGAGCAAAGCAGCACTGATTTAAAGCTCCTAATTCTCTGCCTGAATACTTTACTTTGTAACTTGACACAAACACCAATTAACAAAAAAACAAACAAAACACTTTCCTAAATTCAAATAACTGCAATTTTCTGAACTCTGGCTGCTTGATACCTTAACACTGTTTATTACCTGGAAAATCCTACTCTTTTTCTAGGAAGCAGAGATACAAAATAAGATCAGTTAAAAAACACTGGGGATGTTTCTACTGTCCATAAACCTGTAAAAACACAGGAGGCTGTCTTGACTGTGAACACACTTCTTAAAGCTCGTCAAGAAAGGCTCTAGTACGTGCTACCTTTGATTATCATTTTCTGATCATTATGAGTTCTACCTAGCAGCTAAATACAAAGAAGCTTTTTTCATTTCTGATGGGGTTTAGTCTATGGAACATGTACCTACACAGTACAGCACCGCAACACACAGTTATTAAAAAGGATCCAAAACAGCCAATATTTATTGCTACTGAAAAATCCAGGAAACTACTTCATGTTATCAAATGCTGCAGTATGTCTAAAATAAATGAGACATACTAGTTAAAAAAAAAAGAAGGGTTTATTTAATCTTTGGGGCTATAAGGAAAACTAGCATACCTGTAAAAATGAGAAAATTAATAGGTGTGACAGTGCCTAAATGATTGCTTTCAATTAAACTCCCATTTTCAGTTCACTGCAGTCTCCCTAGCAGAGTACAAGGCACGCTTAGTGTAAGACATCACCTGAGTGATAATGACTAATTTAAATGAGAAATTAGTGATTGCTTAAGTAAAAGTTTGTTAAAGATAACTCACCACCATCCCTCTCTCTAACTCTGTGAGTATGCACACTTTTTGCTTTACTGTGCCCTGTGTTGTCACCGTATTTGTTTTCGGGGCTGTCAGAGCGCCGCAGCATTTTATTTGGTGGCGAAGGATCCGTGGTGTCCCGCATCTTGTCATGACGGTGATCACCACCACTGGGGTGACTCTTGGATGAGTACTTAAGAGCCTGTAACAGATCACAAGAAAGCAGGCATTCACATTAGAAATGAAATTTTGGGATTTTTTTCTTCTCTTTCAAAAGTTCTTTTAAAAGTTAATTAATTTTAATTTCCTATTTAAAAAAAATCAGCATTAATCTTTCCAGTTTTAATTACATACATTAAAGCAACAAGTTTTGTAATTAGAACTCAAACCACTTTCTCCCACTACTACATCCAATGTAACACTTGCTGTTAAGAAGAACCTAGTTTCTCTAGATTTTCACTGATGGACTACACACTTTCTGCAGTAAATGGGCCACTGTTCTTCCACACCTCTGGGAGAAGAACAGGTCTCCACTTGTTATTAGCAATACAAACTGAAATTTACACTGAATCAGTGTAAACCTTGAATATGTCCTCCATACTCTAGTAAAGACCATTCAATTTCACCATTACCTGGAACTTCTGTGATGGTTTTTTTAGTACTAACATCCCTCTAACAGATGTAATTAAAAAACAAAAATTCTAGGGGGACAAAACATGTAATGTGACAATTCATTTTGAAGTCTTTACCAAAAATTACATGTTCTGCCTCACTTTGACCTGCTTGGTTTTGCAGTGTTAACTCCTGAAGGCAAGTGCTTACATTTATATGAACTGTCACTGACAGCTGCCTTGGACTGCTGTGCTGCATTTCAGTGATTCAAATACACAGAAATGCAGTAAAACAGTTCAATTCAGGGCCTACAAAAGCAGTATCACAACATACGGCTTTCCACAGACTGAAACCTCGACAATTGAGTTTCTTCAGTAGACACAGCAAAGAAGTACAGTATCTACCTTACAGAAATTGAGGCTGTTGTCCGTAGCTTAAGGATTTGATTGTTTCTAAACATCCCTAGCAGCTGGCAACTGCAGAAATTAAGCCTCACTCACAACCCCAAGTTGGTCAGGGTCTAAACCCGTGCCCTGCTCAGGTTACAGCCCACAGCAGCAGTTTTGGGGAGAAGAAAGGAGTTTGGGGAGGGAGTGGGGGCGTGGAAGAACAAAACTCCTTTTGTTTTTCGAACAAAAACATTCACCTCCCCTGTTTCTCCACTCCACCGTAGGTGACCCCAGCTCCCCCTCCGCCCCTCGCACCCTCCCCGA
>VZRO01001568.1:429631-473262 GCA_013397915.1 Daphoenositta chrysoptera | reverse complement strand
ACGGGCCCATCGCCTCGAGAGGGGAGACGCCGGCAGCTCGGCCCCGCGCGCGCTGAGACACACCGGGAGCACCGACTCGGCCACCGCCTCCCCCCGCCGCGCCCGCCGCCGCCGCTCCAACTACATCCGGGGAACTCGGGCGACGCCGCGCTCGGTCAACGTCGGCTCTTTCCGGCTCTTTCCGACGCGCTCCGTCCCCTCTGTCCCCTTTGCTCTCGGGCGACTCTGCCTTCGGTAAACATCGGCTGTCTCCGCCGAGCCCGACGCCCCTCAGTCCCTCCCTTCGGCAAACATCGGCTGCCTCCGCCGAGCGCGACGCCCTTCAGTCCCTCCTTTCGGCAAACCTCGGCTCCTTCCGTAACGCTCGGCCCTCCCTGCCCCTCCCGCCTCGGCCCACTCTCCCGAGCGCTACCTGTGTTCGGAAAACATCGCGCTTTTCCGGAGAGACGTTTCCGCACAGCCGTCAGGGCGGCGCCGCGTTCGGCAGCGCTCGGGTGTTTCCGTGACCCCTCCCGGGCGGCGCGGCCGTTGGCGGGCGCACGGGGCCGGTGGCTGAGGGCAGCGCGGCCTCGGTGGCAGAGCCGCGGCCTCGGTGGGGAGGAATCGCGATCCTGCCAGGCAGGTGGGGGTAACAGAGGGAATTGCGGGAGGGGAGATAGGAATGGAAAGGTCTCCTCTTACCTACCCCCTCCTCCCCTTCCGCCCGGGCACTCGATGTACGGGCAGGAGCCATTTTGTGCGCGGCGCGTGTTGAGCGGGGCCGCGCTCGGCGGCGAGGCGGGTGTTAAAATGTCCCTGGGCGGCGGCCGCGCGGTCGGGCCTTGGCTCCGGTGGGTCCCGGGGCTGGCGCGGCGGGCGAGGGGCTGCTCGTGGCTCTGGCACGGGCGGTCCGGGTCACCCCAGCGTTCGGGGAGCTCCGGGCGCTCGGTGTGGCGGGAAGATTCCTCGCCGTTGCCAGTGCCTGCTGAGCCCCTCAGGGTGGTGCCCGGTGATAGGACGAGGAGCGATGGCTGTACACTAAAACACGAGACGTTTCACCTCAGCACGAGGGAGAACTTCTTCGTGTTGCGGGTGGAAAAGCACTGGAATAGGCTGCCCGGGAAGGGCGTGGAGTCACCTTCTGTGGAGACATCAAAACCCACTTAGATGCGTTCCTGTATCACCTGCTCTAGGTGACCCTGCTTTGCCAGGGGGTTGGACTGGGTGGTCTCCAGAGGTGCCTTCCAACCGTAAGAATTCTGTGATTCTGTAATTCTTGCTCGTTTCTGACCAGGCCCTCGAAGTTTGAGGTACAAATCATCTTATATTCAGGATTGTATAAAAGTATTATAAAACATATTATAAATAATTTTATATTATTACCATGACAGTGTCATAGGAGCCAGCAGTTTTCAGTAAAGGTTTAAGAGCAGATGCCAGATTTTGCCCTGTGCCCCTCCTGAAAACGGAAGAGATGTGGCACATCTCAGAGCGGGCACGTTAACCTTAAAACAGAGAACCTTGCCCCGTGGCTCCATCTGTGCTAATGAAGCATTATTCATGGTAACACTTACAATTTTTTTTTTCTGTTTCTTTGTTTGTTTATTCTCCTTTAATTGGAGTGCAGAAGGCCGTTGCTGAAAGGGGACTTCAGGGAGTGAGTGCAGGATGACTCAGCAGGGAGCTGTTCTTCAGGGTTACAATAACGAACTAGTGAAATGCATTGAAGATTTATGTATGCAAAAAGAAGAACTGAACAAACAAATCCAGCAAGCAGAAGAGGAAAAGAATAAACTCCAGCATGAAATCCAAGTCCTCAGTGAACAGCTGGAATATGTATGTGAAAACCTGGCCCAAAAGGTGGCTTCACGGAATGAGCTTGATAAAATTCTTGCTGAAACTGAAGCTGCTTACATGAAGATTTTGGATAGCTCTAGAACTTTACTTAATGTTCTGAAGAAGGAAGTGGGAAGCTTAAAGCATTCACCAGATCTGAAAATGAATGTAACGTGAAACAGTCAAATGCTTGGACTCTACAGTGCTAGAATTCCACTAGGTGAGAAACGTGGTCAGCCACAGAACCTTACAGCCACAGTATAAGCAGAGAGGGGTTTTCTTCCAGTCTTTCTGTATGTTTTATTATTTTCAAATGCACTAGAAAATAGATTTAATAAAGTTGTTGTTTTCCTTAAAAAAATCTACTTAATTGAACACTATAGAAGTTAACAAATAGGTAGTTGAGGCAGATGTGGAACTGTCAGTTTTGACATGGTGCTTCAAGACTTTTTAAGAAAAGACATGTTTTATTGGGTGACTTCAGATGGCTACTGGTAAATTATTCTTTGAAAACTAGTGGATGCAAGTCAATCAGATGCTACTTCTTTTCACTTTCGGAATGCTTAGGCTTTACTGTTGGGACTAAGTAGAAATGAGCTATTTAGCTTTCTCTGGGAGCTTGGAGTTCTGTCTGATGCATGCACAAAACAGCCCCTGTTTACAATAATCGCCTCTTTGAATAGCAGAGGGATAAAGTGAGAAATCAGGACTAATGCAGGGCATGGAGGCTGAAATTTTAACACTGTATGTGGTCCGTGCATCTTCTGAAGCTATTCTCCAAAGCCTTGTTTAAAAAGGAGGTGTGCTGCAGTGAAAGGTTTGGTGCAAGTGCACAGACAGCTACACTGTGAACACCTGGACCAGTAATTTATTTGGGGCTACGAAAAATGTGTCTGTAGTGACTAGAAGTCCTGAAAAAAACACTGGGGTCCAGTTAAAAATAGAGGTAAATACAAGACTAAAGAAGATAGTCCTGGCTACTGGAAGCCTTTTTAGGGCCTTTTAGCTCTACACCGATCTTTTAAATAATTGTAATAAGATTGTAGAGAATAGTGAACGTCCTGGAATGATGTGAAATAAATACAAATGAAAGGTGAAAGAAGAAAATGAGAAGTGGTTTGCAGCTATCCGACGTTCTTACAGAGGACATTAAAATAGAATTTAGTTTAGAGACAGGGATGACATAACAGCGTGGCATAAATTTCAGTTTAACGCTGTTTTTTATTTTTACTGAGCCTCTGTGTGTCTGTGTACGTACACGTGCATTTTGTCCTGCTCTTCAGTGTGTTACAGCAGTAAATTTTAAGCTGTATCTTGTTGTCAAATCTTCATTCAATACCAATTAATTAAATTGAAAGAAGCGTAGTTGTAATCTCCTTACTTGATAATGGCGTGTCTCTCAGGTGCACATATAGAGGGTATGGAGATGTGAATAGTTTTGGTAATAGCTCTTCATCAATAATAGGAAGCAAATTTTATGTTCTTCTGGTTGCCATGCTATGTCAGGGATTACTGTGGTTGAGGTAATCACAGTTTACTTGTGTGGCACTTGCAGGAGCTTCCCTCTGGGGAATTCCCAGTGGGTAATGCTGAGGTGATAAAATTACATCATCTCAGGGGTGCTGCTGTTGTAGTACTGCAGCACTCAGGACCACCTTGTTTATGTTGAAGTGAAACACAAAAATTTTGCTATTTTTAGTAGCAAAAGAGTGGTTTATTTGACTGGACATTTTATGACATTCTGTCTTCCCTTGGACTGGTAGTAGTAACTGATCTACAGCAAAACAGGAAGACTCAGGAAAAGTGCTAACTAAAGAGCAAGAACTTTGAGTTGCAAATGTAAACTGCTTTTTATTAGCTGCAGTGGAACTCGAAATTGTATGTGAAAAAAATTTGTATCATAGAAAGCACATTTATAGAGAACAGTACAGTTAATTTCTAGTATTGATCTCACACAATAATTAGAGGTTTGTTTGCCTTAGAATAATCATAAATAATGCCTCTCGTTCTACTGAAACTAGTAAAACTAAAGAAGTTTTAAGAGAAGCTTTATAAGACTTTGAAGATATCTACTTCCAGACATTATGTCTAATTGTAACTATTACAGTGTCAAAACTAAATAACTGGAGATGCTTGAATGTTTTTTTTACAAAACTAAGGGGAAAATATAACTGTTGACTAGTATTTGCACACACACTGGGGCCTCCCAACATTCCAAAAAAATATGAAATGTTGCTAGAATTCCACTCAGTCAATCCAATCAATTGGATTGATCCCAGTCTAAAATTTCCATTTAAATTCCCATTTAAAGGTGGAGAGAAATAATATATCTCTAGGGCTTGCCTATTTTTAGAACAACTCCCAAGGCAGTCATTGTGCGCCTGTAGAGTTGCTACTCATAAATAGTGCTTACAATTATATTCTGTATTGACCCAAATTAGCCCTTTTATTGAAGTGATAAACCTTTTTCACTGCTTCTTCAGACACTATAAATCTTGACATAATAGCTTTTGTTAAACAACTTCACTTAGTTCAGAAGACATGCAAACGAAGTTGGTCCACAGCATTGCTGGAAGAGAAATGATAGTTTCTAGATGGCAGCAGCTCTGCAGGGATAGCCTGAAACAGAAAGTTTACCTGAAATAAGGTAAGTTGTAAGTGTAAAGTATCATACTTTTTCCTAACTTAATTTTTATATTAAATTTATATGACTCTCTGAGATCAACCTGATGCTTTACTGCAGTGCTTGCAGTCTAGGAGCCTTAATGACAAAAGTTGGCTTCTTAATCTAAACTGCTGTGTTGGGTGTTTTGTATCTTGTTTTGTATGTGAGCAGACAACAGTTTTTGAAACTCCCACGTGTGCCTGATTCAAAGATTTGGTGAAATGTATCTATAGCAGTGGTCTAAAGCCCTGAATTTATGTAAAGGCACCTCTACCTGGTTTCCAAGTAACAGAACAGAACTGGAAGATACCTGATGATTTTCTGCTTTTCTAGCAATGCTTCTTTATGTACCCAGCACTTAAAACGCTAGTGTTCAACAGTTTTTTCAAATCATTTGACTATTGACTCCTTGCAAATAAACTGAGGAGAGTTTGGCAGTTACCAGAGAAACTGCTTGTGGGTGGTCTGTTGAAGTAATTTTCTGTGTGGAAGTGATTATAGGAACCACGGAGTGAAGTGGCTTATGCCAGCAGCCGTTCACATCTCATCACTGCCTCTTTTCAGAGATGCTTACCCTGCAGTTCAGGTTCCTCCTCCCCACATGCAGTTTCTGTTAATCACCTTATGGAAATGGAGGTGAGTGGACTGGGGATGGGCCTAATTTCAAGGGTAGGGACTAAAGAGAAGGTATGGATGTGAAGTCCTGGTTTGGACTGGAGCATGAGGGGGTATGATAGAGAGGTGGAGTTTCTCCTAATTTCTGTCTGCTTTAAGTGTACTTGTGCTGAGCTACTGAGTTCTTGCTACCCAATAAATCAAATTTTAGAAATCATCTGAGCTTCATCTGAAGTCTGGACTTTATCCCCCTTCCTTTAAGCCCACTGACAAGTCAGCAAAAGAGAGGCAACCTATGTTTTTTCTCTTTCTGTCTTTTATTTCTGTTCCAGCAGGAGGCTGTGGATCTCAGCCTCCTGTTTGCTGGTTAAGTGTGCTGCCAGGCTCACACAGGATGCAGTGCTGTTTTTTCCTGTCCTGCTTGCTCTCCTGTGAACAGTCCTCAGTGAACTGCTTGGGTTTTATGAAGAACCCCAAGTTCTGTGTGTACTTGATGTACTCTGCGTGCACGTCAGATGGACCTTGGAGAGTTTAGGTAGGGGGTTGGCAGGTTTTTGGCTCTTAATTTGGTGAATGCAAGAGATTTGTTTCCTTGGCCTAGGAATTCTTCAGACCAGGAAGACAAGACGTTTTCAAATACCTAAGGAATTGTCCATTCAAACAATGAAGCAAGCTGTAGTCTGAACTTAGGTGACTGGATCTTGGATTGCCGTTGGAGAATTGAGTACAATTCCATCTAGCTCTTGGGGTACAAGTGTGTCCCACTCCAGATCGAGTAAGTGGATTAAGCTAAACTGGAACAAGGTACTGATAATTCTGTAACAAACATTCAGAAGATCGTTAGCCAGAGGATCAAATGTCTACAGTGAATTCATCATGCAGATGAGTCTTAGGCAGAAGACCAATATCTATTACTCCTTAGATGATTTAGCTTGTTAGGAGAGATTTGAGTGATAAGGTGACAGTTGCCTTAACTTTGAGTAGATCCTAGATTCTTAGAGTTTTATGCAAGAAGTAGACAAAACAGTTATTTTTTTTACAATTTATTAATTTTTTTAATTTCCTCCTTTTCAGGAATGAGCAAAGAAGTATTAATAAATGCTTTTATGTTGATTTGTTTGTGTGTTGGTGGTTTTCTTAACAGATGAATAGGCAAGTTTTCCTAAAATCACAGTGCTCTTTAGCTTTAGTGTATGCGTGTGTTTTTAAATATAGATGTATATATTTTCTTTTTTCTCTTTTGGCTGAAGGACAGGGTAGCATTTGGTTTAATTTGTGCACCAATTGCTTTGTCAGTGTCTGTTTTACTGGGGAGGAGTCAGGCACCATGGCCACTTCTCGGGTGTTTGTTCTGTGCCTTTTTTAAACTTGGGATGGGTTTTTTGTTCTTTGCCCCTTAACTACTTATAAATCTGTCAGGGATTTTATTAAATGCCCCAGAGTAGTCCTTGATGGTTGTCTACCTCAGTTGGTTTCAGATGAAGTTTGGTTCACTATCTAGCTGTAAAACCCAGCTACTTGAGTGTTAGCTGTTCATAAAACGTGGAGAGGTTCAAGCTTGCAGAACAGGGAGCTATATGGTCATTCATAGCTCTAGCTTGTGGGATTTGTGTGAAAAGCAGTTCAGTGTTGTAGCCTGTATTTACAAAAATAAGATGTTAGTAGAATTGGGGCTAGTAGAACACTTTGATTTTGTAGTTGTTTCAAAAGTATTTTCACAAGATCTTGTGGGGTGGAACAATTTGCAGGTTTTTTTGTCTATTTGTGCAAGACTATGGATATGCTGCAGTAACTACTACAGAAAAGTTGTAAATTTCAGTACAAACTTTGGTATCTTATTTAGCAGCGGGATGAAAAATAATAGTGTAAAATCTTTGCATTTTGATATAGCATTGATATAACAAACACCCATTGTTTGTGACATGATGCAAAGCTGATAATATTTGTAAGTATGCTTAATTTGAACGTCGCGAATGGTAAAATGTTACTTTCAGAACAGGCTTCATGCATATTAGAGGAAAACAGGCACCTGTAGACAGAGATTGTGTTCAAGAAAAGGCATTTGAAAAACATCCTGTCAGTCTTGCTGTGGAGCTGGGATTGAGCATGATTCCACTGACTGTGATGGGAGCTTGTTTCTCCCACATCTCACTTCAGAGCCTGTGAAGTTTCATGGGGTGGCTTCTCCTCGCAGCCTTATCAGCACTCCTGTATAGAGTGCGTGTACTTGGTGCTGAAGGATTTAGAACAGTTCTGAGTGTTCTTGGTTATTATCTTGTATGAAGTAGACACACAGCTTCCTGGCCAGCCCAAATCAAAACTACAGGACTGTTAGAGACTGTAAAACAAAGTAAGAGACTGAACAATTTTTAACACTTACTTTGAAAAATGTTTAAAATTACAATACTTAATAGACTGATCACAGAGCATTTTAAAGTTAAATCTTCATAGGCGTTATTTTTTGAGCTTCATACATGTAGGTTCTCTGGCTTCAGTCAGAGCTCCCATAATTGGCTTGAGGTTTTCCATTGATATGGGATATATGGGAACATGTCTAGAAAATTATTTACGTCATAGTCCATGACAGATTTGTAATTTACATTTTTTTAAAAACCATATAGTTGATTTAGTTGAATGTAGTAAAAAGTATCATATTTCTTTCCTAAAGGCTTTCAAATCTCCCTGTCTGTATTCAGAATTAGATCAAAGTACTATTTGTAGTATTCTCTTTTTGTTGTTACATGATTATTAACAAGTTCATACAGCTTGGATACTCATTCTGATCGGGCATGTCTGTCAATTCCTGACACAAAATCCTCTTCATATTCTGCAAGCGAACACTTTTTTAAAGCCTGTTTTTCCTTATACAGTAAGAGCACTTTAAGTTGAATATCAGCATGAGAGAGTTAGTTTTTTGAATGTTTTTGTAATATAGTTAGTATTCAGGGCTGAATCATACACTGTCAGGTGTTTAAAACAAAAAACTGGCAGTAATTCTTATATGGTTATGCAGCAATTCAATAACAGAAATCCTGCTATACATTTGTGCTGCTCACTGCCTGGTAGTGAGATTAATTGCTGTAACTCATGAACCCAAGGTATCTTTTGTTAAATACTGGCTCTTCCTCAAGTATTGTTGCTAGCATGAGTGGAATGGATACTCTATTCCAGGGGAACATGTGGCAAAAGAGGAGCTGCCTTTTTAGTAGTGACCACCATCTGTGGAAAGAGAGAAGCATCCTTGTTAGCCTTGTCCATAGTGAAGTGTTGTGAGACAATTCAAATAAAGTGGTTAGAATGGTCATAGTTCTTTGTTGTAAGGTTCACTGGAGCAAGCTGATAAAAAGAAAGCCCAGTCCATGCTGTCAGTCACAAGGAATGTGATACCCAGTTGCAGCTAGGTTGTCTTTAAATGCAGGAGCTCAGGTGCAGCTGGGAGCAGGGTAGCTGCCCAGTACTGGGCTCTGTGAGGGTTGTTTTGCCCTGCCAAGAAGCAGTTGACCCTGTGGACACACTTATGAAATCTAGTACACTCTGGAGCCACTGGACTTGTTAGAAAAGTGTGACCTCTTCCTGTTCTTGAAACTCAGGGAATTCTGTGTCTTAGTGACACATGACTTAGTGACATGACTCCATGAGAAGGATATTTATTTAAAATCCTGTTCTGTGTAGTGGTTTTCCTCTGAAGCCTAAAGTGTTCTTGCTTTAGATTCAAGTTGTTCAAGTTCAAATACCTGTGACCAAAAATACAAATGCCCAAGTTCCACTGAAGCCCACAATCCTGTAAGTTGTTGGTATTCAATGTGTAGTACAGCAAGTTCCTGGTAAATGCAGACTTAATCCTAAAGTTTAAGTTGTGAACTTTGTGGCTCCTCTGAGTTTAAATGATTTGCATGAAGCGTTGCTTGCTCAGTTTGGAATGTACTTTTGGTTTTTTGTTTGTTTGTTTTTTAATGAAGTATTCCATTGAGGCCTCCCGTGGCACCCTGCCATACACATTCACGGTGTGCATGTGAGAATGTTTTCTTTGGGAATGTCAGAAGAAAACTACCTGTACAGCAGCAATTTAACTGAAACAAGATTTGGTTTTATGCCATGCTTGTTTTAAAAAGTGTTTAAAAATGACACATATGTAAATATATATATTTGTATAGGATATATAAACAAGTGCTTCCAATGAACTGATCACATAGTACCTTACAGAGAATGTTAATATCTTTATCCCCCATGATTGACAGTGACACTCAGTAGTAATCTGCCCCAAATCGGGGACAGATCTGGGAATGGAGGCTTTGCTTTTTCAGCCTCAGTTGAATGCTCTGACTTGGACTGGTTCCCAGGGATTCATGTCCCGTTTGGTGTTTTGACATAAATGGGCAGGATTATGCATTCTCAACCTGTGTGTTGGGGGAAGGGATAGATACAACTGATTAGAAGCACATTTTTGTGGCTGTTATTTATTCCACGTTGCACACAGGATGATGGCGATGTTCAAACGTGTTACTCCTTTCTCCATGGATAGACCCTGCATGACAAAGAATCCCAGCTCCTGAGCAGCCACTCTCACTTCCCAGACCTGCTCTCTCCAAGCCCCTGCTTTGGACCTGACTGTAGGAGGTGGGGCAGAGGAACAGAAAGAACTTTTAATGATGCAAATTAATTACCTTTCAAAGCCTAACATTTTTGAGATACCTTGCCTTTAGAGACCCTATTGTTTTATCAAGCTGCTTATTACCTTATACTAGTCCATGTAAGACCACCAGGTTTTTTAGACGTGGAGGCTCCTTGATGTTTAAAGGTAGTGGGAGGTCTGAATTTTAGTCCATCTATAACAGCATGCAGAACACGTAAAATAGCAGCAGGCTATGAGGCAACCATATTCCACCACAGCTTTATTTTGGGTTAATGGATTGAAGTAGTATGGCAAGTGAGGAACTCTAGATATCTGGATGGATGGGGCTCTTCTGTAGTGAAAAGAAGCTGGCTGTATGAATTCAGAGTAAGAATGACTTTAACAGGAGGCACCTGACAGCAGTATTCATATATTCAAATATAGTGTGTGTATATATATATATATATATATATACTCACACATACATTAAAATGTATCTATACATATACTCAGCATTTTAATAAATACAGAGAGTTCTTGGTAGAAAGCTGTGTAATACTTCAGTATTATCTGCCGTTAGAAAAGACAATTTAAACAGGTTGGACATTAACAACTTGCATGAGGTTGTGTACTGTTTTTTCAGTAGCCCCCACAGTCTTGCTTCCACATAAACCATCATTTGTAGCACCATCCTCATCTTCTCCTGCAACAGCTTTTGTTGCCTCTTTTTCCTAGCTCCTTGCTTACCATGTTTTTAGTTATCCCAAGCTGCTGACCAGAAACATGCTGCTCTTCTGACATGTGGTGGGTCAGAGATACTTTCAGTATCTTGTTATTGTCCAGACATGTTCTGGCATACTTGGGAAAATCGTTTGCAAAGATAAACAGATTTCATTCAGTTTGGTAGTGCCCCGAAAGTTATGGCTGGATGGGGTGATAATATTATATTCTAGAGAAACAATGGACACCTGATCTGAGTTTCATCCTAAAAAAAGGGTGGGATTGGAAAAACCCATCCTAAAAAGACTTGTAGGTCAAAGTGATGGATGGATGGATGGATGGGAATGTGATTTTTTTGATATGCTATGGAGATTAAAGAACAGAAGTTTATTTTGTTTGTCATTGAGGATAAATGCTGATTTATCTTATAATTTCTGCAGATAAAAGTCTGTATGAGATACTGTAATTTATTTAGTATTAAGACTATGTTGAGAGTGATGCGAGTTTGTTCCAGAAATGTTAGCTCTGTGTTTGAGAAAAGATTATAACTTGAAACTAGAATGAGGAAAAGGAATAGAATGCTGAATCTTGCAGATAAAGATCTCATTGAGGAAGCTGTTACAGGTCACTTGTGTCTTCTTCAAAGCTCTGAGTGTGACCTGTGCTGCAAAATAATAAATATGTGCTAGGATGGAGTGGAGTATGGCACAGTAAGGCTAGTTGTAAAAAGTTATGTCAAGGCATTGTATGTATTCAGCAATTTTCTTTGCAATCCTGCTCTATTTTACAAATTAATCTATTTCCCTCTAAGGTGTGCTAGAGATAAACACTGCAGATGCCTTTGTGTGCAGAGAGGAAGGAGAGGCAATTAAAAGTCTGCATGCTGTGAAATCTCTGGGTACCAAGTGTCTGCAGAGACCTTTACAATGTTTTAGGGAACAATTGGTTTTCCTACTGTCTGGGGTGACTGAACGCGAAGAGTTTTTGAAAGAGGACAGTAGCTCAGTTACTTTCACACTGGGTAAAGTCCTGCTGGTTTGCATAAAGGTTTCTGCTTTTATTTACTGATAGCAAAGTCTTGGTGACAAAGTGGCTCCTCCAGATCAGATGCTGTTTTATTAGAGCGCGTCATTTGGTCTCTGACAAAGAAAGGGCAAACTTCTGATAATGCAGTGAAACCTGGGCCAGGGCACTATCTGGTATTGGCATCCATCAAAGACAAGGAAAAGCACAAAAGGACAAAACTGCTGGCCATGGTCTGAATCAAACGGGGTTGCCTCCAAGAGTAGCAAAGTGAGAGGGCTTTTCTTTCTTTTAACTTGCTCCCTCCTCCATCATTACTGGGCTGAGTAAGAAAAGAACTTTCTTTTGAATACATGGGATAATTAGCTTCAAGAAAAGCTAGTTCCACATGGAAGGCAGCTGAAGCTGCCCCTTGGGATCCTTGTTTATTTTTTTCTTCAAAAAATTTTTATAATGCAAATTCTAAAAGCAAGCAGCCATTGTAAGGAAAAGAGAAACAACAAAATGCTGTGTTTGCTTGTCATTGCAGACCTTTTATACTTCAGTAACTTCACTCCTATGTGGAGTTTCTTGACTGCAAGTACTGCTTGTCTAAAACATGGATTTTTGGTCTCAGACCTGTTCAGTCTAAAATTCCTTTTTTTATTTTAGATAAGCTTAATAAAGCAGTATACATTGTTACTTCTATTGTATGTATATTGTATACATATTACATGTTACGTACATAAGTATATTGTTACTTAGGTATGAAATTGATCTGTATCTCTTAGGTAAAAGTTCTTTTCCAGGGCTTACTATGCCATGTATTATTACATGTGCCATCACACTGATGTTGCTGGAGTGAGGCTTGGTTCTCAGACATTAAGATGACTTTTGAACTTAGATTAGCTAATAAGTATTTTATAGTTTCAGGTGTTGGCAAAGTCAGAAGCAACCAAACATTGGGAAGTGTAATTTGACTTCATGGATTTAAATTAAGACGTGTATATTGCCTTACATGAAACTTGCCTTTGTTTCAAATAACTTCTGCATCTGGTTTTGGCATGGGACAGCACAGCCAAATGTTTTAAAGAGTTATCAAAAGCCACAGAACCATTTAAATTGGAAAGAACCTCCCAAATGGTCGAGTCCAGCCATTAACCCAGAACTGCCAAGCCCACCACTAGACCATGTCCCTAAGTGCTGCATCTACATGTGGGATCACTTTTAAATAAATAATAGCTGCTTGAGCTACTTGATGCTACCTTTGCTACATTGGGATTGTTACACATGGAAGCTATGATGTAACTTGTTAAAATAATAATTAGAGAATTAAGATAATAAGATAATAAGAGTTAAAATAATCTCATTAGCATGAGCACAAATCCCCGAAAACGAACTAAAGTACTTTTGCAGTGTTACTGGATTTCAAAATGTAAACTTCTGATTCTAGTGCTGCGGCCTGTATTAAGAGCAAAGAAGGTAACAAAAAATAATTTAAAAATTCTGGACTGAGTTTTGAGATATTAATTAGAATTTAATAGGTGCCCAAGGATTTTATGCCGCAAGATTCACTGAAAGTTAGTGGGGCTGGTGCTCTGCTTGCTGTTGCTCTGGTTTTTAAGATTCAGGATTCTTCATGAACTTCCCAAAGGCCTGGCTCCTGAAATCAGGGCATTTTCTTTGTCCTTCTTCCCCCTACCCTCTGAAGTTACATTTCTGTTTCTTGTAAAGAAAAGGCTGAAAGCACAAAAGCGAGTAGAAAGGCTCAGAAATGGGAAAAAATAAAATTCTAAATCTTGTTCATTATTTAACAGCAGTCTCACACTTTGTGCTTGGCCTGATGTGTGTCATTTCAGTGCCTGAGGCTGGTCATGGTCAAAGTCCTATTGAAAATTTCCCAACGTGTTATACTTCAATCAAGTCAGATGCAATGATGGTTTTAAGAAAGGCACTCGTAATCCGTGGCTGTAGGACATAACTGGCTTTCTGTACGTGTATATTTAAATTCCTCTCCTAGTCCCTTTAGCAACTACACCCAGCTTTCCACAGTCATTATGGGTTGCTCAGAACTCTCAGGGAAGCCCCTTTTAGTCCAGCCTCAACATGCTCTGCAGGTGACAGGGAACAAGGTCTGGTTTGGAGATGGAATTCTGGAGCTTCCAGGCCAGCAGAAGCTGGAAGCCCTGTGGGATGGCAGGGGAAGGAGGGCTGCTGACTCCTGGGAGAGAGTGCATGCAGCAGCAATGAAGAAGACATGGCCTGTCTTCTGCCAGAAGTATCAACCTGGCATGATGCTTCCCAGAATCAGGAATGTTAGAGGAACAAGCAATTTCAAGGCTGAAGGAGGCTCTGGGGGATCTCCTAACATCACAATGTATTTATCCCCTGCAAGTGAATATAGGAAAGGTAAATAGGAAAATGACTAAACAGAAGGGGTTTGTAGTACTTGAAGAGCTTGCTTTGGGATCTGAAAGGCCAAAAATACGATCACGTATTTTCAACATCTAGCTGAAGACTGAAGATGGGATTTAGAAATGGAACAATTTATCAGACTGAAGCTAAAGATAGAAGTAAGTATACTGTATAAAGGGCAGGATGAAGACATTTTAATAAAACTAACTCTGAACAAGAGAGAATAAGCAGCTGACAACATCCAGAGGAATTTTTCCAAGAGGAGAATGTTAGAAGAACTGCCAGAATTGTCTAAATTTTCAATTTTTTTTTGGTTAACATATAAATTTAGTATCTAACATGAAGAAAAATTTATCACAATAGAAATAATTAAATCCTCAGCAAAATGAACATGAATTTTGATGCCATTCCACAATTATTTTTGACAAATGCTTTTAATTTGGCCCAAACAATAGCAAGGAGGCTTTGTGGGTGTCATAATGTGCAATCTAGACCTGAATGATTTGTTTCAGTCATCATAAAGAGGGGACAATAGAGGAAACGTGACAAAAATATAGACAACAATGAGTAGGGCTGCACATAATTTTGGCTCTACTGTTTTTATAATAAATCTCTTTGTGGTTTGCTCAAAGCCTCAGCTCCCAGATTCATGTAGTAAATAATCTAAGATTTCATTACACAAAAACAAGTTTCTAATTTCTGCGATTGCAAAAAAAAAAACAAAAAACTTATACAAAGCAAGAAAAGGAACCAAAATACATCTTTTTAAGAGACAAAAAGTAAAATCCACCTTTACTTAAAAAACTCCAAAGGCGTAAAGCCTTGATGCTGCTATTAGAGCTCAGGTCAGTATTTATAGTGCGTTGGTTGCTCAGACAGACATTGCAAAGCCTTGTATCCCATCCTTTTTCTTTCCTTAGCAACATTCTCTCAGAGCCTGGAAAACAACATGCCTCTGCCCTCTGTTTTATGTGCTTTTTCCTTCAGCAGATGCTGCCGAGCCCAGCGTCTGATTTCAGTTCTGATCTGGAATAACTCCAGGGGCGTGCACGAAGCCATCTCACTTCTTCCCTCCTAAGGGCATGGTGGCAGGGAGGAGACTCAAGACTATTGTTCTCCTTCCCTGTGTCCCTCCTGCAGCAGCAGCCAACATTGTTCCTTTTTATTTACTTCCCCCTCTCTGTAAACCAGCAGGGCTCGCAGCAGAGGGATGCAGCTCTCCTCATTAGAGTAATTAGGCTGATTTATGAGAGAGTGGCCCAGTGAAGGAGGCCTTTCCTAATACAGTGCTCCCCACAGGAGGCTGGGCACCCACCCAGCTGCTGGCAGGGCAGTGCTGGGCCTCCCCGCCGGCTCGGGCTGGAGCGCCCCCAGCTCTTCAACCTTCAATATCACTGAAAATGGACAAATACTCGCAATAAACACTTTTTTCCTTCACATGATATTTTTCACAAGTTGTACGTTCCAAGTTAGTATTAGAAGTTTAATTAAAGTCATAGAGGAGAGGGATCCTTCCTTAGTGTTAACTAAGTGGAAATTTTGGCATATAAAGTACTCCTCAAGCAGGTTTGCTGTGTCACTGGAACCCTGTTCCTCTTCTGCTCTGTGGAAGTTTTGCATTACTTTTAGGAAAGGCTTATGTATGATGAGTTAGGAAATTTCCTTCTTCTAGGGAAAATGTTACAAATATCCTTTGAATATCCTTGGTATCTTCATGGCAAAATACAGTGTGTCCCGGGGAAGTCCTGCTGCACTTCGGAAGTCCCATTTAAAATGTACATAGGCCTATTTTAAAACACATTTAAGCTTTTAAAAATTATTTTACAAGCAAACAAAAAAATTAGATATCATTGACAATTCTGCCTGTTTTGTTTCTGCCAGGCACCAGGATCAAACTTGCAAAACCTGCCAGCTCCCTGCACTTCTCAGTGCAATATTTGTGGTCACCTTTATGAAAGAAATGGTCACCCATCACTTGTCTTCACTAACAGGATGGTATTTGTTGTGCCTGAAAGGCAATTAAATAATTTTGTAATCACCCCCAAGTCTGTAAGAGTATATTCTGTCCAAGAGCAGATTGATGGTGCTAGAGGCGTGTTCAGTAGCCTCTCACATTGCAAACTCTGTCAAAATTCATAATGAACCCAAGGAACTTGCAGCAGAACCAAGCCAGAGAAGTGAAAGCAATAAAAGAATGAAGTGTATGTTACAAACTGACATGAAAAATCTTACTGCAATTGTAATCACCTCAAAATGCCTCATACCACCCACCAGAAAAAGCACATAAGCATTCAACATTTTCTGCCACCATCACGTTGTCTCAAATGCTCTCAATACACTCTCAGCTGGAACATTTTCCCTCTGTCTTTTGCATACACAGAAAAGCAGTGCACCCAGTTTCATTCATCCCATTCCCTCACACAAAGCCTCGGTGTATTTTTGGCTGCCACAAAGTAGATCCATGAGGAGATATACCCTCCTTTTACAGATTTGCATTCCAGAAACTGAGCAAGAACATTCCTCTTCGTTTTGTAAGATAGGAGAGAGGTGGGGAGGGCAACCCCTGAGACCTTTACAGCTGGAAGAAAAAGTTTGGTGCTTATTGATACCTCATTAGTCTGTGTTCACCACAAAACAGCATCTAAAAATGTATCCAAACCACAACTTTATTGCTCAGAGGTCACTGTTTTGATAGGTAAATATGCAACCTGATTTTTTGTGCATCCAGACACAGTGATTTCTCTGATGAATATGGGGCATTCCCATGGGAGGAGCTCATGGTGTTGCTGTGTGCAAGGGCAATCTGTGGGGAAGAGACACAGCTATAAAATGGAGAAATGGTTAAAACACTGTGTAGTGTGCCTCTCTCCTAAGCAATCATACTGTGCTCGCTTTCCATCTCAGAATTGCTGCCCCGGGGAGGTAACGAATTACCATTGCCATAAGCCGTAATCAAGATCAGATGTGCAAAGGGAAAGGCCTTGCTCAAAAATCAAAGGAGCCTTAAACTGCCAAAACAGAGCAAGAGAGAAATCCTGAGGAAATCAGAGATACAATTTATGACTGACCTTCATTTTAACTGGGAAATGTGTGCTCTTGAATGGCAATGCTCCCATGAATGCATGTTTTGTTTTGTTTCAGCTTATTGGGAATCTTTGCTGCAGTATTGATCTGAGCTCCCAAACAATGAGCCAGGGACAAGGAATCACATATGCATTCCAGAAACATTTTTCTGCACTGAACATGTCTCAGCAGTGACAGTGCCTGGCTTTGTCATCCCCTCTGCCCCAGCGCTGCCTTCCGGGGCTCGCTTCTTTGTGTTTGCATCATTGCTTGCCCAAATGACTCCACATTTTCTGCATTCTCATAACCCAGTTGTCTGGGAAAAAAAGTGAAGTAACAACTCTTCAAGGGGATTTTTGCTGCCACAGGAGCAGTTGATGCTTGGACGAGCTCTCAATCATTCAGAGTCCAAGCTGTACAAGAAAAAACAGACATATTAAATCTTTTCAGTCAAATATAAAATCATAGCACCACAGTGCCTTAGCTTCCCATGTGCTGCCTCCCTCTTTGAATTTCACAGGGTAACATTTGGGGACCTGCTATGCTTCCACAAAGTTAGAGTAAAATCTAGTTCCAAACTTGTCTTTGCAATGGACCCACACTGCACACCAAACATTGGAGAAGTTCAGATCCACATTTCCATCTGTATTCTGTATTTCATGGCCTAATTCCAGCCATAGTTTAAAACAAAGATGCTTCGCTGCTGTTAGCTGAAGTACTGTACTGGGTTCCCCTGGCTTCCCATCAGATACACTGTTTTAAAGCAAATACTCACTTACATCATCTCAGAATTACACTCTGAATTATTTTTGAATTCCAGTTAAACATTTTGATGAGAAAGCATACTTTCTAAATTCTGTCTTACATTGAACATGAACTATAAGCAACAGGAGTGCTTTAAAGGGACAGTGAAAAGAACAGATTGTCATGAAAGCCTGTAGAGTTGTCCATTCTGAAGAAACCTCACCAAGATGTTAGCTATTTGTAAGTTACACTTCTTGTCTGATAATCAGAAAAAGATACCTGTCATAAATGTCATAACTCCTTCACAGTTTCCCCTCTCAGCTTCACTCTGAACAGCTGTCAATATATGTATGAAACTAACTTAAAAACCCCCAACAGATAGGTTTGATGGCTGATTTAAACAAAGTGATCTTTTAAATGGAGCCTTTTCAGGTAAACCTCCCTTTGGAGTTAATTGGATGGGAGTATTTGGGTTCTTTTTCATCACTGCAAGATGTTATGTTTTTGTGCCACACAAAATATGTCCATTTTCAGTAAATACAGAGACATCTGCAACAAATTAACTTCGGAGTTTTGGAAACACAGATGGCATTTGTTGCACTTTCCCAAAGGGCCACATTTGCTCTACAAAAGGCAGAGATTTTAGCTATTCTGTTATTTTTAGGAGTTTGTTCATCCCCATAATTTCCACTTCACTAAGAAGAGATAAAATCTGATTTGCCGTTTATCTGCTACCAAGCAGGCAGATTAAACAATGTATTTTGTCACTCGCGCTGTGTTTCTGCCGCCTCAGGCGTTTAATTCTAAAACTCGGTATGTCTGTAACGGGAGCCTTGGAGATTCTGCTCGACAGGGAAGTCTCAGCGTTCGGTGCATCCCGGGTAGGCAGAAATCCCCCCGGCGCTGTCTGTGCGCTTTGGCCCGGCCCGGGCAGCTCGCCCGGACCGCCAGGAGGGGGCGGTCCTGGATTTGGGAAAACAAGCGTGAAGCATTTCATAGCAGCCTTTGCTGGGGCTCATGTTCATGGCTGCCCACATTTTTGGAATTTTCACTCCCATCGTGTTGTAAGACATTTAATTTAGGACACCCCCGGGAGGGCAGAATTCCTGCGACCTTTAGACAGAAGGGGCAATAGAAGGGCAGAGCGTGCAGCAGGGCCTGCATGGGAGAGGGCTCACTGGAAAGCCAGCTTGTCTTTGCTTCCCTCTAGAGTTTATGGATAGACCTGGCTCATCCGAAGAGAGATTCAGCACACACAGCTGTCAAAAGCACCACTCAGTTCATCATCCCTTGCTCCCAGGGGAAAAAACACTCAGACTTTGTGGGCAATAAAACACAACATGTTTTTTGTATATCCTTCATGGTGATGCTTAAATCATTCAAAGTGAACACTGTGAAGTAAATCACTGCTTTTTCACTTACCATGTTAAAACACACACAAGATGGCTTAAAGATGTAACTTGCCAGTGACCACCTGTTAAGAAGAGAAATATTCTTGTGGCAGAACTGTCATTGATTGACTGGTAAAATATGCAAATGAACCCAGGGAGGAATTCAGAAACCTCTCAAGTGACAAATTCTTACTGAAAGGAGATCAAATTCTTCTCTCCTGAATCACACATTTGATTTAACAGTGTTTATAATAAGCAAATGGTGAGTTTGAGACTAATATGGGGGCAGAGCAGCAAACTGCTCCTGCTTGGCAGAGTAGCAGGACTTCCCTCTGTGCCCTGCAGATTCCTGTGATGTCTGGGATTCCTCTGGCCTTCCTGATTTGACACTTTTCTTGCTGTTTCTGGAATCAGAGAAAACACATGTTAAATGTTAATCTTTTACAACTCAGTTCCTGTAGAACTGCATATGGCTTTAGGATCACTTGTGGCCACAATCCTAAAGGTGTTCAGCAGCACAGTGAAATTGGTCTTTACTGCACAGGAACTTTTAGAGTCCCGATGGGTGCCTACCTGCATGTGAAGGCACCTGCAGTCCTTTCTCAGTCTGGTCCTTTGGCCACTAGCTGTTTCATTCCTCCAGCTGACTGATGACAGTGAAAACGCAGGATTCAAATCAGGTTTTAAACTTGTAGACAGCCTGACTGTGGTATCTTGTATTGCTCAAAGGATTGTCTTTTTCCACAGGTCCAGCTTTTTTTTTTTTGAGACTTTTCTAGCTGTTATATCTTGTCTTCTTTTGTTATTTCTCCTACTGAACAAATAAAGAGAATAGCTGTCCTAACTTAAAGCCATCTTTAGTGACATGTTGTCTGGCCTCCTCAAGGAGCTGCATGGCATCCCTCAAATCCTTATCAACAAATCAGGGATGCAATGCAGTAATCTGCATGGATCAGAAAGAGAATGAGCTATCCCCAGAGCTGGTCCCACAAACCATCAGCATCTCCCACTTCCTCCCCTGGGAAGCTACACAGCGGTGGCTGTGAGAATGGCTGCAAAAACACAACCTAGAGGTTCCAGTCAGCAAGAACAGGGGCAGATCATCAGAAGGTAACCACAAAACTGAGCCACTTCAGAAATACTGTATTAGTGGAGCCTACAGTGCAGATTTGGCTACAAGCACCTTTTGGGGATCAGACCAGAGGAGATGAACTCATGGGCGAAGGGCCACTGCACAGAAACAGTTAGTCTGGACTCACATGCAAGTCCTAACTTGCACAGAATATTACAAACTTGCTGCATCTGTCCTTTGGCTATGAAGGTGGTGAGTTCATGGTTCCACATGGTTGCTGTCAAGGCCTCACAAGGGTTTGCACAGCAGCCTTTTTGTAGGTTCAGCGTTTCTTCCTACAGGCAGCACAGTTCCAGGGGTAAGGGGAGCTTCTGAGATGTTCCCATGCTAGCCTTGATCCCTTAATGCCATGGTTTGTTTGGAATGATTGATATTCACACAAAACAGAGCACTTTGTGGAGACGTAAATTGCAAACTATTGTTCACTTGCCAGAGAGCTCTTCCTTCACATTGCACGTGACCCGCAGTAGCACATACAGACACAAACTTTCATCCCAAGGCAACTGGCAAGCAGTGCTACGTCCTCATTCTGTTGTCCCTGACCTGTTCAGTTGTACCTTACACTTGTGAAACACCTTTACAGATGCTTGCAGCTAAGCCACAAACTTCCATCTCTGCTGTATCTCGCTTGCAAAACTGGATGGGTCTTGTGATGTGTTGATCAGCAGCGTGTGTATATCAGATAACAGAGTGAACTGCTCAGCAGAAAGGGGCTGTGCACACTTCGAGCCCAGGCAGCTCCCATAGCTCCCAGCTGTAGCACATGGATCCCCTGCCCAAAGGCATCCCATGTCACAAGGCCTCATCTCTTGTGGCATCAGATTTCCGTGTGTCCCACTGCAGAATAAACTGAAGCACTGCTGGTGTAGACATGACCCTTGAGGTGGTCGGTTTCCTGTCTGATACTCACCTAGTGGTTAAGGTAAGTGTGTGTTTCCTACCAGAAGCGAGAAAAGGAAAGCAGCACTTGGGCAAAATGACAATGGCAATTCAAAGAGAAAGCGATCAGTATTTGCTCATAACATCTGCAGAGCTTGTTTTCTCTTTGTTGCCTAAATCAGGAAAATCTATTACAGTAGTTAGGAAAGGGAAATATTTATTTCTGTTTCTAAGCATGTGAATCAGACTCCCCACCGGCAAAAGCTGCCCAGCACGTTGTGTTCAGTGATGTGTAGAGCCTGCAACTGTACACTGCACCAGGAGCAAAATGTGTGGCAGTACAGGAATCTGGGAAAGGGCCTAGCAGGACAGGAACCTGGGCTAGCTAGGCCCCATCCAGATCCTGCTTTGTGTAAACCTTTGTTTTCTTTTAAAAAAAGGTAAATTACACCAGTATTTAATTTCCTTTTCTTACAAATGAGAAGTTTGGTGTTTTGAGGATGTGGCCAACTTCTGATGAATAATATTTTGATGATGAATGTAACCATTTGGGAACTGATAGAGATGGATAGAGAGAAGGGGATGTGTCTTCCAGTGGCAGGTATGGTGTCATACCCTACTGCTTTCCAGGGAAGCAGGGCAATGTGGGTCTGAACAGAACAAAAATTGGCTTCAGTGACTTGTCAGGACTGCCCATATTTCCTGGCTGCTTATGAAAGCTCTTGTAGCTTGTGTGTAGCCACACTGAAATAGCCTTTAATGGAGCTCCAGCCTGTTCATGTCAAATGAGCTCAAGATAAATGTCAGCTCATGACAAGTACAAGTCTTTAATTTACTTCTTAACTTTGAAGCTAGTGGAAAAGACCTTCAAGGGATATTGGCAATTACCAAATTTCTGTTAAAAGTGTTTTACTTCTACAGCAGCATCTCTAAAGAAGCACCAATTGAAAGGAAGAGGGATTTTTTGCTTTTCTCTTCTCCTGATCACTTCTGAGCATCTATAACATTCTTTCCACCTCCACCGTTTCCACCTTAACTTTATTTTTTCTTTTTTTCTTCTTGTGGTATGAGCCTATGACAGTAAGTATAGAAAACAGCTAGGGGAATCTAAGTTAACAGGGAATGCCAAATCAATTTCATATTTCACACTGAAGTCCTCCTTTAGCTCTTCCTTGCCAAAGTTTTACAGCTATAAACCTGCCAGTCTCCACACCACAATAATCTCATCATATACCCTTAGAGAATAATTTTGTCTGCTGACCATAAGATAAAACCTTCCTTGCATGAAGCTTGATATACATTGCCACAGACCAAGAAAGGATAAGAAACTTCACAAGTTCTCATTTGAAAATTCCTTTTCCTGCTTGTCTGTAAAGATCAAGTACACAAAAGCATGAGACCCCAGCCTCCAGCATTTAGAGGACCCAGGGGGGTTCTGGATACCAGAAATCCTATACCAAGGGGAAGCTACTATCTTTGCAATTACTTGCCATTCCCATAAGGTACCTTCAGCTTTGTCCTTTCAGGACAAAAAAGCCTCTCTCGGTCCTTCTTCCTAGAGGTTGTTCCAGGGAGAATGAATGTTTACATCTGTTTCTGACAAGTCTGCAAATCTGGTGGTTGGAAATGTGGAAAGAGCAGCTACCAGCTCCACTATCATCAGATGGTCTCAGCAGACCAAGCATCCAGCCCTGAGCTTTGGCATGCAGTAGAGGACAACAGAGAGAAGTTGTTACAGCTGAGGCCAGAGCTACCCAGCCTTGTTTGCAGTGGCAGAGAGGACTCAGGCTTACTACTTGGGTTGGCAGGACAACCTCAGTGGGAGAAGTCCAAGAAAAAGTTCTACATGCCTGAAGCAAACCCTGGGAGAAATTGTGATGCCTCAGCCCAAGAGACCAATCACAAAAGGCCTGTTTATGTGCCTGAGTTTATGGGTACCTGGGCATCATTTGTATCCAAACTTCTATTACCACACTTGTCCAGAGAGGCAGCCACCTTGCCAAACTGAGCAGCTGCATGCTTTCTTCCCACTAAGATAGCAGCAACTGTGACAACTTTCATTTCAACACACGCAGGTTTGCATAACAGCCTAGAGGCTGAGGCTATTGCTCTGGAAATAAGCCATCACTTTAACTCCCTTCTCAACTGAAGAAACCTGAGTCAACAGTTCCAATGACTGTAAATCAGTAGGATACAGAATTAGGTGGGAAGAGAACAAAGTCCATCTCCTTTTGAAACTATGTCAGTGCAAGTCCAAGAGTGACATGGCAAGGAGGATAGGAAATGTAATGGAGCCATTCTGTAGTCCATAAATTAGGAATTTAGCTAAGTGTAATCTCAAAGCAAAAGAGGTGTGTTAGTCACTGAGGTGGCTAACACAGATTACACTTAAGTATAAACTTAAGGCAAAAGAGATATGGGAACTAGTCCCATAAGAATATATAAAATCTTCAGCAACCAGAGTTCACCAACTCCTGACCTGAGTTCATTTTTCACTGACTGCATCCCCATCCTGTTGCTTGTGGGCTCTGCTTGCAGTCCATTGTAACAGTTTCAAGAACAGTTAATGAAAAATTTCAGGTTACTAAAAACAAAGGCTGAGGCCAGATGTAAAATGAAAAAATAGATTTTCTAGGTCACATCGATCTTCATTTGCAACTCTCAAATCTTAAAAATAAAATGCCTGAGAACTTATCTCCAAAAAAACGTAATTAAGGAGGAAAATTCTAAATGGCTTATTATGGGGAAAATACTTAAAATGTCCTTCATGAAGCACTGCTGTATCTCTGGAATTTGGATTGTGTATTTCTTCCAAAAAAAGACTTACTGTCTCAATGAGAAATCCTCTCCCAACCTGTACCTTCATGGCAGCAACATTCTTGAGCTGCTCCACTAGTTCTCACAAGTATGGAAAAGAGAAAAGGAAGGATGATGGACTTGCATCTTTTTTAGTCCCTGCCTGACTTCATAGAATTATGAGCCCTGTCAGACCTTATTCTTCCTGGGAGCCTCAGGGTAATTCTGCAAGACTTTACAGTACTCTCTTTGAACTTCTGCAATCGACTATGCTTTATTTTCTTTTAAAAACAGCAAGTGGGAAATGAGTTGTTGTATTCTGATTTCATCTGGCCTGTTGTTTCTGATGGAGGAGGCCCCTTTTCAGGGGGATGCAAAGTGTGAGCTCCAAAAACTGCCACTGCCTCTAATGGAGTGGAAGGACTGAGCTCCAGGGAACCCCTGGAACATGCAGAATGCTCTCTGTGAGGGTGTTTAATGCAACATTCAGTACTCATACTGCTCAGAACAGCAGGTCTGCTTTTCAAACACAGGCTTCTGAAGTACAAGGTTTACAGGTAATGCAGTAGTAACACTGCCTGCCTGTTATTTGCTCTGAAATTCTCAATTGTGGTTAGCATGTGTCTTGAAAAATTCATTCTAGCTGAGACTGGGGTGTCAGATAAAGGACATGTTGCTCCTGTGCTGTGATTCAGAGGCTCTTTTATTCTTTATCTGTGGCAGTGGGAGCACAGACAATGAAAGGTGTATCTATGACAGTTCCCTTATTGAAGTGCCAGGTTTATTGTACTGCCTGTAGAGTCATAGGAAAGAAACTCCCCAGGTTTCTCTTTCTTTCCATTTTATTTTTTTATTTAAGTACAGACATGTTTGAACCAAGGCATTCCTGCTTTTCATAGCTGCCAGCTCCTGAGCACAAGAGTCAATGTTTTTCTTTTACTTGCTATAAAATGCCTAATCAAAGCCTTCCCTGCTCTGGTATAGCTGTTTCATTATTTATTAATGTAAAAATATGAATTACTGAACTTCAGCCTTGGCAGATAAGTGAAATTGGAATGAACTTTCAGCTCTTTGGTTTCAGAAGGTGAGTAAATCTCTAGTGGAGTTTGCACACATGGTTGGAATAGTTCCCCTCGTTTACCCTGGCACAGCTCCACCGACTGCTGCTGCACTGCCCTGATTCACACTTCTAGCAGCAGGGAGTTAGAAACTCAGAGGCCTAAGACAGCTGTAACTTTTTCGTATTACTTGTCCAGCTTACCTTTTAAAACAGAAAATTTAAAATCATACGTGAAGAGAATGGTCATTTTTCTCCTTGGCTATTAAGGGGGACTTGACTAGAATGCGAGAGAGGAAGGAGCTCTAAGTAGCGCACTGAGGCTGACCCTGGAAGAAAAAATTAAATAACAGTATAAATATCCTTTGCCTCTTGAACCAAGTCACACACAGCATTTGTCATCTCTTTTACATAATGCCCTGGCAATAAGGAGCTCCTTTTAACCTGGTTTCCCTAGGAAATGCAGCATGTAAGTTCACACCCTCTGCCCATCACCTCTCCCCAGCCTTCCTCCTGCCACCTGCCACTTGTCCGCTTCCTGGCGTGTGACAGAGAAAGTCCAAAAGCGAAACCTGGCAGCTGTGTCTGGGACAGATGAATGCCTGGTGTCCCCAGCAGGGCAAAGGGAACAGCACCCACTGGAGGGGGGGCTCTATCGAGTGTAGCTGTGCCAGGATGCCTCCAGTCTGCCAGAGGGGACCCCCATGCACCTGGAGACGCCACAGGAAGGAGCAATGGCACTGAGGTGCAGGAAGGAACTGGGAGGGTAAGGGGAGATGTGGGAGAGAAATCCATAGGAAACCAGCTTCTGTGAGCTTCACTGCACACAGCAGTGGAGCCTGACACCAGACAGGCGCTAAACTAAATAAAATCCCTTAAATAGGCAGATGTGTTCTTTCCAAAGTATCTGCTAGTAAAATAAATGAAGCCAGTTAAATTAAGCTTCCATGTTAGCATCCAGCAGTACAGCTCACCCTGATTTACCAGTCAGCTTAACTCCAGTCAGCAATGTAAATCTGGCATTTTATAATTTAGGATGGTTGATTTAAGTGTTGTTCGACATACTGTCCACTTTTAAAAACCAGAGAACACGAAGGTGTCTACTCGCCTTTGGAAAAGGAAATAAATATTAACTTAGCTGCACAATGCGTGAGCAGATCTAGCCCTGTTGCAGGAAACTCATTAATCTCACATGGAAAATAAATAAACTAGGAGAGAAAAGGATGGGTGGGATTTCAACTTCCTCTATTTCCGTAAATCGTTATGTTATAGGAACAAGTGAACGCCAAAGGTTTTAAAGAGGAAAATCACTGCAAAGAACAAATAAGTTCATTGAATCTTTTAAAAGCTTTGCAGTGGAGGGATAATTTAGGCTGGCACTGGCAAAACTCACCTGTTAAATAGGTAGTTCCTGCTATTAGAGCACATTTTCCATTGCTGATGCCATTGTCAGCCTTGAGCCACCAGGGCTCATATTTTCCATGGCAGGTGTCTGCCTAAGGCTGGATATGTGTGATGCGTGTATGCTTGTATCAAGAATTGTCTCAGACTGAATATAAAAATTTCAGCCAAAATGATTTTGCTCTTCAACAAGTATAAGTTTCCCTCACATTAAAAAGAATGGCAACCTCATCTTTAGACAGTCCCAAAGGCCCCATACTTTGGAGGAAAAGCATGAAATTTGGCAGGAGTGCTTTAGCCACCCTGGAAATCCAGCTCAGCCTGGATGAATTATGGGCCTCAGCAAGATCAGTTTGGTCTTGATAGAGCTTCACAGCTTGGTATTTCAAAGATCCTGCCTTCAGTGGTTCTGTGCTAGTCTGGGGCTGACCGAGGTGGTTTTCCTCAGCAAGTTTCTCAATTACTCCTTTGGACCCTGCTGCTTCCTTGGGGAAACCCAGAAAAAATAATCACCCAAGGAAGGAACAGGCTGGAGAGGGAGAGGTGTCTGGACAGAGAGCATGGAGCAAGGGAAGAAGGTTGGAATGAGAAGCCAAAGATGGTGATATAGCACAGCTGGTGCAAGACAGGAATGTAGCAAAAGAGATGCTGGATGGGAGAAAGTGATCAGAGGGTCTGTGGCCACTGTACCCACAGTCAATGACCAACACGTGGGCCATAGGATAAGATAGAGGTAGTCTTTTTGTTGACAGGGATCAGCTGACAGGATCTGACAGGACCACTGACAGAGCATTTAGAATTACACAGTTTTGAGAGTTGCAGAAAACATACCTCAAGCTCAGTTTCAGTCATGGAAGGGTTGGGCTTCCAAAGTATAGCCATATTAAAAAAAAATAAAATAATTGGGAAAGGGAAAGGATTGCCTTTACTTCCATAAAAATATGACTCTGCACCTGAAAACAGCCACTTGATCAGTGGTGTTCTTGCTCTTTCTTCACAGGTGGGAGATATTGTTCCTCAATGCCTTGGAAATTCAAATACTCACCGAGATGCCTTTAATATGGTTTTAAATGTCGGCCTTTCCCAAAGACAGACATCTGTGACCAGAGTAGCCAGCACTTCCACAATCATCCATGTATTAATCATCCATCAATACCTCTCCAGCATTCTAGATCTGCTCTCACATAATTTGAAAAATTAGAAAGAGGAAAAACAGAGTGCACACTGAGCAACCACCAGTTCTCTCTCTGAGCCCAGGGGTTTATTCTCTGATCACTAAAGCGGCTTAAAACTGAGTAATTTGTATGGCATTCACTGCCAAGAGGCACCTGTTCCTTCAGATTAATCCATATTCTTTGGTAATCTGGGATTGTTAATAGTAGTAATTTATAACTTCAAAATATTGCTATAAATATTCTTCTTTCAGGTTTTATGACAGCCAGACCATTATGTGCTAAGGACCCCAAAAGCCATTCATCACTATCCAGATTTATATTTTTATAAAGATGTAAAGCTCAGAAAAGCAGGTTTAGAATATTTATGAGAAACAGAGAACTTTTAATTTAAGCTAAGATCTAGTGAGAATGCCAATTTACAGTCATGGGATGGGTGTGCCACTAATTCAGACAAATGTCTTCCTGATATGAATACAGGCTGGAAAAGCAGATGAAAGCCAAGTGTGAAAGAGACACAGCCAGCCTTTGGGGAGTGCAGGAACATCTGCAATCAAGTTAAAATAGCAAATAGCATATGACCACAGGACAGCTTTTTTACAGTATGTATTTGGCAGAGCAGGCAGGGGTAGTTGAAATGCTGGTTTGGATGGCAAATACACAAGATTCAAATCTGAATCTATAAACTTCTCTTGTGTTAGTTGGGATGTAGGAATTCAATTTCAGGGATGCAGCTTGGGGGACATTGGGACAGCACAAGATGGAAAGGAAAGGAGAGCACATGTCATATGTAATGGATTATCCCTGTTTTCACTCTGGACAATACACTCTCTATATCAAGTGTCTGTACTGTGATTCCCCTATTTTCAATCCATACAAAATTTTGATGGAAGCTTTTGTAATGGTTTGGGTGCTGACAGACGTTGCTCTCTCCCCTGAACACACTGCCTGACATCTACTAAGACCTGAGCTCTTGTAGTTTTTCGGTGTGGAGTCACCAATTTTTATTTCTTTCTTCTCTCAGCTGCCTGTTCTCACAAAATTGAACTCACCTCTGAGTATATTCAAATATATTTGAGACCTGAGTCAATTCTGATTCAAACTTGGTAACAAATCCAATAATTATTGGGGAGACACAGACATCTAAGCCTTGACTCTTTAGAAACTAAGCAGAAAGGAAAAAAAAAAACAAGCAGAAAAAAAGGGGAAGAAAATAAACTAAACAAACTAGACATTAAAAGATCTCCTAATATTTTGTACATACAGACAGTCTGAATTGGGTTAACCCAAGCACATCAAAGGCTAAAAGTCATTAGGATACCTTCAGATAGCTCTGCAAAATCCTCCTCCTCCGCACAGCTCTTTCAAAAGCTTCAGCACAGTGGAGGTTCTGCAGCTGTGGAGTGCAGTCCTCACACACAGTTCTGTGCCCCGCATTTGTTTCCTGCATGCCGATGGGAGCGGAACTGCAAGAAGTAGTTTTGAAGTCTGAAGTACTGCAAACAGTGAATCATGGCTTCAATGGATCATCTGTCTGAAAGCCCTGTCTCAGCAATTTGTAGCTGTTTCTGACACCAGTGGATCATTACAAGCTTCTACTGAAATAAAAGCTACCTCCCCAAAATACCACACCAGTCAGCCTAAACTCACATGCTTGGATTTTGCAAACTGTGTGCAAAAAGGAGTCTTCTCCTTAATGCCTGCATATACAGCATGAGCATGTAATATTCTCTGGACGTAGTTTACATTAAGTGATATGGTTTCATTTACCAACTATTTTGGGGCAGGAAAAGGGATTTAAAAAGTTGCTTACCTAGCCAGTTGTATATGACTACATTGGAATTAAGTTTTCTGTCTTTAATTTAGATGTTAAGAAATTAACTGGAATTAACTATACTTGTTTTTGATCTCTATCTTGAGGATCTCTGTGAACAATACATGATAGATGCACTATGCTGAGACCCACAACAGAAGAACTGGAACTTTTACTCAGGGGTGCATAACTCTTTGATTCAGGCATAAATGTTTCCTTATTTATTAAAAGTTGGCCAGGGGAAATCAAGAATTCTGGAGAAGCAATTACTCATGTTTCTGATCATCTTGATTTATGCCTAAAGAAGAAAGTACTGTTCCCCAAACAAAAATGGGTAATTAAAATTATCCTTTGTGACTTCAGAATTTGAAAAAAAAATCATATGGTGTCTAATTAATGCCTATGTAAGTACTTTCATGTCTTTTCTCAGGAGTAAGATATTTATAGCCACATATAAAAACAAGAAAAAGACCTGAGGCAACACAAACAAAACCACACCACCCAGCACCTTAACTGCAGCATCTGCAAGCCAGCAGTCATGGAATACTTGATGAAGTACTTAAGGCTTGGAAGGCTGATAATGAGATTTCTTTCAAGTTCACAGTGCTGCACATTAAAGAGACATTGCCAACCTGATTCTGAAAGAAAATAGCATTATATGGCACAAACAGGCTGGGGGGTTTTTTAATATAAGAGTCCTTTTCATCACCCTTTGCTGGTGTCTAGAAAGACAAACAGGTTTAGTAAGCAGCATACTTGGTCCACAAGTTTTCTCTCAATATTTTTGCATTTTATTTGTGTATTTAGTAACACTGCAGTTCTGATGTTGTCTGGAGAGTGCTCCAGAGAGAAGAGTGGTTCTGAGCTCCCACTCGATCAGTGGGCAAAAGATGGAATTCCCCCAAGATACTACCTTACACAGAATATACTAAAGGCCACCTGCACACATTGACTGCACACAAAGTGCTGACACATGTACAGCATAAACAACTTGGAACCAGGTAGTTCCACCTCTCTTTCTCTCTCTGGTCTGTTCAGTGGTAGAAACTACCACATTATTTGCTGCAAGATTAGATCTGGTATTTCCAGAACTACACATGAATCATCAAGTTGAAGAAAAGCCAATCACTTACTTTGTCTACTTTTCAAATCTTTTTTATAAAACCAAATCATATTTTCTGGTGTAGAAGCCTTTTATAGAGGGATTATAATGTTTCTTATAAAACAGCATATGTGAAGTCCTATGCTTATCCTAACATAATTGCTTCCAAGAGTTTGTTTGCAAAAATGTCCTTGAACACTTTGTGTTGGTCTTTCCTATTCTAAATGGCAGTGAAGTGGTAATGCCAGCATGTTCCAGCTGCCTGTATGGACTAGTCCAAATTAACTTCCCTGTTTTTCTTATCGCCTATAATTTTTTCTCAGCGCCCCCTGTGAGGAGAAAGACTGAGCTGACAAACAGGTACAAACAAATAAACAAACAACATAAATGGATCTGTATTCAGAAAAAAAAAAATATTCCAGCAATATTAATATTGCACAATCAACCACTAAAACTTGACAAAGCTAATTTTGTAATTCTAACTTTTAGCATAGTTTTTACTTACAATCCTGCATATTTATTTTTTGGGCCTGGTGTGGGTATGAAATAATTTCTGAACCAAAGGTGTCTGTCGTCTGCCAGACCCTTGTTCCCATTGTTGCAGAAGATGGAAAATGAATGGCGAATGATGACACAGGCAACTGCAAGAAGAAATGGGGTGGCTTTACAATTATGGTAGCGGAATGCTGTCACTGGGGGAATGGGGTCTGCTTCTGCAAGAAGGTTTCAGCAGAGGAGTTCTTATTGTGCTAGTCCTTAGTTTAATAACCCTTGTTTTGGGTGCTGACTTGATAACCTAGGATTTGATTTGTAGTCATGCTGAAGATAACTGTAGCTGAGGATGCAGAAACTGTGCTTTGAATATACAAAGCGATATTTAGCATTAGGTACTACCAGGAAAAAGATCATAAAAATCACAAACTGAAATTAGGGGATATTTTTAATCTATCTTAACATGCAGGTTTTACAATTTAAAGCTGTAAGTGCTACAGAAACTGGAAAATAAGCATTATCCCTGTCTGCTAATCTCCACACCCATCTGATGCTGCAGGGCTGGATGCCACGATATGGCAAAAAGCTACTGAAGACAAAGGTGCTATTTGAAGAGCACTGCCCAGCACTCTCCTGAGCTGCAGCCACCGATGCCTGGAGCATTGATGTCTCCTGGCAGGACAGCTGCCATCCACGGCATGCCCTGGTGAGGTCTCATGAGGGACATTTTGTCAGATTTCCAGCTGGAATAAAACACCAACACCATCCCAATCGCTATGTTAAAAGGGATTGTCAAGAGAATGAGAGAAATGACTGACTTCAGCTCAGCATAACCCTGGTACCATCTTACCAGGGTCAGATTAGTCCATGGATGAAGCCTTCAGTCATCCTTTCTCAAAGAGTATCAATGGCAACTGAGGTGTTACTCTGTGGTGAACATTTCGTGTGGGCTGTGTGCAATAAAACCACCCCTGGAGCTCCAAAGAGTGATTCCTACAATGGTCTGTGCTAACATCAGCCTTGTTAAACTTTTGGTCATCACCTAGAAAATGCCACGTATAAGAAACTCTTAAATGCTGATGGAACCTGGTTGATCTTAAGTGACAGTAGATTGGCTCAACCCAAACGGTGACAGGTTGCTGCAGAGAGAAATGAAGACCAGCACCATACATGGACCTGTGTGCCTTCTGTGTGGCATTACAACCTTCTGCACACAGAAACCTGGAGACAGCTGGAGGTTTAATTAAACACAACCCTTAGTAAGATGATCAATATACCTTGAACACTCACAGTCATGCCCATACACCTTGGTCAGAGGAGGAAGATCAGGAACTATTTCCAAAATAAGTGCAAAGGTCTACTCAAGAAAGCAGCACTAAGTATAAAGATCATTATCTGCTATTCATTTGATGAATACAGCAATACATGTCATCTACAGCAGATTTCACCATTTTTATCTTGCCATAATTATTATTATTGATAGATTAGAATAATTAAAAGCCATATTGTCACTTGAGATAGCCAGAACCTCTGCTCCTATTGTCTGGAGTCAGAATGCAGCCAACAGCCTGACCACCAAGTTGTGGCAAGTGGAGAGCAAGTAAAAATCACATTAAAAGATCTAGAGGGTCCACCCTGGAAAAGATGCACACATAGCAGGTGACTTTGTTGACTTGCCCTGCCTACAACAGTGTCACTTCCAGGAATGCCCAGTCAGCAAACCTACCCACTGTGGGCTCCCACATCCCAGCTAGAGCAGGTTGAGCGGGCACAGCATGGTCTCCTCTGGCAGTGGCCAGTTCAGCATGCAAGTAGTGCAAGGGTGGATCCTGTGTCCAAACAAGGCAGCTGCTCATGTCCCGGGCTCCCTCTTGTCTTCTCCGAGTGAACACTTACAGGTCTTTGACAAAAAGATGATAATTTGGCTACTTTTTTTTTTGTCACAACTGTTGCCTTATTTGTTTTGTTCCCCAACACTCATTAAAAACAAGCCCTTGTAATCAAACTCCAAGCTGAGCTGAGCCTTTATTCCACATCCCCTTGCCCAAGTATTCTGAACTCCCTCCTGGCTCTTTGTCCTGGTTCTCTCTCCTCTGGGACTGCTCACTCCATCCACTTGCCAACGCCACCCCAATGCACTGGTTCCTAGGTCCAGTGTGTTTCCGGGGACTGCATTCTCAGAACATTTCCCCTCTTCATAGCAACTTCTCTATCAGTTTCCTTTTCTCGTGTCTGTTTCTTGAGCAGTTTTTTTTCCCCATCTTGCATTCACCTCTTCAGCCTACAACCCCAATATTCTTCTGAATCTTCAGTTCTGCCAATTGTCATTTTCTCTGGTGGCTTCTAAACAGTATTCCTGTCCTGCCAATCCTGAGTTTTTGCCCTCTCTGCAAGTCCCAGTTTTCACCCCACATGCTCCTACTTCCAGTTCAGCCTGCTGGTTCTCCACAGAAAGGCCTCAGATCTGTCTCTTGCGCTGTTTGCCTCTGAATCAGACAGTTTCTTCCTTCACATTGCCTAGATGCCAACAGAGAGGTCACTGAAAGTGCAAGTGTCCCTGCTCTCCATTCGTTGCTTGGCTCCAGCTCAGCATGTGGCAGCTGGAAACAACCATTATTGGGAAATTCTGTCTCCATCGTGTAATCCTGGGCTACACCATGTGTAGTGGCTTTGTACGGAGAGTGCATGCCCAGGTTAGGAGCTGAGAGGGGCTGGAGAGCCTTATTTGAACTGTGGGAATGATGCACAAACAGGACTGTAACTGTGAGAGTCATAAGCTTGCTCTGGGACAACCTTAACCCTTAAACAGTAGCAAGTCTCTCCATAAACTGAGATTTGAATTATTCTAAAATTTGGGCAAATGAGAGTAGATTTTCTTTGGTGCATGAAAAAGCATCTGACAAAGGCTTCCCTTGCTCAACTTCAAAGCAAACTTTCTCCATAAAAAGTTTAATTTTTTTCCTATTGAAAACCAATAAACCCTACCTAAATTTAATTTCAGAAATTACTAAACCTTTTGGTTGATATTTTCCCCAGGCAAGGAAAATACCCACGTGATGCAGACAACCACTATCGACTTTTCCAGTGTGAATCAGGGTAGCCTGGCACAAACAGCTTAAAGCTGGGTCCTGAATTGGAAATGTCAAACCCTGTGTAACAGGCTGTATGGGCTCTTTAAAAACTCGACAGAGCTGCTCACTCTACCTTGTGCATGTGTTGGGAATCAGCTGAAGGGCTGATTCCCATCAAGCAGATTTAAATAGGTTTCCAGCTTAGGGAGAGAAATGGATGTTTGTCTCTTAGGGGAGCTGTTCCTTCCTCCCACCCCTCCCTTATATGTGCACATACATACACCAAAAAACAAGAAAGAGCAAAATGGGGATAAAGATACCAATCCTCTATAGAGGAGCAGCACTTCTGGCAGACCTGGACAGTACTAGAGTTTAAGGGAGTTGCAAATAAAAGACTTATAATGAGATTTTGCACTAGATTGGCTGGCTTGCGCTGGCAGGCAACAAGCACAGCCAGCCTGCTTACAATTCACTCTAGAGGAGATAAGCAAAAATAGAAACCAAAGAGCCACAATCTGTTATCCAGCCTAGAGAGGCAAAAATGTTTACTGTAAAAGACCACCACTCTCAGACAAAATGACAGCTCTAAGTTGCAGCCACTTGCCTTTCTCTCAGTCAGATTCAGAAAGCACTAATCTTCCACTTGCAGAAGGGGTAGAGCTCCCAATTCAGCCCTCACCAGAGCAGGCAGAGAGGAGTGTGAGAACAGTGGAGTGTGGCATTCACCAGCTCTGGTCAGACTCGTGGTCCCTATTTCTGCTCCTGTTGGGTCTAAATTGCCCTTCACGGGCAGGAGCTTGTGCCCAAGCACAGGGGAGGAGTTCTAGGAAGGCTGAGAAGAAACGACTGCTTCACCCAAAAAGGAAGAACAGGTTTGCCAGTGGATTTATCCAGAAAACACACTTCTTTCTGGATGTGAGCTTTGCTGCAGCCTGAACTCAAAGCATTTCTGCTTCTACTTAGGAAAAGGTAAATCTGAGACCATCTCACTACTGCCTGCAAGAAATTTGCCTGTACTTGAGTCATCCAGAGACAATGAATGAGCACAGCTCTAAAGTATCTGGCACTTATCAGGAAGCTTCAAAGCTTGTGCTGTTGAGGCACTTTGGTGAAGACTAAGAACAGCATAGTTGGGTGCAATCCTGATATTAAGGGTAGGTTTTACCATACCTTGTTGGGTGCAAGAGAAGGTATAGATCTTTCTGGGTCCTGGAGGAAAATTTATATTAAATTCTGGTGTCTTTCCTGGTACCTGGAGGAGTACATGGCTCTCAGTTTTTGTCACACAACCCTAGTAATGAGTAGTTTAACTATCAGATAGAGAACAAGTATGCTTAATAATGACTGGTAATAGCTGGATAGATAATGAGCATCTTTTATCTTATATTACTTCTCAGTAATAGGTACTCATTTTTCAGTCTAGAAAACTCTCTCTACTAAGTAAATGCACAAGTGCTGGTGGTGAATTTCAGGCACTGTGTCTCCTGTTCTGACATTCCCCAATTTGCAGCCACATACATAATAGCAACATTTGTGAACTGGGAGGGCAAGGTTAGCTCCAAAGCAACCCTCTTTCCCTCTGGAATAGACTGTTTGCCAGAAGCACTCAGCATCAGTTGCCCCATGAGAGAATTTTAATTTCAGAACATGCCACAAGTGTATGCTAATTTGTGAAAAAATGCATGTGGCTCCCTCTTCTTTAATAATGTACTTTTGTGAGACTGCAGTTGCATATTTCCTGTTAATCTTGGTGTCATGTCTGTACCTGAGCAGTGCCCTCTTTTCTAATGCATTTCCTAAAGGCTTAGCTCAGTACTTCAGCTGTACATGATGATAACTTAGGATATACTAAAGGGAGATCTGTTTTCTGTTCAGTTCCATGCACTGCCAAAAGGGAATGGAACAGTAAACTGCTTCTTGCCCTAGCTCTGGGGAGGATTAGACAGGGCTTAGTGGAGAAAATTTAGGCAAATTATATCAGGCAATCAGATAGCAAATTAAATTAAATGATAACAGCTTATCTAACTATATTCTATTTTTCCTCATAATTCTTCTGCCTGCCGTTCAAAAACACGTGTGGATCCCACTCCCCAGCTTCTGACTTTGAGTATCAGACTTCTCTTTAGTCTGTAAATGGAAGACTAAAATGCAGATGCAGAATCACACTCATGGAACAGCACATTCTTGGCTTGCAGCCACATCCAAATTCATTAATAATAGTAGTTTTCTGTAACTGCCAGGAAAGATAAAGAAAGCAGTGACATTTAAACTATCTTGTGATGCAAACAGTTCACCCTCCCAGGAGTTCAGCAAAGTAAAGTGGAAGCTTAATTAGGGATGATACATTCTAAACTTTGCATTCATTATGTCTTTAATTCTTTCACAACTCCTCCACAAATCCTGAAGTTGTTTTGTAAGAAACTTTAGAATCAGCATTTAACTCATAAATATACCTTTTTTTGGAAGTAGTTCAAACAACTGTGTATTTTCTCCTCTCCAAATACCATTTAAAAATATAATATTAACATTAAGGAAGTATGAAGGACATGTCTGCTTTTGGTACAGGACAGTTTGGTGGTGGTAGTTGGCTTAGTTAAGCACATCCAAACCATTAAAAAATATTAAACAGGATCCCAGTAGGTGTGCCAGGGGTCAGGAGGTGGCAGCAAAACTCTGAGAAGTTTGGTTTCTATATGACAATAATGGAAGTATTTTAACTGCAAACCAGAACTAATAAATAATGTAAAATTCTAGTAAGAAAAACAAGGGATGGCCAGACACTGATCATGCAATGAGGAATCATATAAATAACTATTGAATTCTATTAATTGAAAACCAGCCACCGTTAAAACCTGAAATAGCATTAATAATTAATGTAATAACCTAACAAATCTAACTTTTCAGAACAGGAAGACTGCAAGTTGAAGAAGGCTCTGACAGAACTTCTCAACCTGGACAGAGCAGCATCAAGAGATGTTTTGCAAAGCTCAGCAAATTGGATGGTAGTCTCATGATTGGTCAAGTTTACATATATATATATATAAGTAGCATTACAGAGCAGCTTATTTGATACGGTTTGGAAGCAAGTTCCTGAGGGAGACATCCAGGAAAGAAGTCAAAGTAAAAAAAAATTTCAATGCCAACCTGACAGGCAAATTGTTGTGAGACAAATTGTTGTATTTCTGTTCAATCAATTTATTTCGTTTCTACTTTATAAGTGAGAATTTGGTGATATGAATGGCAGAAAGGACATCAACATGGTTTGCAGTAAGGAAAACTTTAACACTGAGAAAGAAGAACAAGACATATTTGGAGAAGGGACAAAACTGAGCTTGGTTATTTATCAAAATTGCATGAATATTCAAAACAGCTTATGCACAACAAAAACATCCATGGTAAGCTCACTGAGCATGTAGAATAAAAAGGTCAGATCTGAAGAGGTGTGTACCTCTATGATAGCTGGATCCTGAGGAGAAATTATCATGTACTAGAAGTCATAAAGGTGGTCCCACAGTAAAACACTCTGTTCTGGCTGACTACACTGAAGGTTGGTACTAAGAAAAAGGTTTGAGATCACAGAAGAGCAAAATTAGCTCACTCAGAGCTCAGGTGGGAAGGAATCCATGGAGGATAAAGGAGTTAGTGAGCACTTGGAGTTTTTCAAGAATGCTCTCCTGGAAGCACAAAATAGTCATCCCCTTTAAAGGCAAGGAAAATAGGCAGAGCAAGAGACCCCCTTGGCTTAACTGAGAGTTTCTGTGGCTGCTCAAAACCAAAAGAGACTTGTACCAGAGATGGAAAATGAATGAATACTCATTGAGAACTACAAGGACATTGCCAGGGTGTGCAGAGATGCAGTTAGAAAAGCAAAAGCTTGAGCTGAAATTGTCCAGAGATGTCAAAAACCATAAGAAAGGGTTCTTCAGGTATGTAAGCAACAAGCAGAAACAAAAGGAAAATACTGGCCCATTGCTAAACAGGAGAGGTGAACTAGTTACCAACAATACTTAAAAGGCTCAAGGCTTTCTTCACCTCTCTCTTTACCAGCACTATTGGGTCACAGGCCTTGGGAACAAAAATTGAGGTTGATGTGAACACAGACCCACCATCAGTTAATGAAGAGCTGGTGGATGAACTCTACAGGACCCTGACCCCTACAAATCAATGGAGCCCGACAATATCCACCCAAGGGTGTTACAAGAGCTGTTCATGTTGTTGTGAGGCCACTCTCCTTAAGCTTTGAGAAGTTGTGGAGACTGGGGGCAACCCAGAAGACTGGAAGAAGACTAATGTCACATCCATCTATACGAAAGGCTTAAAGGAGGCTTCAGGAAATTATAGGCCCATCAGTCTTACTTCAGAGTCTCTGGAAAAGTTATGGAATGAATCCTCCTGGGGCTATCAGATGAAGCATGTGGTTAGGAAAAGGCAGCACGGGTTCACCAAGGGCAAATCATGTTTGATAAACCTGATCACCTTCTACAACAAAGTAACCTGTTCAGTTGATGTGGGATGAGCAGTGAACATTGTCTACACGCCTTTCTCAGAAACTCTCGATACAGTTTCTGTCAGGCTTCTCCTAGAGAACTGAGGTTTTATGGTCTAGACAAGGGTCCATGCAGTGGGTAGGGAGGCTGCACCCAGAGCGGGGTGCCAAACAGCTCCTTTTCAAACTGGCAACCTGCCACAGGTGGGGCCTTCCAGGGATCAATTTTGGGCTCAGCACTGTTTAATAGCTTCATTAGCGATTTGGATGATGGGATCAAGTGCACCCTGATGAAGTTCGCTTCCCCTGAACTGGGTGGGAAACTGGACACTTTGGGATGAAGAGCCACCCTGCAGGAAGACCTGGATAGGCTGGAAGAGTGAGCTACCAAGAACCTTATGAAGTTAACGACAAGTGTGAGGTCTTGCACCTGGGAAAGCATAATCCATGAGTGCAGCACAGGTTGGGATCTACCCAGCTGCTGGGGAGAAGCTCTGTGGGAAGGAACGTGGTCCAGGTGGACCAGCAGTTAAATATGACTGCACAGTCTGCTGCTGTGGGAAAGAAGCCAACAGGATCCTGGGTTGAATCAACAAGGGCATCACCAGCAGAGATAAAGATGTCATTATCCCACTCTACTCAGCACTTGCCAGACTACACCTGGAGTAATGAGTTCAGTTTTTGTCCCCACTGTGCAAAAAATAAGTGGACAGCTGGAGAGGGTCCAGAGAAGGGCCACAAAGATGATCCAAGGGTTTAAACCTGCCATGTGAGGAAAGGCTGAGAGAACTGGGCTTGCTCAGCCTTAAGAAAAGGCCTCTCAAGGGAGGCTTTACCACCATGTTCCAGTATTTAAGGGGTGGCTACAAAGAAGATGGAGAGTCAATTTTTAAAATGAGACACATGGAAAATACAAGGGGTAATGAGTACAAGTTACTTCCATGGAGATTCCGATTGGACACAAGAGGAATATTTTTCAGGAGAACAACCAACCATTGGAATAATCTCCCCCAAAAAAGTGGTGGATTTCCCAACTTTGGACACTTTTAAGATTAGTCTGGGCAGGGTGCTGGACCATCTGGTCTGGATGATGCTTTTGCCAAGAAAGGTTGGACCTTTGGACCAGATAATCCTTCAGGTCCCTTCCAACCTAGCATTCCATGACTAATGCTATAGACAGAAAAATTTTACAAGGTGAAGGGAAAAAAATTATGTATTTTGAAACTTTTATAAATATAATGAAAAAATAAAGTTAAAATTGCCTTATGAGCAGCTAGAAAAATTTCTCAACCTAAACCAACAAAAAATAATGTTCAATGTATTTCAATATTTATTCATATTAATGTATTTAAGCTCCACATGCCCTATACAAACATGACAGATTTCTACTGTATCAGTCAGAAATCTGGAATCCCTAGAGCACTTTTTTGCTTTAAAAAACTAGGATTTTACTACAAGTTGCATCTGTAATAGGAAGACAAGGCAAATAATGTGTATACATGCACGTGCATGTTCTTTTGATAAAATAATTTGCATAATTCATTTACTATACTTAGATATACTTCAGAGTTTTGCTGAACAAAAAATTTCAGAAGGTTTTGCAATTATAATAGGAAAAAGTGAGAAAACAAACTAAATATGCCTTTAAAAAATGAAACCATTTTAACATATTTTCCAGTATCCTTGATTTGCAATGACTGAAACATGAAACATTATATTTTCCAGTATCCTCAGTTTGCAATGACTGAAACAGATATTTTGCTGGTTCCAGTTCCATTCAGCCAGTCCTTTGTGCTAGCCACAAGCCTGTCTGCTGAAATACCGTGAAGATAAAAGAGTAACACAAAAAAATAAGCAAGTATTTAAAATGAAACAGAAAAAAAGAGATGTCTATGACTATTATTTCACTTGCACCAACAATATTGGAATTTGAGATTTAAAAAAGAATAATATTGTTTATACTTAGAGAAAAATCAAGGAAATAAACTTGGATGGAGACAGCTGTCATAAGTATTTTTGGAGCAAAACAAATAGACGTGTTTGAAAAAAAAAACCCACCCAACCTGTTCTCTAGAAAATTTTCTAAATAAGCAAGTCTGGTAAACTCTTCAGTAAGTGGAATGTAAGACAAACTGTGTGCCACAACCCGGAGAACACAGCCTGAATTCTGGGAACAGAGTGGGAGACACCTGAGATGGCTCTGTTAAATTATGCAAGAATCTCAGTTATGCACAGCGTGTCAGTGTCAGGAGGTGAATAACACCCAAGCAGTTTCTAAACACACACAACTAAACATATTTGAAGCAGGAGTTCTCAATTTGTCCCGTAGGGCTGGCCCCACTTTGAAGAGAAACTGGATCAGTGTCACTTTCCATTAATGATCATGTAATATCTTTTTTGCCAAATACAGCAAATGCCTGCATGGAAAAATAATTTTAGGAAAGTATTTAATAAGTTTTTAACTGCCTTGTAACAACAACTTAGCAACTGAAAAGAGAGATGCCAACACCTTGTGATGGGCTAAACCTTCACAACCAACCAGGAAGATTCTGTGAGTGGAATGTGTACAGTGATATGCAGACATGGTACCACCTGAGATGTCTTTCTACTGCTGCATCTCCCTGAGAGAGATGTAGGATGCTGCCTCTGCAGATTTCCAACCATGTCAACAAGACAGAAGAAAATACCCCAGACATATCAGTGATATCTGAAGTGTTTTGGGGACCAGAGTGTCTCAACGGCTTCTGAAGTGTCTTATTTATTCCTGCCATTTTCCACCAGAAAAACCTCTGGGAGGAAATGAAAAGGAGCAGGTCATCCAACCTGCCTAAATTCACCTTCCTAACCGTGTTTTTCTAGCCCGGCTCTTAGGTTTTCAAACTTGGACTGATTTAATAATTTTGAGATGCTTAGTTCTTAACCAAAGTTACACTGAAGACTGTTCTTTGAAGATGGTTTGGAAAAAAACCCTGGATTTGGAAAAAGCACTGACCTGTGGAAAGTTCTTCATTGTCTCCTTAGTTTTATCACGTTTGCTATTACTGAGTGTTCAGCTTTCAGGAGTTGCTTTGCTTTGGATTTGTGGAGAATACGCCCTTTTTCACAACCAATAGAGGGCTCAGGTCACTCTTGCCAAACCCTACAATAGCAAAGGAAGGATAATACATGGATGGGTACAATGGCAATTCATCTTTCTGGCTGGAAGCCTTGTTTTGGAGTTTTGTTGCTTAGTGTCTGTCAGCACTTTCATCTTGGGGAATTTCAATTTCTCCAACAAGAGCCTGACTGCAACTAAAAGTTTGCATATAAAGTATCAGAACTCAGATCTATTTTTTGTAAAATTAATTTTCCAAATGAGGTTAAGTCTTAAGATATGAAAAAGTACTTGGGTGGTACTCAGCATAAAAAGAAGGAAATTAATATCTTGATATTTGTTTAACCTTGTGAAACATTTCTTTAAAAGAACAGTGAGATGAATATTCAAAATGTGATCTCAAACCCCACAAAAAGCATGTATTCATCCTGGAACTGAGCTACATTTGATGTGTCTAGCATTTCTAGGCACTGTAATTACTCTACTGGCTTTGAGAATAACTTATTCAAAAACTAACCGGGTATGTTCAACAGGTTTCCTTTCAGGAATGGTTCAGCTGCTGATGGATCACAAAAGGAAGGATCATGTCCCGTCTTTGAAGATATGGATAAAAAGGAAGTAATTATTAATGATTTGCTCATCTAAACAAAAAATGATTGACAACATAATGAAATCATGTAATCCTGTAGTGTGCCAAATATTGCAGTTTTAAACTGAATAGGAACAAATGTTGAAGGAGGTTGAATGAGAGTAATTGCATTATACACCACAGAACCATATGTCTAGTAATAAAAGACATGAGAGGAAACTGTAAGAAACTAGTCTTCTGGAGCTGCTTACATATTTCAATGAATTTTTGGCACAATTAAGCACTGCATTCAAAACACTACTTGAAGACAATGCCGAAAGGCCCCTCTCAGTGCAGGAGAATTATGGTGGTGCAAAACCACCTGTAATGATGTACTTTGAAGAGATTAGCCAGAAAATACTATCAGTACAGCATGCTGTAGGCTAGGAAGCACTTCTGCAGGCTGACAGTCCAGAGCACTAAATGCTGAGTTTTGTGGACATTGGACAGCACTGCTGAGGCAAACACGTGTATTTATAATACCAGTGTATTCCTTTGCTTGGAAAAGACTGAAATAATCCTTGGCATATTTTATTATACGAAAAATAAACCCTTTAAGAATTTATTCATTGAACGAGTGAAGTGTCGTTCTTTCACGGACAGATAGGACTGCAGCCTCTTCTTCTGGGGAAGCCACCGCTGCCCTTGCCAGCTGCCAAGCCCTTACTCGTCCTGCTCCTCATCCTGGCTCCCTCCTGGAGCAGCACGGTGAGCCCCGGCCACGCAGCACCGGAGGTGCCACATCAGGGCTGGGAGCACAGCAGAGGCCAACACCGACCCAACCCAACACTGAGGACTCAGAGTGAAACAAAACAGGAGGAAACAAAACCCAGTAGGAGAAGCAAACCGAAATATTGTTTTCCCACGGTACCTATTATGGAAATTTTCAATAAACATTACAGGAACATCGTCGCATCACCACAAGGTATTTGGATTGCGGTGAAATAACATGGTTCGCTGCTAGCACGTGCACTGAACAGAAGGCAGGGAGCTGACAAATGAATTAATTAGCTTTGTCACTCCTGCTTTCCGGGCTTGGACAAACAGCTGCTGCAGGTCACTGCTGCTCCCCTGTGCACAGCCCTGATCGATGGTTTGCAACCTTTGCCTGCAGGTCTGAGGGCTCTGCTGCTAAAAAGGTCCAAACAAGAAGCGAGTTCATATATCCAGCAAACAATTTAAACAAATTTCTAGAGAGGAAAATACGTGCATGCAAAGGTGTTCCAACTCAAAGACTTTGAATACACTGGCATAATAAATAAACAAAAATGGGAAGAAGCTTAACAGCAGAAATGATAACTGTGTGATGACTTTTGCATCCGCTTTCCTGCAGAGCCCCGGTGAGTTTTTGGCAGTCGGGGGTTCCCGCGGCCCGCGCCGTGAGGGGGCCGATCCCGGCGGGCTCCCGGCGCGGCGGCCGAGCCCCCACGCGGCGTCACGCGCCCAATGGCGGCCCGGCCCGCGCG
>VZRO01001568.1:257222-429468 GCA_013397915.1 Daphoenositta chrysoptera | reverse complement strand
CCTGCCCGGGGAGCCCCCCGGGAGCCGCGCCCCTGCCCGCGGGGCTCCCTCGGGCGGGCGGCTCCGTGCGGGCAGCGGCGGCTCCCGGAGACCCCCCCGCGGGGCGGGCGGGGGAGCTCCCGGTGGATCTAATCACGGCGAGTGCTCCGGCTTTTAAAACCTGCCGGGCTGCCGGGATTCGTTGCGCAGAGCTCGTTCTGGCAAGTAATGGACGTGACTGAGCCATTAAGGGACACCGGGCTGCGCAGCCGGGCTCTGGAGACCTATCAACTTCAATTTATGGGGTATCGGGAACAGGAGGCGTTTTTATGAATTGGCTGGTAATAACTTAATTCACCTGTGAAGCCAGCTCCTGTTAATGCCTACATTAAATCTCTGGGGAGCAATAAATAGTTATTAATTTGGTGTGTTGCATGTGGAGAAGGTAGATGATATTTGATGGAAGAGCTGGGACGAGCAGTATGTGCCTTCCCGTGCTACTTGTGTGCTTTCACTTCTGAATTCCTAGCTTCGTTTTCTTTTATCTGTATTTATAACAACCTGCCTTTCTGTGTTTCCGGAGCTTTTTAATTTATTTGATTTCTTAAATAACTTGCCACATCTTTGCCTTTCCTTCCCTCTAATAAACTATAGAATAATTTCAGGGGCAATAGCTTTCAGTGATCATAGAATCGTCAAGGTTGGAAAAGACCTTTAAGATCAAGTCCAACCATGAACCCGTCGACACTATCACTGTAACCCCTAAAACACTAAACCGTATCACCCAGCACCAGAATTCTTCTCGTTGATGCAGACTGAACAGTCTGGACAGTTGATCAGCACCATTAGACCTCATGGCTGTCTTTGGTAGCTGAATTCAGAATTTTTTACAGTTAGGTTTTTTTGATGAGGTCTAGGGCTCTTATTTTAAGTTTACATAGATCAAGAGTCCCATTTTAATCAGGTATATTGTTTTGTAGATGTTCATTTTAAAATGTAGTAATTAGAATTTTGGTATGAGTTATTATGATCCTTCAGATCCCTTTTATGCAGAGATGTTTGTATCTTGGCCAAATTTATAGAAATACCGTAATTTACCACTAGGTTATTCACTTACTGAAAGTATTCTTTGTCCTTAATTGATGTGGATGATCAAATCTATAATCTCACTTAGAATTAACATTAGGATTTTGCTAGATGTCACTGTTTGGATTGAGCAAGAGTTTTTGCATTCAGGGTGTGTGATTGCATGTAGCTTCTAAAAGCTGTCTTAAAGCAACAGTTAATTTAGGGTTTGTGATTTAATCGTGCAGAGCTAGGAAATGAGTGAATGAGAGTCATCAGTTTCAACTGTGCCAGTTTATTCATCTGTATGAAAAGGAGTAAAGCAGTAACCTAAATGCTGAGGAGTTGATTTAAACTGTTTCAGACATCGAATAGCTTTGGACTTTGCTGTGAATGTGTTTATATTTACATGTGCACACTTGAAAGGAGACAGGAAATCCCAGAGCTGCAGATTGCTGTCAGCTGGGAAAGTACACCAAGGAATGGTTGCTGTATGTTTCCTCTGTTCCTGTTCTCTTCTTTACGTATCCCCTAGCAGTACTTATTAGAAACAGGATACTGTGTCAGATGGACCTTGAACCTGAGTTAGTATTGCATTTTTGTGTTTGTAATAAAATGTTTTCTGTGTAGGAGCATGTCATTAGGAAGTTAAATTTTAAATTAGGCAGGTGTCAAGAGCTGTAAGTTTTTAAGAGTACACTGTGAAAGTCAATACCAGGTACAGAAAAAGCAGGCTAAGGAATATACTATTATTTTGGAAGTTTATTTGCGTTTTTGTTAACGTTTTTAGGACTACCCAACACCTGATAGGAAATAGTCACAAGTATGTTTTCTAAGTGGCGACTTCCAGTCCTTTCCTGAGTGCCTCGTGGGAGTGCTGTGCTTCTCACGAAGATGATACTGAATCTGCTGCAACTCCCATCTTACGATGTTGCAATGCTTCCTTTCACTGAAACTCCAGCCTTAGTTCTGCTTTCATGCACTGAATTTCCCCTTTTTGTGTGGCAAGCACCTGGGCCACCCGCGAGCCTTTCATGTGTCTCTAGCATGTGGAAGGGAGCCGAAGGGATCTATAACAACTCATTCAGTAGCATCTTCCCTCCAAACTAGTTATTCTGTGTTAAGTTTTACTGTGGAACTTGCTATGATAATGAGTAAAAGCAGGAAAAAATCCAGTCTTGCTGCTAGCAAAAGTGTCTTTTAGTTGCCTTCTAGAGTATATTTTGGAGAGTTGTTGCAGTGAGTTGAGCAAGTTTGACCATCTAGAACTACATGAATTATGTGTAGGAGTGATGAAAGCTTCCCGCATAGTTGTGCTAATGCAGTTTAATCCCAGGCTGTGGTGTATATATTCTTCCTGACCTCATCTCCTGCTTGCTGCTGGTTTTTGTTTGTTAAGGAAAAGACAGAGTATATTAAATTGAGTCCTCCTAATTTTAGTCTTAGAAGTACAATAATATAGCTGAATTTATTTATATCTGCTTTCAGTGCACTGTGCACATTTCTATCCCAAGTGATATCATATACTTATCTAATACAGTACCTTGCCCTGTATTACAGAAATAGACAGGGTGCAAACATTACTTAATACACTTCAAATAACTTTTACACTGCAGTATCCTTAAAAGCCCTTGACAGCCCAGACCACTAGGTCTGTCCCATGTCATGTTGGCCATATGGCAGGTCTGAGAACAGCTCTGATGCCACATTTTTGTATTTTACGGAACCATTTTTGAGCATTACCACGAGGTATTCAGTTCTTTGACAAATGAGTTTTCAAAGACAGCAGTAGATGATAGATACATTGACATGCTCTTTATTTTAGCTGGCAGTCTTGCATTTGGGGGAAAACCAGCAGAAATAAAAAATAAGGCATGTCTGAATATGCACAAAACTTTGATGTTCTTGAGTATCTGCTTTCATTATGCTTTACTACCAAAGAACACACCTTGAATTTTCCCCCCACTTTGGTAGGCTAACAGATTCCATGTATTCTTAAGCAGTATCATTAAGCAGACTAGTCTTTGGGACTCCAAATTTTCTCCTGAAAGTGTTTTATCAATTTACATTATGAATCATGGCTAGAATCAATCTTATCTCACAGTTGTAAGCTCTGAAGAAAAGATAGGCTGCTAATATAAAAGGGTTTGCAGTATATTTAGTCTCTTGGGATCACATCTTGCTAGTGACCAACATAATCTTATTTTTTTTTTTGTCAGTAATGTAATAAGCCTGCAGCAAAAAGCTCACAAAATTAACTCATTGTTTATATCCTCAATGACATCAGTATTTAAAGATAATCATTGAATCAGTCCATAAACTGTAACTACAAACGATATTAAAGAGGAGTTATATTATATATAAATTGGAGGTCTGAACTGCATTCTAGTTTGCAGTGTGTGGAGGAGATGGTGTCACATGAACAAGGGAGGAACAGGCCTGCCCTGACCCTGTTTTGACCGTCAGGTGTTCGCCATACACACACCAGGGCTGCCGTGTCCTGTTCCCCACGTGTGTCCCGTGGTCTGCTGCTCCAGTTCTGCAGTTTATTGCCAAGAGAAGATGTGGGGTGTTTTCAGTTTGTAGGAGGAGTAGGCAGTGCATAATGGAGTGTTGGCATTTGCTGGATGTTGTGTGCATAGCTAGTTATGGTCTGGAGGTTATTGCTGACTTTCAAAGCAGAGTAATTAGCTATCATGAGGCAAAGAAATGAGCATCTTTGCTACAGGCAAACAGTCACAAGTGCTTAAAGGCTTTTTAATGTGGACACATTCAGTGTAGTGGTAGAAGGCTTACACCTAAAATTTTGAACCAGAATTTGCATATTGTTAATGTATAAAATGGGATATGTCTGAAGTCTTACAGATGTTTATATGTTAGATAAATCTTACTTGTACCCGTTTTGCTTAATTATCATTTTAAGATCAATTTATCTAGGACAGGTGTGGAGGCAGAATAAATAATGCAATTTGAAATCCTCTCTCCACCCCAGCTAAAACAAGTCTTTTAACTTGTCTTGTTTCTGCTGTGCTTCATAGAGAATCAGATATTTGGAAGTAAACTACTTTAAATTTATTCTCCTAACATTTAGAATGAAAAAAATGAAAGTATGTAGTATTTCCAATACTGCTAGAATGTCATATTACTATTGCCCTTTCCCTTTTCTTTCAGACTCTGTAGATTCTCAGCTTGGCATACTGAAAAATGCATTATCTTAAGCCGCTGTTGAAGTGAAAACAGTTATCGAGGTAAGACTCCCTTGTGGTGACTCTTGCTTATTGTTTTCTGATACTGACTTAGGCTGTTGGTTGTTTTCTGCAATCCTGAGCAATAAATAGATGTGTGTAAATTAGTATTAAAGACCAAGAATAATTTCATATTGTGCTTAGCATTAATAAATAAAGCTGTGAAAGTGTTGTGCCATTATGTGGTATAAATATTGTGTGTTGTCTAATTGTGTATTGCTTTATTGTCTTGTAAAGACAGCCTCTTTTTTGAGTCAAGAGTTACTAAATTTTCTTATGTTATTTCATCATGTATGATAGTAGAGGTTTTGAAAAAATAGGAAAGTATTGCAAATACAGCCAACAGTTAGTGACGACTGACTTCGAAACATGTTGCATTATAAATTGTGTAACAAGTTTAGGCGTAGAGTAAAACTCCTTCAGAGCTACTAATTTTGTCTCAGAATTTGAAAACACACATATCCTTTTATAAAAAGAGCATAGAAAACCTTTATTGCTTTCATAATGTATTGTTTGGTGGATTGAGCTTGGTTTAGCCAGTGAAACTGTTCTGAGAGAACAATGTAGTTTCAGATACGAAATGCAGAGCTGCTGTTTCACAGACAATATGCCGTGAATGCTATCTAAAGAAACAGACTTGACATTGCTAATTATACATGAGAGTGAAGTATATTTATTTCACACATCTATGTGACCGAATCAGAAGCTTCAACTGGCATATGGAGAGGGTTTTTTTTGTGTTTTAAGAAAACACCTTACAAGTTCAGCTGATAAAAAGCCTTGCTTATTTATCACAGTTCAGAAGAGTTGCAAAACAAGAATTAAATCTGGTCTAATTCTGAACCTAAAGAAACAGTCCTGAATTTCTTCAGAGGTTTGACAGATACAGTAATGAAGATTTTCAATGGCTTAATAGATACTGTGATAGACATTTTCAATGAATAGCTGTTCATGAGCATTTAATTATCTCATTGTAATCTGGGTCATTTGGGAAACTGTGAACACAGTTAACTTCTGTGTTAGGATTGCATTATAAGTGAAATGTGCATGTGGAAGGGGGAACGCCAAAGCTGCATCATTTTGAAACTAGCAAGGCTGGAGAAGTGACCAAAACCAACCTCTCACTGAGCAGCTTGCTGCTACCTAGTTAAGGCGAATGAAGGCTAAAGCTTAACGAAGGTGTGAAATCTCTACTCTAAATGATATCTAAAAATCTTTGCTCCTCCCTTAATGCTTTCCCTCCTACCAGCCTAAGGCAGTTAGAGCTGCTCCCACCAGGACAAACTGGTGCCCTTTGTTAGCTGCCTTGCCTGGGGCACACCCTGTCCTCGCACTGCTGCTGCTCTCTTGCCATTTGGGAATCCCAGAGACCCTGAAAGGAGCCTTTTCCTGCCTAGCCTCTAAGGTTAACGGCTTCAGTAGAACTGTGTTACCTCCAGTACACATCGAGCTAACCTCTGACTTCAGGCCCAGCATTTAATTTCCTATGGGGATGGGAACATCCAGTCTGTACCACAGAGCTTGTAGGCTTCTTATTCAAAGATTGGTTATTTCTCCAAGGATCCAAATCTGTGACTTTAATAACATCAAAATTCTACGTGCTAGAAACTTTGTCTTGGTGTTGAAATGACACTACAAGTACTACAGCCCATCAAGTCTGAAAGGGCTCTGCTTGAGCTGCAGTGTGTGACTCCCTGCTTCGAAAGCTTGTGAGTGTTTGAAATACGATACAGACAGTGACTTGAAACACCTTCCAGCTGCCTCCAGCAGTCTGAGCAAGGGTATCAAAACGGCAAGCAAACCTCAGAGGATAAAACTGTGAATGGCATGCTTTGAGCAAAGTGCTGAAGGGTGCCTTTGGTCCCCCATCTGACTGCTGTGAGAGTCATGCGTCTGCACCGTGGGACCTGGCAAGACACCCTGGGTGCTTCCCAGGGTAGACTGGCTGGCTTCAAGAAATCTTGATGGTTAAAATGGAGAGCAAAAATCATGTGCAGCAGCTGAGTACCGAGGCAAGATAGAAGTCAGTTGTCCAGCAAACACATTTTTGGATTGAGTGTAGAAAAGACAGATGTTTTCCTTTGTTTAGAACGATGGCTACAACTTCAAATGCAGATGGTTGAATGCTGTTGTGGTCTCCATCTGTTTAGAGATGCTGGAAGATGGTGGGCATGCTGGCAGCCAGACTGAGGGAGAAACTGTCACTGGAAATAGCAGATTTCTGGACTGCAGCAGTGGAGGAAAATGTCTTCCTGGGCAGTTAGATGTGCAGAGTTCGTTTGTGCCATGAAGGGAAGGATTCACAAGGCTGGAGGAGGGAGGTTACAAGGGACAAGTTACAAGTGTCTTACTGGGAATCAGATGACCACATTGATGACTGGAGAAAAGTAAAAACTTTATTGAGCCAGCTGTAAAGGCTTTTGCTTCCCAGAAGCTATGGAAACTGTTTTCTAACAGTATTGTATTAAAGATTATTTTAACTCCTGATTTCATGATGTATGCATTTATTACTTAATGAAGATAATGAAGATTCCTTCTCATTAGGGCCTTTTATTGAACTTGTTCACATTGATACATGACGACTATTAAATACAGTAATTTCCAAAGGAAAAAAAGCTTGGGATGGGAACAGAAGGCTGTTAGAAACCAATGCAGAAATTTGTCTGAAAAGAAGACTCTTCAGCTGACATGGCTGTGGAAGAAGAGTTTAAATATTTTAGGTACAGAAAGATACTCTAGCAGAGTTGTAAAACATATTTTTTTCCCAGATACCTGATTTTAAGTCATGTGCAGGCATTAATATGACAAATATTTGGATTTTGTAAAAAAACAAGTCCACATGTTCCACACAACACAGGAGTCTTAGGTAATACCTGTTAGGAAAAGTTTGCAACCTCAGTAACCTTTCCTCACAGTAGAAGCTGGCTGATCTGCTAATTATATTTAATAAGTCATAGAATACCATGGGAACTTAACAGATTTTGCCAAATGCTCTTTTTCTTTTTGTAGTTAGAGAAGAGTTGTGTGGGGTGTGAGTGACCCAAATCAGTACTGGTTGGTTATCATCACCTTAAATGACTGAAAAAAAGTACAGAGAGCCATAACCAACCTGTGTAATATGAAGATGGGTCATCTCAACCCAGGAGCTCTATACCAGAGAAGTGGTTCACTTCTGGCTCAACAAACCAAAGGTGGTGTTAGCTTTTTATTATGGTCCAGAACTAAAGCATCTTTTAGGAAGATAGGTTTAGGTAAATGCGTTGTTTAACTGCTCAGTGAATAGAGGCAGACAGCAATTGTAACAGAGTGTTTAATTCTGTAGCTTTATTGTGTAGGTGGACATGTGTAATTGCTGATGGCTGTTGACTAAATGTCACTTCATTAATGCTGAATTTTTATTTTACTCCTCAGACTTCCAGCTTTACCACACTATCTAATGAATTCCAGATAGCTGTTTTGACTTCCTATGGGTGATAGCAATTACACTTGAAAAAAACCGAGGCATTCTGGTTTCTTTATCCAAGGATTGAGCTCACCATTATAAATGCTGCTGACTTACATCAGGGAGTTAAATGTCCTGCCTTATTAAATCACTTACTCTGTCTGCTCTAAAGCTTTCATTTAGCTTTGATATAACATTAATATTTAAAATGTATGTATCAGTTCAATAGAGACATGCATTACTTACCAAAACACTGCAGCTTATTGAAACAAACCTGCTGTCATCACAGGTGAGAGTCTAGAGTGACACGTAGTGCCAGGAGGTGTGTTGTACATTTTCACAAGCTGGTTAATTGCAGTGGTGAGTACTTCAGGAAGAAGAAACAAAAGTTGTGGATGCCTCATCCCTGGCAGTGTTCAAGACTAGGTTGGATGAGGTTTAAAGTAACCTCATCCAGTGGGGGGTATCCCTGCCCATAGCAGTGGAGTTGGAACTAGGTGATCTTTTAGGTCCCTTCGAACCCAAACCATTCTATTAGTCTGTGAAAAAACCACCAATTTGGTAATACGAATGGAGTATCTCCAGATTCCTGACAAGAAGATGTACATGCATGCACATTAATATTGTCTAAGACTAACAGACCATAGTAACAGGGAAGTATTAAGTAATTTGACATGCTGTGTCTGTTTGGCGTGTTTGTATTAATCTACTGTGTCAGAGCAGCTACATGTTTTAATTGAGATTTCTTACATTTGCCCACATTTTAAAGATCTAAGTAATAAATTTAGTTTTCCTCAGCTGTCTAAAAGCAAATCTTGTCTTGTGTGTGATACTTATGGTTAGACATTTGTTTAGCTGCTAATTTGCAGCTCGTAAGGGCGCTCAGCAGTGGGATAAAAATAAGAGTGTGTCTTTCTTCCAGTGCCTGCACAGGCGTGGTTGGAGTTGCTGCGGTCGGTCTGCAGGATTCCAGCACGCTTCTGTTGCTCCTGGCTCCCAGGCTACAAGGACAGTGTCCTCACTACAGAGGCCAGAGATCTTCATCCCTGTCCTTGCACTGGGGTGCTTCTCATTCACTGGCGGGTCAAATTCAAATGCTGATTTCCCTTATTTTTAGGTGTGCATTTGAGAGGACAGTGAGCTGAGGGTTAACCTTCCCTTTGTGCCCTCTAATTAGCATGGGCCTCATAATCCATGTGCTGGCCATCCCACATGAATGAAAAGCATACTGTCACCTTCTTCCTTTCTCAGGCAGGGCTAGGTTTGATTCTGCTTTAACAGCTGTTAAGTTAATGTCTCTCTACTGTTGTTCCTTATTTCCTGAATAGTGGAGAGTAGGAGAATATCTGTCTTTCTCTGTATATATTTTGCTGCCTTTAGAAAGAAATAGATCTCTCTGTAGTTCTTGGAACGCTTTTTGGAGGCATTAAATAATATATTGTTCTGAATTAGTAAGTAATAATATGACCTTTTCTTCTTGAAAACTCATTCTTGAGTAGTATGCCAAGATGTTATCTCCCCACTTGAATGCTTGACTAGAGATCTGAGATTTGATATGGGTGTGTGTGACAGGCACACATAGCCTGCCTGCCCAATGGAGAAGTAAGAACATGCCACAGCCTAACTGAAAGCCTAATGTCAAATTACCTTGTGCTAAATCTTGTGATGTGTTTTACTATGTTATAATAGGAAAGGTAGTCCAAAATCCAGTGTTTATACGTTGCGGATCCACTCACAAATCTAGAAACTAGAAGTTACAAACACATGGGAAACTTTTTAGTTACCTTTGTAGTTAGATAATTTTTTTCAGGGGGGTTGGATGTTTCTACATATAAACTCTTTCTCATATGCATGTCTACTATGCATAAAAATTCTTTCATTATGTATGTCTTAAGTACAAGACAGTCGTCACTGCAAGGAGACTAAATGTGTGTGGATATATGTGTGCATCTGCAGCTGTTACCAAGGGAAACATTTGACCTTGAGTTTCAGATGATTGTTGCATCAAACCTCTCTCACTAATGAGTCTTCCCTACCTTCCTCTTCAGTGAAACCTTTCTCAGGCTGGGAAAAAAGCAAAAAGAGTGATACGGTGCACAAAGGAAAATGTCAGATACTTGCCATTCTTTTAGTAGAATCAGCACATTTCAGGAGAATTTCCTGAACTTCTACTGGAGGGGAACAGGGAAGCAGTCCTGGAAATAGTAAAGCTGAAAGAAAAGCTCAACTAATCCACTGGATCCTACAGGAATCTTGTAACAAAAGGTGGATGGTAAAAACTTTAAATAAAAGCCTCTTTTTAAGGGGTCAAGGGATGAGCTATTCAGGTCACTAGGTAAGGAATGGGTTTCAGTCCTGACATAAATTGATGTAGTTGTCCCACTGCCTAGGTCATTGGTTCCCAATCAGTAAGTTGCATTTTCATGGGGCATAGTATTTGTTCTGTTTCCTTTTCTTTGTTAGACAATGCTGAAGAGAGAACAAACAGTATTGTCAGGCTGGCTTGGACTTCTCCTTGTAGTAGTTCTGTAATTGATGCTGAGATATTTCCTCTGTGAGCTAAACTGGGCTGTGTTCTGGCAGCCAAGGTGAGGCAGATTTCTTGCTCTGTTGCTGATATCTTATCAGAGGGTTCCTGATCTGACCTACTTTCCTGGGAGTCTTTGGCTTGTGACTTGGCATGGGATTGAACTGCTCCCAGAATGTCTTATGTAGTTTTACAAACTTGGAATTAAATATAAATGAAGAAAGAAGAAGAACCTTGCCAATAAAAACTGCAAGTTTGTGTGACTATCAGCCTGAAGCCTAGCATAAACAACTATACTGAGATCCCCTAGTCATATTTCCAAGATAGTATTTCAGAAAGTACTGTTTCAAAATAATATACTAAAAAATGGCTGTGCTACATGGGACACAGCATTTCTTTGCTGTCATTGCAGTGACATAGCAAAATAATTCAGGCTGCCTGGAAACTGGCCGGGGTGAGTGTAGGAGAGTAATCAGAATATCTGAAAGGGAATTCTGTTAATTGTTTGTGAGTGCAGCTTGGAAGAAGCAGAAGACACAAAGCCAAGAGTATTTTGAGATGGGTACAGTTCTTAATAGCTGCATGTTTTCTGAGTGCCCTAAGTTAGTTTTGTATAGAGAGCTTTTCCTTTTCTAGGCTTCACAGTGCTTACGGTGTTTCTGAAGAGTTTAGTTGCCTTTTTTAATGCCTACTTTAAGGGAAAGACCTTTTGTGATACAAAATATTCTTGGTAACTTTGTTCCACTTTAAGGTAAGTTTCAGCCAAAATGAATAACACTTCAAGCAATTTGTGTGTTTACAGTTTTGTAATATTTAAGGAAATGAAAACCAGCTCAAGTAGATTTCATCCTCCAGTTTATCTACTTTTGTATCAGAATGCTGAATGTCAAAATTTTATTGTCAGAGAGCCTATATATCGTTGTAGTTTTGTATTTTGCTATCTAACACTATGGCAAAATAATTTAAATGGTCTAGAAACAGTTAACTGAAATTTATCTTAGCAGTAGCCAATATATCCCTTTCTGCATGTGATGGAGAGAAATGCAGCTAAAGTTGAGATGAGTATTCCCACTTCGTGATACAAGGGAGATCAGCTGGTGGGTTATGAGGAGGCTGTACGGAGGCCAAGAAGCAGAAATCCATTAGGCACTTCCAGATGAAAAATGATCAAAGACTTGAGGTGGAGTTGCAACAAAGATGTGGAAGTGGTCATTTGTGCTTGGCATATGCTGCTAAGGACCAGTTTGCTGAGATTAGTAGGATAGGTCAAGTAAAATGTGTCTGCTTATTCTCAGCTGGGCTAATGGGAGGTCTTTTATGGTAACTTTTCAGCACACCTTTTTTCAAACCTGTCTGAATTACGCAGTCATATGTCTAGAATCTACTATAAATCAGATCTATAGGCTCTCATAGTGAATAAAAGAGTGTATGCTGTTTTGATGACAGGGTTAAAAAGCACTGGTATTCTAATATAAGCAGATGAACTAAAGTGGTAGGAAAATGCTGTGGTGTGATGAACAAACTGAAAATGGATTGTAATGCTATCTTGCAGCTACCATGCTCTTTGCTTTGCTAAGAGAATAAAGCTAAGGAAAATAGAGATTTAGAATAATTTACATAAACTGTATGGCTCAGACACAAGTTTTATTCTTGTTCTGAAAAACTTTTCATGGGTTTAACCACAATAGTTCTGCAAGGGATAGGGATATATCTTTGAATGTCAAGCAAGTTGAAAGGCTGGTATGCCTGAAAGTCTGCTCTTTCAAATTATAAAGCTTAGTCTAATAGAATGTGTTATTCCTGGGACTGTTCATGTCTAACCAATTGTCTTAGACCTCCATGATTGCTATAGTTTTTCTGGTTAATGATGTGAGGGCAAAAGTGGCGATTTGAACCTTTCACCAGCAAAGCTGTTTTTGACTTCTCCTGCCTGAGATGAAGATAGTAAGGGTTGTAGCAAATCAAGAGCCCGTTGAGCATACTAGCTGTCATATTGTTTGGGGTAAGATGATCTGCTCTGTGTGTGCAGAAGGCTAGGGGTGCAGATCGTAGGACTGCCTGGTTGCATGGAGACCAAATAACCTGAGCTCTTTCAGATTTCTGAGTACTGCATGAGAGGTGTGCTTTCTGCAGAGGCAGCATGAAATTATGAGAAGTGAGGTGAAGGGTCTAAGACATTTATGAAAAGACACTCTGTGAAGTTTATTCTTGGCGAAGTTTGTCCTGCTGTGGTATTAATACCTGGTTTTGCTTTCTGTGGTGTAATTATTTGGGGCTATTGCCTGACAGATGGTTATATCTTAGAGTTGTATCAGAATGATGTTATTTGCTTGACAGTTATTGTTCTCTTAGGAATGTGGGACAGGAAAGGACTTGCCTATTCATCAAGTTTATTTTCATGCTCTTGTAGGCTTTATGTCATACAGACATAGACATATGGAGCACTGTCTTCAAAGCAGCTGAGCCTTTTCCCCTCACTATTTTAATTAGAAGCCTCTTCCAGTGCTAAATTCCTCAAGATGATGAAGCTGCTTACAGTGTTCAACCTAAATTTATTCATCATCAGTTGGTAACAATCTTGTGCCAAGATTGTCCTTTTATTTTAAATAGACTTTTCTTACTGTTTTATGATTATTTCAGTGTGTTTATACACAGCCCTTGCTTTTCTGCTCAGCTTTATTTTTGTTAGGCTATGGCCAAGTCCTTGCAGCCTCCCTCAGTTCTGTTGAAAGTAGAGCAAAATGAAGGAATGGATATTTGGAGACTTTTCAGCTTTCAGTAGCAGGTTTTTCCAGTTCCCCAAGAAGGGTGTGTCTTATTCTTTGTACTATTGCTGATAAAAGAAGTGAATAGTAGCTTCCTTGTTATTGAAGTGCACCAACAGAAACACAGAAATTTTGTATTTTAAACTCTGAAAATTGTCTTTGAGTAGCAAGATTGTTCAAACAATAGAGACTCGTGGTGTATCCTCTAATTCAGGAATACAGGCAATCCTATGAGAGTGGTGTTGAAAGGCAGGCAGGTGTTTGATTGCTTCAAGTGCGTGGGTTCCATTTTATGTTTTTTGTGTTTTTCCTTAGGCTGTTAAACGTTCAGATCAGTATTCTGTGGCTGATCTGTGCACAGACAAATTCTTTGTGCATTTTTAATGACTTACTGTTAAAATATGTGATCAAAGATAAATCAGACCTGTTACAAAAGAATTAAAAACTGGAATTATGTTTAAATATTTTTCTGACTAATATTTATAGACACTTTCTACTTGTAAGGCTCTTACTAAATCAGCGTGCTCTTCAGACATCTATATTTGGGAGATGTTAATGGAAGATGTAAAAGGCAGATACATTTTTCAGAATTTAGCTACAAACTTTTAAGAAAAAAAAATTTTAAAAAGCTTCAGTAGCAAGACTTGACCTCCTTTCTTCCCATTTAAAATCATAAAGACTGTTGTGTTGTGTTGGAAAACGTCAAGCAAATACTGTTTAAACTGCACTGGAAGGTTTTATGTCCCAGGTTTAACAAAGAATGTAAGCCTTGTAGTCTTCAACACTGCAGCTCATAATGATCAGGCTCCTGGATAAGAAAGTATGGAGGCAGGTATCTAAGGACCATATGATGATGGCATTCTGATTTCTTGATTAGAATTTGAAACCTGTAATGTGGAGTACTGCTACAGTGAAGCTCGTGGGTAGGAAACCAGGGTTAGACATTTGTATGACCCTTATATTTATCAGCAAATAAATCCCATGCAGTTTTCTCTTAGGAAGATGCTTTTGGTACCTCTCTATATGTAGTAGACTAGCAGTTAATTAGCTGATGAGTCCAAGAAGTAGGAGGCCTCATTCCTAGGTCCGTCTCAACCTGAGGGATTTCAAGCCCACATTTTTCTCTTCTTCCAAGTGGCATAAGTCAGTAGTTTGTGTGTAGGTAAGGTATCTAACCACCAGCCTGCAGATTCACACTTCCTGCCCACTGTCTTGAATCCATCAATGTGCATTTCTGACTGCATTCTACAATCACCGAACTGTTAATTAAGGTTAGAAAAGACTTCTGTGATCATTGAGTCCAACCATTAACCCAGCACCACCGTGCTCACCACAAAACAGTGTCCCCAAGTGCCGTGGACAACTTCCTCAGGGAGGACATGGCAGTCCTGTACAAAGTATCCTGCAGGCTGATGTGCCAGGTATTCTCTCGAAACACGGATTCAATTCTTCTTTCTTTTCCAGAAAAGCGAATTCTGCTACTGGGGAGCAGGAGAATCAACATCTAAACAATCTGGTTCTATTCTAATGTAATATTCTTAGCAATTGTTTGACTACTGTTTTCTGCTTAATGTTTGACCAGAAAATTTTTTAACAAGTTGAGATAATGGTAATAAGGAAACGGACTAGTAATGGCTGTCATTGATCATATCACTTCTGGGCGTGAAATTTGAGTTGTTTCAATTCAGGGCTTCTTTTTTTAAAAAAAATGCTCTTGTATGTATATTTTTTTTCAAAGACTGACATTATGATTTTGAATCCTGATACAGGAAAACAAACAGGAATTTACAGCTATTGGGGTTTAAAATAAATAAAATATATTTTCTATATTTGCAGGCTATACTGGAAAATCCAAGTGTGAATTTACTTCCAAAGTTAAATTATTTCTTTTCTTTTTGTTTCTAAGTGGTGACTTAAAGCTTCTGCAAAAAAATTCCTACTCTGTTCAGTTAAAGAAGGCAAGATTACAGTGAATAGGAGACCTTAGAAGGGGGCAACCTAGCTGGGAAACTTACTGTTAAACTTCAAAATAATTCATACATTTTTCTTCACATTTTTCTATGTTGTTTTGGTTCCCTTTGTGATACCTCTCAAACGTTAAGCTTCTACCTCGGAAAAGTTGTAATAAAATGAAATTTAGTCAGTTTTGGCTCTTAAGGAGTTGCTTAGCTTGAAAGTGAAAAAAGAATGAGAAGAATTTTCCTCAGTGAAAAAAATTTAAATAATCATGCTAACTGTTGCTTTTTAGCTTCAGCCTGCTAAGTCTTCTGTGTTTCTCAGTGTGAGACAATGGTTGCCTTCATGCGTGAGTGACTTCTTTAAAAATACAATTCCTGGGTGCTGTGAACCAGAATTAATGAAAAAACATGTTGAACACTGGTATGATTGCACACTTTTGGGGTTGGCTGTAAAGCAAAATAAAACAATGTGTGCCCAGGCAGCCATTATGGGATTGGTTTTTGTGTCCTGTATTGTCTGGAATATGAAGAAAGGGCAGTCAGTGCATCTGATCTGCAAGACATCTTACCTTAAAATGGTTTAGTTTTCATAGCTGGCACAGTTCACAGCAAGGAGCACATGTGCAGTGTCTGAGATACCTCAACACAGCAGCTTCTGCCAAATTTCACTCATGTTTCCAAATGTAATATTATGCTTATGTCCTATCCTGTCTCTGGCACTGAATTAAAACAGCACCTGTTAATATTAAGAATAAATGAAGTTCCTGTAATGTTGAGGATAAAGAGGTTTTGGTGAAAGAAAATTGGATATGAGATTTAGATTTCCTGCCTAATTAAATATTTCAAGTGATGGTGTTCTACTTCAGTTTTATTTAGAAGTCAGAAAGCAATATGACAGTGTTAGCACACGCCTTTTTACTTAAATCTTCTTTCATGAGCTGGTATTTGCTGACACTTAGTTCAAATGCTTTTAAGGAATAATCTGAAGCGCTCTGGAACATCATTTTTGTTTTTGAGATAAGTGGGTTTTTTTCAGAAGCTTGTTATTCCTCTGCATGTTGGCTGATTCTCATTTGCATTTAAATCAGCTTTAGCAGAGTTGTGTAGCGTATTGGTGTTCCTCTTCAGTCTGACAGCTGAAGAATAGCAGATGTAAGTATGAACATTGGGCTAAGCCTTACGCAGCCAACAATCATTTGTTCTGGTACTCTAGAGCAGAAAGTTAAAACACAGATTTCTTTCTGCCTCAACCAGTAAACATTGCCGAGGTTTTGGGGTTTAATTCTGCTTTTGAATAGCACTGAAATTACTAAAAGTGGTGAACATCTGTACTGTGGATTTTACTGCTCTGGGTAAAGAAGGGTAATGCTACTGATGCACAGCTGTTTTTCTAACACCATAGCTGTCTTTCAGGATATTGTTTCAAAATAATGTGTTTTCTTTAAGACTGAAGAGTATCTTGAAAAAAAAGATCTGTTCTGGACTCTATAACTGAATTTCTGTGAAGAGTGGTAGATAAAGGACCATGATCATCTAAGCACTGTTCTGTTTGTAGTGGGAAGAAAGAAGTAGGGGTAAGAAGATGATAGGACCTTTATTAGGATGTTGGCAAGGAGATGACTGGGGAAGAGAATACTCTCTATTGCTGCTCAGAATGAATGGGGTGTGACTCCTTGGATGGGAAAGCAGGAGTAGCTGGTTGTCAAGGACCAAGAGATCCAGAGGGATCTTAAGTTGGGCAATGTCTACCTTGCACTGAGAAATGTGATTAACATGACAAATTCTCCAAAAGATTAATTGTGAAGGAAGTTGTGTGAGAAGAACTGAGATAATGTGGGAGAGCTGGTTGTGTTCCTTGATATGACAGTTCAATACTTTCATCTCCTAATATCCATAATGAAAAGCAATTGAAGCTATTAGAAAAGGAGCAGAAGAATTAGTGATTTTAGTTTAAGAACGTTGTTTCAGATGGTCTTGTGAATGTGCATTGCTTTCAGTAGAATTAATGGAGTAGAAAAAACCTGCCTTACAGATTTTATGTGATGGTAGAAGTACCTTTCTTGTCTTCTTGGAAAACCAGGCTTACTTCTGTTTGATATACTTGCGCCTGGGTGTGTCTTGTTCAAATGTCAGTCCTAACTTAGAACCTACAGAGGCATCCTCCTCAATAAATCATTACTTGAAGGTAACACACACTAGGATTTTTTTTTAAATTGAAGTGGATATTTTTGGACAGATACTATTTTAAGATTATTTTAATGAAAGGGCTTCCTGTTCCTATTTTTTCAGTTGCTCACTCACTAGTGACAATAGCAGATGAAAGCATTGCATTAGTTGATATGTTGGGGTGGAGAAGAAATAAGAAGGTAATGAATTGCAACTTGTTTTGAGGGAAGTAAAACCCCTTGGTTTTTATTTACTATGTTGTTAAGCTCAATGAAAAGCTTAAAAATAGTATTAGTAATAATAATATCAATAATTATTATTATATTTTTGTGCACAAACCTAAATTTAATTTAGAAAGGCTGAATTATTTGTGTGTTGCTTTCCTGGATTGTCACTAGCAGTTTCAACTTTTTATGTGCTTGGGATGCAGATTGCACAATAATTTGTTCAAGACTGGATTTTATACATTGCCATCTTAAGATTAATTCTTCTGACATAGTGTCACTAGCTAAAACTTTGATTGCATCAATTACAAAATGTAAAGTAAATTTTTCATTGCTTTCAATGTCTGAATATGTACTGTGAACTTTTCAAAAAAATAGGTTTTAACTGCATTGGGAAGTATTTTGCTAGTATTATTACTGGTTTTCAAGTAAATTATTGGAAACATTTGTCATTTTAAAAAGTACATTGCTTTCTTGGATAATACAGTTCATAATATAATGGTATTACCATTTCTGAAATTCCTTTTATGTCCTTTCATGATTTTCTCTGAATGATACCATTGTTCTGTTACCCACTTGAGCTCATAAACAGGAAGATATTTTCCAAATTCAGCATCATGTCAAGGCTATATTTAAGTCTTAGTCATTTCAAATCCTGTAGTACTATCTGTAGGATATATTCTTTCCTATGGAATAATATGGCACAGTCTGTTTTGTCAATTGCTGCAATGTATTCTCTGTTCTTGTAATACACAGCATCTGGTTGTGCTTCTCTCTGAAACACAATTCTGCTGCAAAAAATTTACAAGACTGTTGATTGTATCAGATAATTATTTTTTTTTATTCTGCAGAATCCCTCTTTCTAGGTGAGTTCTATACAGGGTACCAGACCTCCGTTCAAAGTTCTTCCCTTGTCTGCTCCTGTCCTTTCTGTCATTAAGTCACCAGGAATCTGCTGATACATGGGGGTCCACCTCCAGTCAGCCCTTAGTGACTGCCTTCCAATCCTCACCTGAATGTCTGGAAGGTTGTTCTCACAGAGTATCCTAAAGCAGAAGGCAGCTCGACTCCAGATTGGTGGTGACTTGTTTTCTGCAGTGGGTGCTGAGGGGAGATCTCTGCACCTGGTGTGTGGAGCAGTCCCTCGGTCAGGGCACAGAGCTGCTCAGAGCATGCAGGTACTTTGGAGTCCAAGTAACCTTGCTCTGTAACTTGCAGACATACCTTAGTTTCATAGCTGCAGTTAAAACTATTTAGCTTTTTAAAGGTGGGCAGTGTGTAGTTTGTTAGCCTTGAATTAGATCTTAATCACAAGTAAAGTTCTGAAGGAGCTGACTTGAAACTGTTGACCAAATACACAGTGTGTCCAACCCAAATCTTTCCTAGTGGGATTTAAAGACACAAGCTGCAGCGTTAGTTACAGATGCTAATGGTTTAAGTGCCCAAATGTTTTCTTACATAGAACATAATTACTTTAGCAATACAAACAACTTCCAAATTGAAATTAACTTGCTTTCTTCAAATAGGCATGTTGATCAGGTGTAGAGAAAATAAACAAAGACATGATTGTACTAGAAACTATGATTATGTAAGGCCCAAGAAACATAACAGAAACCAAACACAGGAATCTTCAAATTTGTTTTTGAACAGTCATATAAAAGTATATGGTTGTTAAATTTTTTAATGTTTATAAACTTCTACCAGTTTATACAGGAATTGGTCACAAATCTAACGTAGGTAAGTGTGTAGGACAGATGAAAGAAGATGCATCTAGAGAAAGGCAGAAATAGTCACATCTCTGTGTCTCTGTTAATAAATTGGCAAAGACGAGACATTCCAGTTCAAAACAGAATGAAAATGGATTCAAGTGCATGTGCAGACTTATTTTGTATCATGATGTCTGTATATTAATAGAATTCAGAGAAAAGCAGACAAACTCAATTTGCTAATTTCAGTGAATAGATTTATTCATCTTCCTATTGAGTAATTGCAGAAGGCATTTTTCATTTTAATGAGTATTCTGAATTCTTTATCTCTTGGTTTTCTCTGTTTCCCATTAGAAATTTGCTGTCTTAAATGTGTTTCTTAGCACTTTTGTCAATATTGTATTTATTTCTAGATCAATTAAGAAGTGATTGTAATGTGCAACTTGTAATGACTCACTTAAGGAGGTATTGAATTTGAAGGACTTTATTATGTGATGGAGAGTTGTGGTTTAATATGTGAACTTACTAAAATCTTCTTTCCTAAATGGGAAAAACAGCTTATAGAAAGTGTCAAATGGTAGCTCTAGGCTTTTAAATTTGATAGATCTTATGTGTGTCAGAACTTGATTTGTTTCAAAATAACTATTTACTTGTTAATGACATGAATAAAAAGTACTCTGGAGAGACAGCTTTTGGTAGCATATGATCTTGGCTGTTGCATTCTAGAGTGTTCACAAGCTACAGGTAAAGATCTTGCGTTTTCTTTGCCATATTCAACAGATGTGTCAGGGAAAACAGACATCTCTGCTTAAACATAATACTAAAACATAATACTAAAATACTGGGGTTTTATGTGTTTATTTCATTGCTGATGACTGATTCTGACAACCTGTATGTTGTTACTCACATCACAGTGATCTGCTTGAGATCACTTTCATGTGTAGTTTGGAGCTACTGCACTTGGCACTGTGATGGCCATCTCTCACCCTGTTGTAAATGGTTTTGTTTCACTTTTGTCTGGGATAAACCCAGAAAAATGTGTATATGCACATCTTAGGCTTTACAGACTCTGTTTTGTTTTATCATATATTGCTATGAAAACTTGTTTTTGAATTGCACTATGACGAAAATGCCCACTTTTGAGGTTTGGGTGACAGGAAAATGCTTTGTTTAAAAAACTGAGAGACCAGGATAACTCTGCAGCAGGGTGGTGAGGCTGTGGATTCATTCTTTTTCCCTGATCAAGAAAGACAAAAGAGATACAGCATCTTCTAATCAGAAGTAGAGCATGTGTCCCTGTTCCATCACTTGCTGCAAGTCTCACGATGAGATGGGTGTTGAATTCTGTGACCCAGTTATTGTGTATGGGCACGTTGGGCCCTGCCTCCTACATACTTGCTGAAACGCTGCAATGTTTCCAAGCTTCTGTACAGACAGAATAGAAATGGAAAAATCTACAGCCTGTTTCTAAAATCCTGGGCAATATTATTTCCCACCAAAATTTTGTAAATGCTTGAACATTTGCTTCTTTTCTTGGGCTGATGTAATTCTGAATCTTCTGGGATATTTAGCCACTGGAATAAAAAGAGAGGTAACAGGGAATGTCATGAAATGGCTTCTCCATTAAAAGAAAAAGAAGTAAAGAAACTAATTTTGGTTTGAAATAGAGGTGCTTGAAGGAGGATATGAAAGATAATTATAAATAGTGGGAGGAAATTAATAGGAAATTAATTATTCACTATTTCAAGAATTTGGGGTACTGAACACAATGCAAAAAAAATGCTTTACACTTGACATAAGCTACAGAACTTATTTTCACAACATATTGTGAAGAGTCAAAACAAAAAAATGGGTTCAACAAGGAGCTTTACGAATATGTCAGTGTTAGTGGTGATAGTCCAGAGTCAGTCTGACCCAAGTGGATGCTGTGCTGCTGATTGGTGGGGGAGGAAATAATTCTTACTTGTGTCATCTTCGGTGTGTAGTAGATAGCCTGTGCTGGTTCTCCTGGAGATAGGATTCTGTACTTCGTGGACTGTCACTGTGGCTAAGTATTGAGTGGTTTGGGGTGTTTCCTTAGTTACTGTTTTCATCTCCTATTTGAAGTTGGCTGAAGAGCAGGAAGGTGATGTCACACCTTTGCCAGCAGTGGGGGAATGTGTATTGGTGGGCTTGGGTCATCAGACAATTTTAGATTATCAATGAATTGCTTTCATGGTGAGGACATGAAATCTGACTTTCTGTCTGTGTGCACTTTGTCAAGTGGATCGAAAAGCAGCAAAACAGAGACAGGGTAGTGGTGGCAGTGGTTGCAGATACATTCTAGATTAGTAGAAACTTAAGTGGCTGAAAATAAATGCTAGATATTGATAATTTTATACTAAAATACAAGTCAGTTACTTTCCTAGGTGTTTTATTTTTCTAAACTTCCTTTTCCGTAAAGTATCACATCAAAGTGGTCTAAGAACAATTGAGATCAAGCGTTTCCACATGGAATGGAGAAGTCTGTTATCTCTTGAGTTCCAATTTGTCCTGGTAGGACTGAAAAGACAGCTGCAGAGTGTGCAAGAGGGTGACAAGGTATTGCTCAGCCTTTCTTCCGTACACACCGTGTGATGGGAATTGAGGTGGTTCCCAGGAAAGACCAGTAATTGTTGTTTTATTAGCTGTGGTTCAGACTTGATGGTGGCTAATGAGTGCCTAAACAGACAGTGTGGGTGTCTTACACTCACTAAAATAATATTTTTAAGTATTGTTTTAAGAAATTATCATTCCTAGAGGCAAATTATACCACCACTGATTTGTGACAAATGAGCTTGACCTGAATGACAGCTGAGTCTGTCTGCACAACCAAATAAAACTACATAGATGAAAACATTTAGTAAGTGTGGAGAAGTCTGGTGGAATCACTGGGTGAGGTGTACCTTTTTAGGATCTCAGCAGAACGTTTTATGCTGCTTCTATCAACTGCTAAAGCAAAGGTTGTTATATCATTATCTGAATTACATGAAATACAGAGGATTGGGACAGCTGCATCTAAGGTACTAAGCAAAGTTATAGCCCCCAAAATGCTGGAATATGCCTATGTGTTAAAGACAAATTGAGCAAAGGAGTATTTTAATACCTGGCATAGCAGTGAGAAGGAAAAGGGAGACTTCAATAATTAATATCTATATCTATTTTATAAGGATGATTGTTCAGCATGTAAAATGCTTATTTGTTTTTGAGTGTACTTGAGATTGTCCCACAATATAGACATTGTGTTGACAGAAAAATCTAGTTCTTTTTGAGTAGCCTGTCTTCAATGCAATGTGGGAATCTCTTATTGCAGCTGACTGCTAAACTTCCTGATTCAGCAGAAGGGTTGTTGGCTTAGTGGGGAGATACTTGATTCATAATAAACCAACCATCAGTTCTGTTTTTATTCTACTCTATCTTCAAAATGAAATAAAAATGCAGTGGAACATATGAATGTGGTTGAATGTAGGAGTAAAAGACTTACAGTGATTCTGTTTGTACCAGATATTTCTGATAACTAGGAAGTGTTATCATTTTGGAGGGAGGGACAAAGTGGCAAGATATTTGTTCTTTTTTGTGATGTTTTTAGAGAATTATTTCAAACAGAAAAAATGTAATATAGAATTATTTTAAACAGGAACATGATACAATTATTTTAGGAATCATTTGTCAGTAAATTTGTAGACGTTTCTGTCCCATGTTTATATAAGTAGCCTGATCCTGTCTTTAGGATGTAAACTGATCTGTCTACTTGTGACACTAGAAGTGATGCCTTTTATTTCTCCCACAGTTAACTTTGAAAGCATTTATGAATGTGGATAATTTCGTAAATCTCAGAGAGGCTGACAATTTTTTTTTTACTTAACATCAGCAATTGACTGGAAAACAAAATGCTTTCTATGCATCTTTGAAGCCAGGAGTGAAAAAGTATGTTTCCTTCCTTTCTAGAGAATTCAGGCTTCCGCTGTTGGTATTAAAATATGGAAAGTATAGCTTGAATGGAAATTTAGAACAGGTCATGGTTTTGTCTCTATATTACACTCCGATAATTTAAAAAATGAAATATTTCTTATTTAGATCATGTGAACTTGCTGAACACAGTAAGACATTTTGGTCCCTAGAAGGTGCATGGTAGGATATTCCAAAAGCACTGATAACCAGGGAACTTCTTAGTTTTAATTCTCTGATGTTTCTCTTGTAAATTCCCCTCCTGTGATGGGAATGGGGACCACAGTAGGATTCCTTGGGGAGTCTCTGTGTCTCTGTTGGATACATGGTTCCATCTGGTGAATTAAAGAGCTTTTGAAATAATAGCGTAGAGTACATTCAGTTTCTTAATATTCTCCTGCACAGTAGTTTTCTCGGTGTGTAAATCCAGTGTTGCTCCCTCAGGTCATCATTAACTTGTTTGTGTATTTGGATTAACTAACTTGGCAGCCGCCCAGCACCCCCTGCAGATTAATAAGAGCAAGTTTCACCTTGGTTTTTTTTGGTCCTTTCATGACTACATGTGACATTCTTTCTGCTGATTGTCCATGACTAGTGTTTTCTGAGCTGGTATTTTAAAGAAGACGTGGTTTCTTGAAGGAGAGGAGAACAAATAAGGCAGCTCAGTTTATTGTTCCTAAACAAACCTTGATATAGCTCTCCCTCTCCGTCTGCTGTGTCTTCGGTTTGTGTCTTTTCTCCTGGAAATACTGGAAAAAAATTTGCGCTTTCTCCTTCAGTTTGAAAAGATTTTCCTTTCTAGTGCAAGGAGAGCTGTGGAAACTGAGAGACTTTTACAAAAGTTTTGGAATATCTGTGTATTGTTTAGGAGTGGGCCAGGGAAATCTTGTCTTTTATGTTTCAGATTATGCTGTGTTTCTTGTATTCTGCTGAGCTGGTTTTGCATCCGTGGCCTGCCAAAAATATATGAGCTGAGAAGGCTCTTAAGGATATGTAGCAGAGCCGGTAGTGCCAGTTTTTGTGGGGTCCAAGTGTAGTGCCCTCTTGCTGCTGTCTGTTTGTGGTGGTAAATGACTGCTGCTGGTTACTGAGCTCTGGCCACAAGGATTTGTGCAGGGTTTCAGAAAGCTCCAGTTTTTCAGCTCCTGAGCCGTGGAGGTGTTGGTCGCTTGCCATGATAATGTAGGTGGATTTTGTATTACAACTGCAGGAAGCTGTTTCTTCAGAACCAAGTTTGAAAGAATATCAGAAGAATAGTTGTCAGGTGCTCTAAAATGGAGCAGTTCTGAGATTTGCACTTACAGCTTGAGTTCATTTTGTATAAAGGTTTTGTTGTTCCTACGTGACACAACATGCTCTTTGAACAGATGTCTCAATCTCAGTTATTGTCAAAGCTGTAAGACTATAGTAAAGCCAGGTTATTACAGCTATGGCAAAAGGCTGTGGGAAAGGGAAGGTCAGCAATGGTTATGGCATTGGAAACTGGAATGGAGAAATGCATCATGCTCCTGCTTCTACAACTGGGGTGTTCTAATGAGTTTAATCACACTTTAATTAGTGTTTCTAGGTAATTAAATTTTTTCAAGAGATGCTGTTAAATATATTTATTTTGAGTTTGAGTTTCCAGTGTGTGTCCTTGGAAGCTGGCTTCCAAATATCCTCTCTCTTCCACAGAGGCTTAAGTTCATCATAACTGTGGTGTTGCACATATAGATGTTCATTAAACTGTCCTTAAATGTTAGATCATCTCAGAAAGGGTAGTAGAGATTAGTCAGTGCTCCTGACCTAAACCCATCTATGCCTTCTCTTTGAACTTGGGGATTGAGTACAGTGATGCTTTCTTGCGTGAATATTTTGGAAATGTGTGAAAACTGTAAAACTGCAGTATAGTACAGAGAACATACTTAAGTCAAATTGTTTTGTAATAACCAGATTTTACAACAATTTGTTAGCATTTACTTGAAAATAAATTTCTAGGTTTTTATTTGCCCTGAAACATTTTGACCTTTTCATGAGACATTAATTCCTTTTTGTTAATGATACTTTTTTCTTACAGAGCTATACAATGTACTTCCATACATTTTTATATAAGCAGTTGGATAGCTTCACATGAATTTTCTTATTTTTTTTACTTTTACTAATAAGAATGAAGGGAAACTTAATTTTTTTAATATAAAAATATTTTCACTCCTGATTTCATTGGAAGTAGCCAGTAAGTCTTTGTTGAATTGGAAGTATAAAGAATTTAATAAATAATTTTATATTTCAATTAAAATTCAGATATTCATTCCTATGATAACACTTAACAGTAAGTATGATTACAGTTTCATTAAAAAAATTAAATACTAGTCTTCATGATAATTTAGAGGAATACATTAAATTTGCCATCTTTTGACAAAGTAGAACAAGCAGATCTTCCTGTCAAGCTTTCATTTGAATACAGGAAAATGAAAACAACCATTGCTGTGTTGAATGGTTGAACACAATTCTGTGTTGGTCACTTGGATTTTAGGCTAGTTACTGAATTGAACTAGCTGAGTAATTTGAAATCAATGAAATATTCTCTGCATATGTAAAAAGGCTGTGGTACTATCCAGGGTAGTACTTGAGAAAACTGTGTCCATTGGAACCTATTTTAAGATCTTCTGTTGTTAGACTTTGAAATTTAGACAATTCTATGGTATGAATGTTTTTTAAAGTTCTTACCTTTTGTCAGTTTGGGTCATGATTAGGTACTTAGAGTAACAGGTGTCTTTTTGAAATGCACTTATCTTCAGATTTTTTTAAAATGAAAATTAACTTCTAGTGTTTCAATATCTTTTGGTATATTGAGCAAGTAGTGTGGAAATGCAGAAGCAGCAAAAGGTCATCCTGTCTTCAGAGCTGCACTTGGATGGTTTGCAGCAAATAAGGCCAATACATAAGACAGTAAAGACAAACTGAATACTCGGTGAGCATGCATTGTCCATAGAGTGAGATGGGCCATATTTTGGACAGTGTGAAGACAGAGAATGATTACTTACGACTGTAAAATATGGATTTAGATGCAAGATAACTCAATGCTAACACAGGACATAGGTTGTTTCAAGGTATACTTGCTAGATTTTTATAGGAGGAGCCACCTTCCACTTCCAGGCTAGCTTTTATGGTGAGGTTAGATATGACAAGTGTCTTCATCAAGGTTTGGAAGTAACCCTGATAGCAAATGCTTTGGCCATACTTGCTTGCACTTTGGTTTCAGGGATTCTTTTAGCTCTCAGTGAGTACCAGGGCAATTTTTTCCCTCATTAGCCTCGTACCCTTCTCCCCCTTGCACACATAAAGACTGTTTTGCAGAATGCCTTAAATCCACAGGCAAGGGTGGGTTTATTTGGGGTTGAAAGATAAGAACAATGAAACATGCCTACTGCTCATCGCAGACTGAGCCACTTCCAAGAAGTGGCTGGTTAAGTATAGCAGGGTGGCAGCTTTCTGGTGTGCCTGCTACAAGAGGTGGTGGCTGGGCTGGTCACCACTGGCATCTGGCTTCAGCAGTCAAGCTGACCAGCTGGTACTGGTGGGTTGTCAAACTCCTTATGTCTCAAAAAGCAAAGGGAGGAGAGTGTTGGCTAGGGTGGCTAGCTCAAACTCCACCTGTCTGCATCTATATCCACTGTAGAGCACGTTTTCCTGCTTTTCACGGTTGTGAAGAACTTACTGAGTGCCTAGTTGGTGCATTTTATTATTTTATTCAGAGTTAAATCTACAGCTAGAGGCTTTGTTATTTTATAGGTCCTTGCCTCCCCCATTTTTTTTTAAGTTCCCCTTCATACAGCAGTAATTTATTTTTCAAATACTTGTGCATTTGCACATTGATAACTGTTCCACAAGCACCTGTGACATTATTAGTAACTGATCTTTGACATACTATAGATCTGATGGCTTTTGTATTAAAAGTGACAGTGCTGTCACAGGGTGTTCAGTGAGTCAGGTGTTCTGCAAACCCTGTTGTTTCTTCCTGTTGCCTGTGACTGTGGGGAGGTTAGAGGCTGGGCATGCCCGTAGTGGTTATTCTGTATTATTCAAGCACAGCAGTACAAAAGAGATTTTTTTTAAAATCACCTATCGGTGCTCTGATTTTGGCATTGCTTTCTAACCTAGAGGTTCTAGTTCTAGTGATTATTTTTTCAGTAAGTTTATAGTTCATGAGGGCCTGAAGGGGTTTTGTGAGTGTCCAGAAGAGGAAGGAGATTAGCAACTCCTATTCATCTTCTTCTGTGACAATATGTAAGAAATGTATTCATCACAGAAGTGCACTCTAATCTTCAAAAATGCTCTGTTTAATTATTTACATGTACTTACTTGGATATTTTGTGTGATTAACCCTTGGAGTGGGGGTTGTTTGTTTGTTTTAATTTGGTTATCATCATTAATCTGTTTGTTTCTATGTACACTGCTTGAAATAGTGTGATGTAGTATTTAGGAAAAAAGTTGCTTAGTAAGCTGCATTTGTCTACAAGCTGTGAAGTTAGGAGTCTCTTATTTCTACTTGTTTTTACACTAGACAACACTGTGAAAAGAGTTTTCTTTCTTCTTGCTGCCACCTTACTTTCTCAGCTAGGAAGGGGCAGGGCAGAGGCAAGAATTGTAGAAGAGACTTTGATGACCAGTGGAGCTGACCTTGGAGAAGCACAACTTGGTCTTCAAGAATGTCTTGAGTAACAACATATTTAAAACAGAGTTATTTCAAAAGAAAATACTTTTTTTTTCCATAATGTGTGCTTGACATTTAAATGAAGAGAAATTTCCTTTTGAAAAACTAATTTGAATCTCTAAAGTTTTGGCCCATTACCTAACAATAAAGATGACTGGATGTGTGTTATTTTTCTCTGTGTTCAGTTGTTCCTCCCACTGGGCTGTTGGATTCAAGAATTTAGGCCACACTGAAAATCTCTTCCTGAGAGCATATGTGCTTCTGCACTTCAATTTTCTTCCCACTCCCTGTGGCTGTTGCTGGCTATATTCCTTTCAGTTGAAAGGTGGTATTTTGTTTTGTTTCAAACTGGTGGGCTACATAATGATGAAATGTCTTCTGGTATCCACTTAATAATGTCTAGGGAATTAACTTCCAGGTCCTAATGTTTGTTTAAGCTAGTTTGTAATGTTATGAGTAACAATTACAGTATTTGTGAAAATTAAGTTACATGTCAAAGCCCCCTTAGTATTCTTTAATCATACTGCCATACCTGAAATGAGCTGTGACAGTGATACTCTGGCAAATAATATACCATGAAAAATAGTTCTACTCTAATATTTTCCACAAATCTGAAGCCTACCGATGAGTGAGAGAAGAGTAGTTATGAAACTGCATGAAATTTATACTACATAATTATATTGCTATACTGTAAAAGCTGACAGTGATGTGAAATTTGGCAGCAAATATGTACTGCTGCTTTTGCCCTTCTTTTGATCTTTATGACTTTTCTTCCTCTCCTCCTTCACTACCCTTGTTGAAGGTCAGAGAAGATGAAAAGGGAAAATTTTGAGCATCATTCTTCTTTCTCATGAGGCCAAATTTCCAGGTTTTGTAAAAGAGTGCACTGATTTTGTCATTGATGAGTAGATTCTGCTGTAAATCAATTCTGTTTTCAAGCACAGAGCTTGAAAGCTTGTTCAAGAATATTACAGTTGTCAAATGAGAAGTTACATAGACCAGATGGCTAATTGGTTGCTGGAATATGATGATGCTAGGTTTTATATTTCTGATTAAGCTGAGAGCTGTGTAGGAAATGCTAATACAGTCATCAGTAAGGAGCGGAAGTAATTAGCTTCATTTCCTCTGAAAAGAAACACAGAATGTTGTCACTTTTACCATATAGAAAATCAAACCATGTATCAAAGTTGATATATATCAAAGCATTGGTCAGGGAACCTGGAAGCCTGAGAATTTTGATCAAAATAGAAGAAAGGGATGTGAATTGGGAAACAAGGGCTTACCTGGAACATAAACCATTGGGAGAGGCAAGTACATTATTTCCTTTATATACCAAATTATGTCTTACATTTTTGACATTATTCCTCTTCAAACTAGCATGTGCTTTCTAGTGAGGAGTTTTCACAGATTGACTTCTTTCAATGGGTACAAATTTCTTGGACATTGTTTACAAGACTTAGCAATAAAAATAAGGGCTGGCTCAGTCTTAGACATTTTAACTGAACAAGAAACAAAAGTTATCTCCAGGATTAAGGTGTGTTAGTTCAATTGTAAACGAGGCATTTCACTAGGGACATGTAGTTTGAAGAGAAGTAATTTAGAAAATTGCCATAGTGATAGCTTTTAAATACCTAATCAGTTCTATTCCATGAGTTTTCCCTCAACCTAGAAAATGTAACTGGTATCACAGTGATGATTCTGGTATAATGAATGTGTTCTGATGGAGCACACTATGGAAACTTGTATTTTGTCCCCTCTGACTTTCTGGTCATCTGTCCTTACTTTGAGTAAATACTGCCTTTAAAGTATGAAAACAGACCACAAAATCTGTGAAACATTTTTCATTTATCCTGATTAGAAAAGGAGGAAAATAACCACTTTATTAATAGCTATTCTGGATTGAAAGGTTTTTTAAAAAACTGCCTTCATAAAAAGGTGAATTGACAAAATGCAACTGTGGCAACATTCTGCAGTAATAAATTGGAAATATTTGTTTTAGTTGGCATTTCTCCAGTTTCCTTACTTTCTTAAAAGTATCAAAATCCAGTCCCTCATTTCTTGTAATTCTAACTTACTCAACTTAGAAAGTGGAAGAACACCCCTTTGCTCTTATGAAATTCAATGGGTTTTTGTACCCATTGTGTTATTGTTTATAGATCGTGTAACTTCACTTCTTAAACAGTTTCAAGACAGTTATTTCAGTAATGTTGTTTATGTAATGTGAAAATGATTACTTTTATAAGGAGGGAAAATAAAACGAATTTTAACAAATTTTTTTTAATGATATCAGTCACATATAGTTATATGTGCATTATATATCATAAAGTTTCACGTTAGATTCTTCTTCTTAAGCAATCAAACGCAGACATGTGCATGGCATGAGATGAAAACTGCTTTGTTATTTGCAAAGACAAGATTAAAGCCATGTTGACTTAATTGAAAAGTGCAGGAGCTCCCTCTCCTGGCTTAGAGCGCTCTAAGTTGCAAGTTTCTGGGAACGTTTTTAATTCATCACACATTTTTAAAAGTACCTTATTTTGAATACTTCTGTAGAGATGTTTTTCTGGTATCTTGGAAGTCATGGTAAAAATTGGTTTTGATGCCCATTTGGATTCTGCTCTGAGTACACTGTTTGTATTTCTGCCACCTGGCTCTGCACCCCCATAGGCAGCAGATGTTCTCTCTTGTCGGTGTGGTAATGCTGGAATGGTCATGACAGCAACACTTAATGAACTCTTAAGTTACAAATCCAATATGTCCCTTCATTAAGCCCTACCTGTGCTTTTCACAGCTGTTAAGAGTGATGTGAGTCCTTGATGGTGACTTTGTACAAAGCCCTGTAAGTCATCAAAAGTTTAGAAAGGAGAAGTTTAAAAAAATTTTTAAAAACTTTACAGTTGATATATATATTGTGACTCCTTTCCTCCCATCCCCTCCCATCCACCTAGAGAGCAGTAGGAGAGAGGATGCTTCCTCGCTTTTTGTTTATTCAGTCATTCTCCTTTCATAGCCTCTTCAATGTTGCAAATCCTCAGAGAAATCAGATGGTTCTGTAGGTACTTAAATTTGGTAGGGTCTTCTATGCACCATCATTCTCAAAGGTGGGAACCTGACTGGAAAAGGTAGATGTGGAGACACATCTCTTACCTTAGCTATTAAAAAAATCCCCAAACCAATCAAAAAACCCAATTGATTTCTGAATTCTGAGAATGCAGGACGATTAAAACGTGTTTAAATTTAAATTAAAATCTGTCAGTGTTGTACCCTTAAATCATCTATCAAAATAGGAGCCAAGAGTGCCAGATGAGCCCTAGCCCCTGTTGTGTTCCATCTTACCATCTCAAGCATACTAATGCAAGGAACACACACCAATACATACTCAAAGAGACCAGTTACTTTGAAGTAACTATAATTTTTGTACAACATATATGTTAACTGAAGTAGCTTCACTTAGCTGAACTCAGTTATCTGCCATTTCTCTGCTTTTTTTTGACTTCTTAGGTATTTTTAGCTTTTAATTCAGAGGGAAGATTGACCTCTGGCTACACCCTGTTACAGGAGCATAAGGGAGTATATGACATGCTTAGGAACAGTGCACATTCCTGTATTAACTTCCTCAACGCTATTAAAGAATCTTCAATGACAGCATCTCAAAGACACATTTTACTGTAGAGTAGTTCTGCATTGCATCATCAAAACTTCTGTATTCACAATATTTTATTTTGCAAAGCATTAGATTTATTTAAAATGTCTGTGCATTTTAATTCAGCTACACTTGCTGGCACAGGTATGCTTACTGCTTCATATGGCACCTTTGTCATTTCCCAGTATACTTCAAGATATGTAAGTTGGAGAGGACCAACAAATAACAAAAAATGTCAAAGGTTCACTAACAAATTGCTTAGCTCTGATTTATACAGTTTCAGGCAAGAAAAAAAAAGAAAAAAATACTTTGGTATTTCTAGCAAATGCCAAAATAGAATCAATGCAGTATTGTTCACCTAGTTAAAATTCCAAAATCCAGGAAATGCAAACATTAAGTTTCCAACAGCAACATTAACTTGGACTCTTTGCATATCCTGTGTTTTCCTGGTATACATTAAGACTTAAAGCAATGTATTAAGCTGTGAGTTAAACAAGAAAAACAGAAAAAAAATTCTTCATATGTGTAACACTGCCAAGTTTAGTTCTGTTAGCATTTGTGTTTATTGACCTTTTATAATTTTAAATTATTTTCTTCATAAAGATTGAATATTATTTTTTTTTGGTCAAATGAAGTGAAATCTGAGAGCTGGTCTTCACTGCAGTGTGAACTTGTCATACAGTTTACTCTTTGCCTTAAACCTGACTCTTCTTCATCCAGCAGGATCTCAGATTTGAATTAAGTGGTTTTTAATCTTGAAAATATTACTTGAACCTCAGAGGCACTCTGATTACTGTGGGACTGTAACTTAGGCTATATAGGTTGGCAAGACAGAACTTAGAATTAATTCCAGATGATACCTTTTTTGCTAATTAATTTTGCACATAACTTAAGTGTGCAGAGTGACTTGACTCATAGAGTAAATCAAACTTAAAGATGAACTCTAACTGTATCTCCTTTGAATTCTAATGTATAATTTTGGAAACTATATATCATATTGGTCCCAAAATTTTTAGAGTATTGCAGTTCACTGTAAGTAACTGAGGACACAGGGAAGTCCTGCTCTGAGGGTGGTGGTTCCATCCTGGAGATGATACAGAGCTGCAGGCGGACACATCTTCCTGTGTGGATGTTCCTGTCTGCGACTGCTGATGTGCCACACACTTTGGGCTTCTTGCCTGCTTGAACTCGGCTAATCCACGTTCTAGAAGAAAGGGAAGAGCCTTAAAGGAGATATTTGAAGAGCAGTAAAGCAAGGATTTGCTGGTTAAAAATAGATTTGGAAACTGACCCTAGGTTTGGAAGGCAATGGTGTGAGAGTCATTCACATTTTTGTGTGTGAAAAATGGTGTAAAAGGTTAGTGGGGTGGGAGTGGAAATGGAGACAGGACAGAGTGAAAACTGTAAGGGAAGTAAAAGTAAAGTGTCAGGAGATGGGAATATTTATAAAGAGAGGGGGCAAAGGCCAAGTTGATTACTGGAGGTTCTTGGATTCATGACAAGAATAGTGAGTACATAGCAGTGTCATACAGGGAAAAGGTAAAATGGATATAGATGTGAAGCAAGAAACTGCAAGGTGGAATTCGGCCTGAGAGGGGGAAGCTTCTCTCCTGGAAAGAGAGGAATGGAGAAAATTAAGGTAATGAAAATAAAAATGGAAGGAAGTATGTGCTGGGTGACAAGTCATACAGTGGCTTTGATGCCATGGTGCTGCCAGAGTTTGCCAAAAAGGAAGACGGAAGAGTATGCAGCAAGAAGAGAGCTCTTCGGTGGCATTTGGGAGTTAGATGGAATTGGAGAATTCAAAAATGAAGGATGGTCATGGGTAGGTTTCAGAGAAGACAGAAGACTGCAAGAAGTGTCTGGTATGCTTGATGTACCAGCAGTGCAGAGGCACTGGAATGTGTCATTGCTTGGCTATTCACCTTCACGTTTCTTTTCTTCTACAAATTTAAATCACAGAAAAGTTTGGCTTGCAAAGCTTGTAAAGTGGTGAAAGTCAAACACAGACTTCATCTGATTAGCTCTGTGCCCACCTACTCTGTTTTTACTATGCACCTGTACGCATAAGGAATACTTTTTGTTACTTATGCTTAAGATGCAGCTGATAAATTAACACTTAATAAATCAAAATGTTTTTCAAAATCGAGCTAAAGATGTACTTTCCAGATTGCTCATTGAATTTTAAAACTTCACATTGAAAAAAGCAATCTGAAACTGATTAAAATGAAAATTATTGTAGTGGGGTTTATTTTTTTGATAAAAGCATGTGTTAAGAAAGTGGGGTTTATTCTGATTTTGCTCTCAGAAAAAATCCCCCATACTTAATTATTCATTCATCTCTTCTCTTTACCCATCCTCTCCTTTATCAAAAAAATAAATCATCACATTTTGACAGAAGAGGATTATGGAAAATTACGCTGAACAATGGAGAAGTTAATTCAGAAGTTTCATTAATCTGAAAAAGAAGGAATGATCAAAAGTTCTGTAATAAAATTTGGAAGCATTGTAAAATACCTGTGTCTTATTTGGCTCTAGAGGTGTTCAAAATTTTGAGTTTGAAAAATAACATTCTGACATTGGAGGGGATATTTCTGAGTTGAAAATAATAATTTAAATACTTATGTAAATGTGAGGATGATTTTTGGGTATGGCTATTTAACAGACCTGAGAATTGGTGCATACATGTTTGTTGCACTATGAAGTAGATAATGCTGGTGATGTTAATATGTGGCTAAACTATTAAAACCAGTTAGATATTTACTAGTTTATTCAGGATCTCCTCAATCCTGTTTCTACTTCTATCACAGATTTCCCATCCAATTCTTAAAATGTGGGATCAAACTGCATTATACTACTATTAAAATATGAAATATATTTCTAAAATTGGAGTTGCAGAGCCCCTTGGTGCAAAACGTTTTTAATTGTTTGTTAGGGAGTGTTGAGGTTATTGGATGACTCATTGCAGCAGGTTTTGCTGAACTCTTATTTGTAGAAAAATTGACAATTTTTTCAGTATTTAGGGGGTCAGTAAGGTTTATAATTTACTGTAGTTACTTACATTTTTCAAATGGACTGTCAGGAAACCATGCCAGAACAAAACTATTTGTGCAGCTAATTAATGGAGAGGCTGTGGTACCTGCTGACAGCTATTTTCCAAGGAAAGGAATGGTTTGCAGCTAGGGGAAAAGTGTTAAAAGTGTGCCCAAACTAGTAACTCAAACTGAAAGAGCAACCTTTGATCTGAGACATAGTTTAGGTCACATTTTAATGAATAGCTTTATTAAACTAGTATATTAAACTAATATTATTCTGTCAGTTGGTACATTTTATTTGCAGAAAATTGGATCTGTCTAAGGGTATCTGACATCTACAACAGTGATGCTGTTTAAAATTAAACTGGTAGCTTTAGTGTGTTTATTTAAAGGAATGTTTTCATGCATTTAAAGGAATGTGTTCAATTCAAACACTGTAAGTCTGGACAGAGCTCATGTAGGGGTTTTTGTGTTAAAGACAGGGAAGGTGCAGGTTGCCAAAAGTCTTGCCTCTGTTGTTTTACTACTATTTATTGAACATATTTCACATTTAGCATGGCAGTGTTTTCAGGCTGCAAGGAACTGTCTAAAACTTAAACTGTAATAGATTGTAATATATAAATTAAGAACAGTATTACCAAACTTTTATATCTTAATATATTCTATATTTTGTTTCTATTTTTTTCTGTGTTGTATTGACTTATTGAAAGAAAGTACTTCACAGTTATATTTAGAGAGGGTTTAGATAATGGTGGTATCTAGATAAACAGTCCCTCTCTGGGTGAAGGGATATTATGGGAGAAAATCGTCTGAAAAAGGAAAATTGTGATACCAATTTCAGTGTTGTATTGGAGTAGTTTAGGTAAGTGAGATTTTTCCATTGGCACAGGATTACTCTCTTCAGGAGGAGAAACCTGTCTATTGCTGAAGTTGTGGTGGAAGAAAATTGTATCCTGTGCTCTTTTCCTTCTGCCTGTCTTCTGAGCCCTTTGAACAAACTCAGACATGAGAGAGGATCTCCTCCATATATGAGCTTCTGGCATGCTTTTGGAAATGTGTGGTCAGGTAGTGACTGAAGTTGTGTTTTCTGTTAATGATCCAGTGAGGGAAGTATCTAATGGGAGCTCATCCTTGAAGAGGAAGAGAATAAAATGATAAAGGTCCAAACATGTAGCCTAGGCACCAGTCAGGACGGCCACTCACTGGAAATCAGCCTTACTTCCTTCTGGTGTTGATCAAACTGCTGGAAATAACCACCACAGACTAATGGGGTATTAGTTTCTACTGTCTTAATGTTTTTCAGCACATGAGTTCTTAAATACTCTCTTTTTATTCCTTGTAGTCAACAATTTTATCATTTAGATAATCTCTTTTTTTTTTTTTATCTGTAAAAATGTTCCTGTAAGTAGAAACCAGAGAGATCTCTATCCTGATGTACTGATTTCACAGTCAGATTTGAGCCATGGAAGTAGAAGTCACACTTACATGATAAAATTATTTCAGAAGTATTTATTTTTTTCCAAACTGCTGTTTGTTAAAGATGTAACTACAGATGTATAAATTAAACGTCAAGCAGTTACACGTTTTCAGTGGATGCTTAAGAGTGTCTAAATTATTATCTACTGTTCTCAAAGCCTTTTCACAAAGTGGGGCTCTTTCTAACATCCCTATGGTGTGACCTAAACAAAATGGAGAACACTGATAGATTATTATACAGAAAAATATGCAGAAGCCTTTAATTCCTATGGCTGAAGATTGGTATGATGACAAGACCATGAGAAAGTTAGTGAAGGCAGCTGTTGGCCTTTTCAATTTGGGACGGTCCTTGTTTTCCATGTTGTTGTATTAGTTAATAACATTTGGTTGTTGCTGTAGGTATTCCTGGGTTTTTTAAGTGGACTTCATTACAGAGGGATTTTTGCGATTGTTTTAATTTTCATTACACACACAGCTGAGTGAGTCAGAGGTAGCTTCTTGCTTCTGCAGCATCTTTGAAGTCCCATCACGTTTGTGCACCGTGTCCTCTATGCAGTAATTCAAGCTGAAGATTTTTTGAAGGTTCCTGTTGCCAGCAAGTATGTATTGCCTGTAGGGGCGGCTGAGCAGCTTTGGAAGCCTGTCAGGAGCCACAGGCAGGTTCCAGTAGCCTGTCGGAGACCGTGTGATTAAGGAGGTGAAACCTTCAGAAGAGTTTTAAGAATTCACTAGATCCCATAACATTACAACTTCCAAAAGAGTAGACCACCATTTTCAATTCAGATTTTGTCTACCAAAACAGATTTACTTCTCCCAGTCTAGAAAACCTCCCTTGGCAATTTCCTGTGCTCACTAGGTTTTGGAGGCTTGTATATATGTCTGTACTCACTCAATTACTTGAGGCCCCATAATGAATATAAGACTGACTGGCTGTCAAATTTCCTGTCTCCACATGAAATCTCTATCTGGTAGTTCGAATACCATTTGCAGACATTCTGGTTTAATCCTGGAAACCAAGGTTATAGTCGTCATTGTAGCATCCTTTAGAAAAAAATAGGTTGAATGTTTCTTGTATCAAACAGCCTGGGCTTATGTGTCCTGCCCACCTCCTGATTTGTAGCATTGCTATAGCCACACTTTTTATGTTTTTATCTGTCAAAAATTATTGAAAAGTCTTCAGTCTGCTTTTCAAATGGTGAAGAAAATCAATTGATATTCATTCAAGTGCTAAAATACTGAATAACTTGTAAAACTCCCTTTCAGAAATAAATATTATGGAGTTTATTGAGGTTTGTGTGGAGAGTCTTGAGATAGAACGAAGACTTCATGTCTTCTGTCTCCAAATGCATGGTGCTTGCCATAAATACAAATTTGAATCAGCTTTCCTACTTCATCTTTTCTCAAAAAATGAACTCGACTGAAATAAAGCATATGCACGACTGATGGAGTCACTTCAATTCAAAAGCGATAGAGGATGCTGGAAAGAAGCTACTGAAGGTGAAATTACATGGAAGGCCATTCATCTTGGCACTGTCCAGCTGCCTCCCACCTGCTTGCTCTATCTGCTGGCCTCTGCCTGTTCTTACTGGTCTTGTATTGGCAACGTGGGTGATCAGGGACAAGATTTATCCCCTCATCCTTTACTAAGGGGCCTCTCTTACGTGTGGGATACGCAGAAAAATAGTTCCCTTGGAGAGCTGTAATTCCAGAATTTTGCGGTTTTGGAAGGTGCTTCTGGGAGTCTTCTACCCCACTCCTGGCCTTGTGTAACCGGGGCATCTGTCACCCTGGTGGTTATGTCACTCTGAAACCCTTGATGGTGAAGGTGACTAGAACTGTGTCTGGCTTGATGCCCGTGCAGTGTGTGGGAGCTGTCGGAAGACGGGAGCATTTCTGTGCTTTTTACAGTCATCGAGGCTTTTTCCTTAATACCTGCCGTTCAACCAGAACGCCCTAAAATAGAGATGTCTTTCATTATGCAGATAAACACAGGCATAAACAATTAAAATGATGCATTTTATCGTTTCATTTTAATCCGTTATTTACGTTTTTATTTAAGTAAGTAAAAGCAGAAGCAAGGGAGGCGCGTGGCGGCTTGCGAGGAGCTCCTGCCCGCAGCGTGAGGGGAGCGGGGGCGGGCGCGGCGCCTCCCGCGGCCGCCAGGGGTCAGGCGGGAGCCGTGAGGGGCCGTGAGGGCCGGGCGGAGGAGCCGTGAGGGGCCGGGCGGGCGTCGCTGTTTCCACACGGCGGGTGCCAGCAGAACCCGATACGGTGCGATCTATAGAAGCAAGGTACAACTGGAATAATGAAATTTCAAAAATAAGCCCTTTTTAAAGGCTGGTTGTAACAGTCCTGCTGGGTATTGTAAATGCCTCAGGTGCACTTGATACTGCTGTTACGTTCCTGGCCCTGGCTCCTAATTTTTATGGAAAGATGGATTGAACTTCAATTTAGGAATATTCGGTAATCCCTCTCAGGACATACTGTAACAGCTGGTATTTCTGTGTTGCAGCAAATCGATTCCATACAGCAGTCAGCAATGCCTATGGCTAGGCTCCGGCAAAAACTTCCAAAGCATTTTAAATAAAGTGAGCCAAAGAAAATAGCATCATCACTGCAAAAATGTAGCTTAATTTGCACGTTAGGAAAAAAAAAAATCCCCATCCCATTCCAGCAAAATATTAAGCATTTTACTGGTAAGGATTTCATCAGGTCATTTATTTTTCATTAATATATATTTAGGATCTGGGGGGAATAACTTTATGCTGTATATAAGTTTCTTAAATAATGAGGAGCTTGATTTTTTTTGTACTGAATGATTTACTGTGAAATAAAGAAAAATAAAGAAACTCATGGAGATGAAATACATTGCATATATGTAGATCAACGAGATTTTCCACGTGTTGCAGTGAACTCTTTTTAAGGAACCTCAATTTCTGGTTAATAGTAATGTGCTTGTAATGAGAATGCCTCATTTGGTTGGTTTTGGTTTTTTTCTGTTTTGTTTTTTTTCTTTTTAATAGATGAAAGTACTTTAAGATGGCTATAACTCAAAGATGTTTCATCAATAATCAGTAATTTTGTTTTAACCAGTTTCTTACACATCTTAAAGTAAAAATGCCTTCATTCTTCATGCGGCTGCTGTGGTGTTTTCAAGCTGGGGACCATCACTGAGTTTGGGACAGGACTTCTCCTTTATGTGTTAAACAGAAAACAAGCAGAATTAATGTAAAATGAATATGTTCCTTCTTAATTGGTACAATGTGTCCTTGGCTATGATGTCTTTTTTTTTCCTCTTCTAAACTGCACCCTGGCTAGCTTTGCATATAGATGCTTTACAGCTCTTGTCATCATAAGATGAGCTTTCACTCTGGAATACCTAATTTCCTTATCCGTGTTTTAAATTTTAAGTTAATGGACTTCTGTGCCGATTTGATTAATGTCAAAATACTTCTTTTGAAGCTGATTTTTTTTTTACTGAAGACTTACTTTTTTTCTTCATAAACTTCTATAACTAAAAAAAATCCTAATCCCCTAAGCAATCTCAATAGATAAGTCTTTTAACTTTTTGTTTGGTTCTTTTCATCATAGAAGAAGTTGTCCAGGGAGGTAGCTTCTGCTGTATTTGTCTTCTTAACCAAACCACCCAGATTCACTGGGTAAACTCTTAGGGGACATAGAAAAACCCCATACTCAAAAAAAGTTGCCAGACTATTTAAACTACAGGCTTACGCCTGGGGACAAGTTAACAACTAACTTATGTCAAAAAATTGATTTAAAACTTTTTAAACAAAATCTTGTGGATGGCCCATAGTATCTTGTAATACTTTTAGCAATGTGGGGATTCTTTTCGGTGAAAAACAAAATTTTGAAGAGCATACACTGTTTACAGCACCTGTATATCACTCTTCCACAAGACTGATGCCAAGTTAAAATGGGTCCAAAATATGCACTTTAAGAGCCAAGATGACTTCAAAAGTCATTCTGATTAATATGAATGTGTTTAAAAAAAAACAACAAAAAACAAACCAGCAATACTAGCAGCAAAATGCTCTTCTGTTTGTTTATTTTCTTTTGCTAAAGCAGAAGCTGCTTTCTCTCTTCAAGGATCCTTTTTGTTTACTGAAATCTGGAAAAAACCCTGTATTTTCTGCTAGCTTCTACTTCCCCCTCTCCCTTCCTTCTCCCTGCAAACACATCAGTCCCTGCCCTGCTCTAAGTAGACATTTGCTGTCTCAAGTCAGAATTTCTTTTCATATGTTTGCATTCCAGTTTCACATTTTAACATACTTGAATTCAAATATGTTCACTTATATTTGAAATGAGTTTTAACTTTTGTTACATGTGCTCCGAATTTTTCTCAAGAAGTGGTTAAAAGAAAGACCCCAAATTTACTATCAGTAGATCTGTACAATTATTACAAAATATGTGTTAAAAAACCACTGACGTTGTTGTAATGAATCACAGAAGAATTCCTTACGTGGTAATGGCTCCATCAACTCCACGAATCAAACTGCTATTTACCTTAGAAAAGTGTTTGCTCTAGTCCTACTTTTTACAACGTCAGTTAAAATTTAGATTATATTTCCAGATAACAAAAAAAATCTTAAATGAGCTGAAAACAATTGAAAGGAGGTTAAATAGAAACACTGAATAAATTACCGTGCTAGTAAGCAATTTTATTTTCCTGAGATAAGTAGTAGCAAAATTTGAATTACCTCAATTATTCACAGTTTTAATAAAATACCCCTAGACTTTATTTCGGAAATGCCTGACATGCTGGAGTTAAAGAGTATAATTTACACAAGAGAAGTGTGTTAAATTACCCTTAATGCAGAATGGGATTACAGGCTAAACTGAAGAAAACAAAACTTGTTTCACCTGGGGGAAACAAAAATCTTAACAGTCATAAATAAATGCATAGCACTTGGTTTTGAGAATATTACATTAAAGCTTATTTCATGATAATTATTTGATTTGGTTAGCTGCAGTAATATACAGTTTAACAATGTTCTTAATTGTGAAATTCTGGTTTTGTTCTTTCTAGGAGAAGCTGGGACATAACATAAATCTTTGTAGACAACTTGGCTGCAAGCAGTTAAACTGAAATAAACTTCTGCCTTCTGGCTGCAGTGCTGGTTTGAGGTTTCTGCGTGACACTCTGCAGACTAAATCATGCCAGCGTTATCAACTGGATCTGGAAGTGACACAGGTATGCAGGCCAAGGAGGGGGCGTGTTTCCTCCACATCTTATTTGTTAAGTCTATGTTTCAAGAAATCATCAAATAAGATAATTAATTATGGTCTCAACAGATTCTTAATTTAAGACCTAAAATATAACCTTTTCTCCCTGAAGTTAAATTAGATATATGAAACACCACAGATAAAATACATTAATTTTGAAAAGTGCCACCACCACCTTCTTCCCCTCCATCCCCAACCTCCAAGAAAGCAAGCTTCAAACATATATTATAAATGGATCTGAAGAATTTGGATTCACCTCTTAGCACGGTTCCTACAATGTTAACTTGAAAAAGGAGGAGAGAAAAAAAAGAGATGATGATATCATGCATGCCTTAATATTTGCAGCAGTCTAGACTATCCCCTCTGTGAGTTACAGTTATCAGTGGAGTTATTTCTGAACACAGACTATTCAGTTTTGACAACTCTATAACAAATTAGGAGAAGAAAAATACTGTCTCAAGTTCTATTCCTTTGCTTGCCTTCCACGTCAGAGCCCAGTTCCTGTCACTGACTGCAGGCAGTGGGATTGCAGATATGTAGCTTTCCATACTTTTCACCTTCTCAGTGGCAATATTAGGTTATATTTAAAGGTTAAATTTCATCTTCTAGTTATGCTGACATTCTCCCTCTCTGTCAGTATTTTTGTCCCTCTGTTTGGGATAGCTAAAACTAGTATTTTTGCATGAGAGTGTTTGTTAAAAAAGGATGATCCAGCTGAGGTTGCAATACAATACAAAGATCCCTGCTTTCCACCCCTGTGCCACATAGTTTTATGCACAGAAGTAACAGATTTGGAAAATTAGGAGGGAGATTTCAAGTCAGGAATCCAAAAATATGTGTATAAGTATGTATATAAGGAACTTCCTTTGATTCTTATTTTTAGTAGACTGTACAGTGCAGTGATTTTGTTTTCCCCACATGTAAAATTTATCTTAGATGAAAATATTAATCTTTAAAATTAGGGTGTGTGTTTGTTTATTTGTTGCCATGGGGAAGAAGAGTTGTTTGGTTTTATATGCCTTCACTATTCCTGTGTTTAAGGGATTTGACTATGACTTTGCCAAACCCTATCTCTGCATACCTTTCTTTTCTCTCCCTCTCCTCATGGAAATAAGTGAATTGAAGTGGTTCAGTATGCTAAAGCTGAGTTTTGGAAGATGTGTCAGGGTCTGCTCTGGGCTAATTTTCTACTCTGAACCTTTGCTTTCTTTATCATGCACCCTTTTGTGTCCTTTCAAAACCTGCCCTAGTATTTTTTAATTATCATTTGCTTGTTTTTAAGTATTGTTAATACATCCAAAAGTAATAGTCATGGACATACTTTCTGAATAAAGAAAGAGAAGGGCTCCAAAAAGTAGAAAATCCCAATTTTGAAATATTGTGCCTTGGAATGCCTCTAAGCATGTTTTACTGTGTTATTTAATCCATATGATGCTGCAAATATACCTTTAATAATTAAGGTCTGTGTTAAAACTCAAGTGTCTCCATTGTCCTATGAAATTTGTAATAAAACATGATACACACCGTTAATACCTTGCTGTTAAATAATACTGCTTGTTAAATCCCTTTTTTTTTTCTGCCGCAAGTTGTAAGTTGTTTCTCTAAAAATTTGCATTTGGACTGAAAAGAGAATTATTTTTTTTTCTTCCACTTGCTTTACAATACTTCCTGATGGGGCTGATACACATTTAAGTATTTTTGGGATGGTTACATCAAACCGTGCTTTCTACCCTGGTTATGATACAGGTGGTTTCTAACTAGAGTACTATTTTTCTACTGTTACTCTCACTCTTAGATTAAAAAATAGTGATGTGCATGACATTTTTCCTACTTCTGTTGTTCCTGAGTGGGTAAGCCAGTTTTCCTCTCACCCTGTCTGCAGACTGGTATTGTGACATGTGATGAGTTGAAACTGCTCTGTCTGGGGCACTTGGCAAGTCACTTAGTGGGACCTTTAGGGTAGGGACATAACCCTGTTTAGTCTGTTTGCTAAGACTCTCTTTTGTAAATACAATCAGACAAAATACAGCCTAACCTGGTTTTGTGTCTGTTAGATGCTGGGTGAAAAAGTAAACCTGGATTTAAAAACAAATGAAAGAATTCTGTGAGGACCTGTAAATAGAAATGCGTCATATGTGAATATTGAAAGTTGGCATGTCATGGACTAGTGGACTCTCAAGTCCCTAGTATGGGAACATTAATGATTTAAAAAAAATTTTTATATAATCCGAAGCCTCAGATCACTGTCAAAAGTAGGATAGTGTTCATGATGGGCTGTGTTTGATCAAACTAAATGTCTACCTGACTGTGTTCATTCTACCTTGCTTTTGCTTTGTCAACAGCTCTTATTAGAAGTGGCAACATGTACTTGCAGCTTCTTTCTTCATATACATTCTTCATATACCTGCTTTTGTCATACCATGTTTTAACCTGTATCTTCTTCTGAACACAAGCCATGCCTCTTAAATCTGTTTTGAGGGGCATTTACTAGGCTTCAAGCTATGATAAATCAAAATAATGGGTTCACTATTTTCAATCTTTTTAAAAATGTTTGTTTTAATTTATTCAGATTGGTATAGTGAATTTAAATTTATCTTATACTTTACCAGATTGATCTGGCTTCACTAACCTAAAGACAGAGGACAAAGGCTTATGTGCAGATGCTTCTTTCTCTTCCACTCTCCATTAGCCATCTAGAAAACCTATTTCTATATAATAATAATTAAAAAGCTGTTCATTGTGTATAACATCTGTGTGACCCTTAAGGTTTATGGTCCTGTCAGTGTCAAGTCAAAATTACCTTAAAGCAACCGGCGTGAATGGAAGGCTGATGAGCTCATGCCTCGGGCTGGGTCAGAAGCTTTCAATAGCTTCTGTGTTGCAAAAGTCTGCTTGCCCTCCGTGTGCAAGCCCATCACATAGATTTTTTGAAGACTGAGCAAGAAGACTTGCATTTTTGCAGGTAAAGCAAATCTGTGAGATCTGGCATTCACTTATCTCATATATTTAGGAAGGTGTAAAATTACAGTTCTGGCTTCAAAGTAGTACATGGCAGCTTTGTTGCTGACTTTGGTGGAGCCAAGATGACATCATTATGCTTTAAGTGTTGTTCTAATGTGAAAATATCGTAAACTTGTTGCAGATTTCTTTCCTCCCAACGCTGTATCAAGCTTGCTTAACTGACGAGTTTAAAAACGCTTTTCTGTTTGTTCTCATAAACCAGTGCATAAACGTGCAAAGCAGACTACATGTTTTTGTTTCATGTGTTGTCAGCAGGAAAATCACATTTATGGGTCAAGTTTAGGCACCAAGTAAAACTGTGTGAAATTGCTTATATACAGTGAAAGTTAGAAGCAGTTCTTGGATTTGAATATTGTAAATTATAGGAAGAGAAATACGCAACGGCTTACATTTGTTTCTTCTTGAGCACATAAAGGAGCGAGCACTGTGCCAGATAATGGAGTTTTCTCAATATTACAAGACTGCAAAACTGAATACATGTTAGGTTTTTAATTAAAAAAAACCAGCACATTTTTAACTAACCACATTTAAGTTCACCTGGCCTTTAAAATTTCCCCATTTTTTGTGTTTCATATCTGTTTTTTAATAATACTAAACAGATATGTGAAATCTGTTCTAAATGTTAGGTATTTTTCCAGACTGCATTTATAGTAGTGTACTCTGTGATTCTTTAAGAATTAATCTCGACCTCTGAAGCTGAATGCTGCTGATGTGGGTATGCTTAATGCTGGTAGAAATATTTTGCTAGGATAGTCCATATGGATTTACTTCCCAGTGGTGAGGGACCACTGCAAGCAATGGGAAGTTCAAAGATGATTTTGCAGTCACCTGAACCCAAAAAGATGCTGTCTTGCTTTTATTGCTTTCATGTAGATGTCTTCTCCTTATTTACTACTATATTAATGCATTTTGATCAGCTTGTCAGTTTCAACATGATGTTTTCTAAGAGGATTTGATAATGAAAAGGATAAAAAATAGATTAAAAAAGCAATAATATGAAGAAAAAGCTAAGTAGTTGGCTAAGCTGAAAGGGGGACATCATAAACATCTATAGTGGAAGAAGGAAAAGTTAATCTGAAGTGCTAAAATTTTTATTTCAGACTTTTAACCCAGTTTTCAGGATTCGGAGGGAGATAGAAATTTGAGAGTTCTATTTTTACATCCTGTTCAAAGAATGTAGCAATATGAAATGGTGGCCAAAGATCTGCGCTCATTGTTAAGAGATGAAGAGAAAGGGAATTTAGGAGAGCAATGAAGGAAAGATTTCTGGGAGTTGTTCTTCCGTTGGAGGCTGCCAGGGCAAAGGCTTGCAGGGCCATTGGTTCCTGCTCCAAGCTGCCTTTGCTTCCCCGCTGGCATCCTGTGGTGGAAACAGAGCAGAGAGAAAGCCTTCGCTCGCCTGCCTCGCGCTCTTGTTATGGCTTAGGCATCGCTGTGCTGCAGCAAGTGCAGTATGTAAGTGCTTTGGCTGCATCACAATTTCAAAGCTGCTTAAATTCCTCGGAACGTTGCAATGCATAGATATAGCTAGATATTAATGAAAATGGATATGATAGCCGAGGCAGAATTTACACTGAATTAATAAATTGAGCCAGTATTTTATCCTTGCATTCTTGATTTCTCCCCGTCTCCATCTGCCAGAGGCATTAAATGGCTTTTAGGTTAACATTAATCTGAAAGATTTGGGAAAGTATAAGACGTATGGCTAGCTTTAATTGCAATCTGCTTTAATTTTTAAAAATATAACTTGCTGGTGTTGGAAAGGGTATTTATTTTGGTATCAACATATTTATAGTGACTTGGAAAATTTGTTCGAAGTGAAATGAAATTTCTCTAAACGGTTCTGGTTTTTGTTAATATTTTATATTATGTTAGACTGATTCAGCAGTGTGGAATCAGAAAATGTGTGTAAGCATATTTACTGATGGTAAACTCTTCAAAACCATTCCAGTTTTTGGACACAAATTTAAATTCAAATGGTGTGGCAACTGAAACAATTTTACCCCCTTTTTTTTGGTGAGCAGTGTGTAGTTTTGTAGTAATTTGAAAGTACGATAGCCTGTACTGTTTCTAAGCAGAGGCCCTGTTATATATGGCTCTGTTTGTTGGACCAAAAGCCGTAGTTACACAAGTGGGTGACAGATCTAGGGTTGCCAGGTGTCCTTTGCTGAGAGCAGATTGATGTGCTGTCCTGCTCAAGCGTAGCTGTGCCAGCATCCAGGTTAGCCAGCAGAGCCTACATATTGTGTGCATTCAGTGTCAGATGGAAGGTTCTGTGGCTTCTTAGCCCAATATCACATCCAATCTTGGCTGATTTAAAAGAACTTAACTTGTTAATCGAAAGGCAATTTATTACTAGTAAGAGGTAATGAAAAGCTTCCCTATTAGCTGTTGCCTGTTGTGAAATACAGGGGTTCAGGAATGTTTGGTTGGTTTTTTTTTTAATAACACATTGTTTTAGAAAAAACCCCAACATACACAAAAAACACCGCAAAGCAGCATGTTAGTCTTGTACATAAACTATAATAATTTCAATTTTTCAAATAGTTTACTTTCCTAAACTCACTTTCAAGGTAAGGTGATGATGTAGGATCATAGAATGGTTTGGGCTGAAAGGGACCTTAAAGATCTTTTAACTTCAAACCCCCTGCTTTGAGCAGGGACACCTTTCACTAGATCAGGTTGCTCAGAGCCCCAGCCAACCTGGCCTTGAATGCTGTCAGGAATGGGACTGCCCCAAACTTGTGCAAACAGCCTGTTCCAGTGCCTCACCAATCTCACCACAAAGAATTTCTTCTCTATACTAACCTAAATTTCCCCTCTTTCAGTTTGAACCATTAGTTCTTGTCCTATCACTATGGTTCCTGACAAAGAGTTCCTCTCCAACCTTTCTTGTAGGCCCACTGCAGATACTGGAAATTTGCTAGGAGGTCTCTATGCATACTTCTCCAGGCTGAACAGCCCCAACTTTCTCAGTCTGCCAATATACTTGACTCTTTAAATTTGCATATATTCCTATATTCTTCTATAAACTTTTCTATCCAAGTGTATGTGGCTGTATGTATATGACTGATTGATGTATTGGCATCACTTGTTTTGAGTGTTAATTCCTAAACTAGGTCCTGAAGTGAATCATAAGACTGAAATAATATACTGACTTGATTTCAGGCATCAGTACTGCCTAGGATTGTGGGACTTTTTCTTCTACTCTCGCGACAGATACATCCTGTATGAGATACATGATTAGCATCTATCTCGACCATGGGAGGTTGAGATACACGGTAATCAAATGGTGTTTCCATTATTCTTAGGCACAACTGATTTGAAAATAGTGTAGATTTCTATTGTTTGAAGTCTTTATTCAGGCTCTCAATGAGATATTGTGTCCTCCTTTTGCAGATGTAAAATGCTATGTGTAGTATTCCTTGCTGCCCCTCCCTAGTGCCAAGTCTCTTACAACCTCGCAGACTGTGACTAAAGAGTTAAACATGGCCAGTGTGTCCAATGCTTTCCTAGTGCTGGGATGAGTTCTTTCCTGACTGCCTGCCAGGTACTTGCTATTGCCTCCTCTAGGGCTGATGAAGATCTAGATAGAAATGTTAAAGACTTGCCAAGCTGATGTCTATGGAAAGGACCAGTCAGTTAGTCCAGGTTATTCAAGGTGCCATAGTATGCAGGCTTCATTGGAGGAGCCAAGATTTTTTGTTTGTTTGTTTGTTTGTTTGTTTTAAAGAAGGAATATCAAATTTTTGTATGAGTTTTCCACAAGCTGCTTGTTAATTTATCCTTGATGGGTCCCTGTAAATCAGTTTTATGTATGAGTTATTCTTGCAGATAATAGGTGAGCTTTTAAATACTCATAAAAGTAGACTTTATGAACTTCGAAAATATCCATGTTGACACAGTGTCTAGTAACTACATTTTTGAGGGGTTTCGATTTTGACACATCTTTGTTGAGCCATACAGGCAAGAACTTTACAGCAACAGTCTTGCCCTGTATGGATGCAAACAGAGATCAACTCTAACTTGCATCAGAACATTAACAGTATGTGGTATGTTAAATCTGAAATACACATGTTGAGACAAATCCTAAAAGACCAATAACTGTTTCAAACAACTGCGTATTCTTTAGCTCTGGGAGCCAAGTTCCAAAACTAAAGACTTTTCCATTTTGAAGGAAATAATATTTTTAAAAGTGATGGGTTTAAATGATTACTCATTCAACATTTTCTGTCATAACATTGTTTTAAGGTAGGCTAACAAATTTACTGTAGCTTGGAGGAATAAAAATTGGGTACAACTTTTCAGTTAAAATACTATTGCCCTTATGAATATGCAATCTTGTTCTTTGAGGACACTTACAGCAAAATTCTTTTGTTCATTAAAAAAAATATACAATATTGATACTTCTATTGCTGTGCCATCTGTAAGGATTTCAGCATTTTACTTTTTTTAGGTGAATTAGTAAATAAATCAAAACAGATATTTTTCCCAAGACGCTGATCGCTTGCACGTCATGATTATCTAGTTACTCAGTGTTCTGTAACTTTGAAAATTAATTTTTTTTTTCTAGAAACACTAAATTGAAAAACTTAAAAAAAAGGTGCTTACTGGAATGAGTTAATCCATCTGGCTCTGCAGAGAAAAATTGTTTAACATTTTGTAGTGTCAGCAAGCCCATATATTCAGCGGAATTACTTAAGAGAACATAAAAAAAGACTTATTTGTAGCACATAAATTTGAGCACATAGAAGTCTTTTTACACCTGGAGTCTAATGGGACAGTGCAGTGTGTCCATCGTAATATGCAGACACACTGCATATGTTTTTATTTGAACTTGTGCGTAAATACTAATCTCAAATTTCGGAATGAAATAATTTTCAGTATTTGTTGTAAGTGACTGATTTTGTTTTTCAACAGCAAGGATGTCAGAATGAGTGTTTCTACTGCAATGCTGTTTGCTTGTGTGTAAGGCAAACGTCTGAGCCTTTGTAGAACTGTAAAGTACAGTTCAAATGTGAAAAAATGTCAGCTTGTTATAAATGGCAGCAAATGGTGCTGATTATTTTACCTTTGACAAAGTGGAAAATTTAAAGGTTGGTTTGTCCCATTTTATTAATACAATAAATTTTTACAGTGTTGTTCTGGGCCTTTAGATATATGTTCTTTAGTGTTTATTATCCCTCTGTTGCTGTAAAAACCCTAGATTCTAAGTCTGGCATCATTGTTCAGAATGCTAATTCAGGAAATTAATTAGCATATGAAAGCAAAGGCACATCCATGCTTTCATTTCTTCCCTTACGCTAACCAAAACAAAGTTGGTGTTTTCTTGTAATAAGCAAGAGTGATGGAACACAGAGACCATATTTTTTATCATTTAGCACTAGTTTATAGCTTCCACAGACTTGTCCTAATAATGAAGCTATGAAGGATATGACAAGAATGGTGATATTAAATTTCTCTAGACTAACAGTAAATTTTTCCATTCTGATGTCAAGAATGTAGAGCATCTGGAATCTGCAGTGTGAGTGGTTCAGTACGGGAACAGTTTCATCAATTGCTTAGCCATTTATTCTCCTCCTAGGAACAAGCCGTCTTCTGTAGAATATAACACTACAAAGGAAGCAATTTTCTAAAACTGGAAAAATCTTTTATGTCCTGTTGTTTCTGATTTAAAAGGTTTCCATTGCTTCTTACTCTTCGGTCTGATTGCATGTGCAAATCTAGTGTACATGTTTTTCAGCTGAAATTGGCACTATTCTACATTTTGGTCTTCAGATCAAATAAAACTAAATTGTATTAATTAAGTTTAGAAAAAGCTGAAGATGCTCTGAAGACAGTAACTGCTTAAGTGTGTTGAAAGAACAAGTTGGAATTTATCTTTTACCCTTTTAGGCAGGGTCAGTGCTGAATTTTCACACATAGCTCAATTTTCCATTGAAATTACCTTAGTTCAAGCAGGCAGAATGCTACAAGACTTTCTCTGAAGCCGTTTTGTCTTACCTGTTCTTGCAACAAGTCCAAAAGCTTCAGAGTAGTTTCTCTATCCATGACAAGCTGTTGTAAATTTTAGTTTTGGATTGTGTGTTTGGATTTAGGTTATCTACATGTGTGTAGTTTATATGGACTGTTTCTGTAGGCAAAGCTATCTTGTCAATGGATTTTAAGTCCATATGGCACTGTTCTTGAATGAACTAAATTTTATGAAAAATTTACTGTTTGTCCAGTGTTAATTTATTACTTTTAAATCTCTTTTATTCTGAGTCAGGTAATCAGATTTAATAGACTCTGTAAGTACCTTCAAACAACACCCTCCCCCTTCCACTCCTACAACAGTTTTATAATTATATTCCCATGTGCAATGCTTGTCTCCTTCTAGTAGTAGTTTCATTCTGTAGGGTTTTACTGAGTTCATGGAAGTGTTAGATACTGTACATGTAGATGAATGTAAGTAGCAGCATGGTGGTATCTAAAATAGGAGCTTCCTCATTTAGCTGGAATTAACTCCTATTACTGCCACTTGATTATGTGACCTTGTTTAACATAGCAAGGGCCATTTTCTTCCTGTTCCACTAATTTGGGAATGTTCAGGTGTGATTACATTGTGAATGGGGGTTTGGGTTCCTTCCCCCCTGAGCTGTAGGAATCACCAGACTCACTTCCCCTCTTAAAATTATATAATTGTCTTACATCTCCATGTTTATTCACATTGTTAGGGGTTTTTTTATGTATGCTCAGGTCTTCTGGGAATAAATGATGTACTTTTAAAAATTGAAATTAGTTTTTGTTGTGTAAGTCATGTTTACTGAATTTTGACACCCAAAGTATTTTGATGCTAGTAAATTCCAATGGGTGCATGATTCTTTTTAAATATAAACACTGGTTAAACTTAGGCAAACTAGACTAAAAAAAATTCAAGAACCTAAGTAGAATATCAACAGTGCATAATATAAGCAAAAAAATTTTTTTTTTTTTTGTAAGACACACCACACAGTGCTGCCAACATCAGGCCTTAAAAACAAAAGGTTTGGGGTTTTTTGTTTTTTTTTTTTTTGTTTTTTTTTTTAATAACTTCTAGATACATTTTTTTAAAGCTCTTGGCTGTGTTTATTGACATCGTGGGCACCTTTCAAAAGATGTGAGGTCCATGCATGCCATAAGACTCAAGAAGGTGGGACTTCAAGAGAAACAGCAAAATTGAGACCAAGAACACAGTCAAGGCCTAGCAGGCAGTGGTACCGTTCAGCTTGGAGGTGCTGATACATCTCACTCTGGGGCTTATGTGATCAATGTGTTTTTAATTTGCAAAACAAGCTGTATTTTAGGGGGTATCACTGTGACTTTTTGGAAGGTTAATTTTGGATTTTAGAAGTAATCAAAAGTCTTCAGTATGGCATTCCTTCAGACTACGTAATTGCTACTGGAACAATTAAAAAAAATCTGGTTTCAACGGCCCGGCAATACTAAAACCATTGTTAAACTTGCATTTTTTTCCCATGGCCTTTGGCTCTGACTTCTAGAACCACCTGAGATACTGCTTAGAAGTTTTGCAGGAGGTTTGAAGTTGATCTGAAGCACTCTACTATGAAATTCAGATTACTTCTATTGCTGCATGGCGGCATCTCTGTACAGTGAGATCTTACAGGGCTGAAGGAATTTGAGCTACTGCCCTTCATTTGTAGGAAAAATGCATGTGACAATTTGTGAGATTTGGTAATTAAACTTAGGCCAATGCGTGGCTGCCAATATAGTGGTGTCAACTTCATTACCAGTTTACACTAACTTGACAAATTATTGTGTCCCTGTCCATATCACAGAAGCACTTTCTTTCATAGGCCATGTGCTGATAAAGTCACATGCCAGCCACAATTTTCACTGTTTCTTCACAGTGTAATGAATAACAACAACACATTTCACGTAATTTAGACACAAGTGAAAATCATGTTTTATTTGGAGGTATGTATAGAAGATGCACATACTGTATTTCTTAATATATGAAAATCAGACTGCCCATCTGAAAATTTTTGATTCTGTGGTACTGCACACCACAGAAGGAACAAGAAGGAACAAGAGAAAAGGTAAACCTTTACAGGTTTACCTTCTTCTACCATTACCTTCTGGAGCTGAGTCAGGTGATCTGGAATTACACAAATTTAACTTTAGACATGTTCTAGATCTTTGTCTTCTGTTCTCCCCAGGTTAATACACTAAGTCCTCCTTCTGCCTGATTCTTACTTGGCTCCTTGATTGAGCTGTTTTTTTAATTCCTAGCTACATAGTATTCAGTTTCAGGAGGAGTCTGAAGAGCAAGAGCACGGTGTTCTCCAGGACACTGCATGGCACAGTCCTCAGTTTCCACTACTGCAGAGAAGGGCTGGATTCTCATTTCCTTCTGGCTGAAAGCTGTAAACACTACTCTAGAGCCAAAGCAGGGAAGAACAGAAACATGGCTATGATGTTGGATAAAATCAGTCAGCACCTGTCTAATTGTTTCCACTTCCTCAGGAGAGTTGCACGGATTGGGTGCATTGCTGTCAAAGCTGGAGTAGTGCACTACGGACATGGACACCCATTTCACTGGAATGGGCAATTCAGGGGTATATAAATAAGTAAAGCCCACAGAAACGTTTGAGCTGGATGTGAAACCCTCGTGTATGTAAGCACCTGCAGGGTTCAGCACTCCTGGAGTGCTGGCAGGCAGGGTTTTTCTCTGGGAGTTTTGTGTGTAAAACCAAAGTTTCATTATGGGCAGATTCAGTCTCCCCCTGTGTCACTAATAGCTAATCCATCAGGAAGTACAAACTTTCATTTTATTTTTCACTAGGGATTTGATTATCAAAGCTTTGAGGAGCAAGTTACAAGGAAAGAATAGTTTTATAGTTGATTACATGTGGAATTTAAGCAGATCTGATGGATCAAGGGAAAGAAAGCTTACTCTGTTACACGTCTTTTATTTGAAGAGAGTGGCTGAAGTTACTATTATCTTTCTTCTGACTGACACATGAATTGTTCATAAGCAGTTATGCCACAGTGCAAGTTTACATTGGAGATTTCTATTCCACTTCCTGACAACCTTCAGGTTATTTTGTGATAAATATATTTACAGTAAAGGAAGCGGCCAAGTATAAAGAATTTTTAAAATTTTCTAAATGAAAGAAATAAATGTTTTAATTTTCTAAAAGAAAATATTTTTAAAAATCTAAATAAAAATGTTTTCATAAATTGTGTGATAGAAACAACCATTTTTGCTAAGTTCTGAAGTTCTAGTAGTCTGGGATGTTGGAGTCACAAGTCCCATTCAGACCTCTTTTCTCTGGGTGTCAGCTCAATCACTGATTGTATCTTGCTAAACAAAGCTTTGATGGTCTTTTCTTCTGTCTGCAAAATTATAGTGGTTTGTGTTGTATCTTAAGGAGAACAGATTTAAATAAAAGCAGGATTCTAAGAGAAATGAATGCAAACCACCAAAAAATGCTTGGAGCACAAAAATAATGTATCTGGAAAGAATTTTTTCCCCCAGAATATTTTACTGAGAGGCGGTAAAAAGATGAAAATGTAAATAATCAGAACCCAAAGGTGCTGTATGTAATGTTGAAAGGGATATGTACTGCCCGAAAAGGTTGTGAAATTATGTTTACTAATAAATATTCTAAATTATAAGTTTTAGGGAGATAATAAGCGTAATAACAATAGGTAGCCTGTAATTTACAACAATATTCTTTTACCGGTAGAATATGTTGTAAATCTGTTCTTGTGATGAACAGCAGCACTTACTCAGACTAAAAATAATAACAGGACCGTGTATCTTGGATCCCAGGAGACTGTTGGTGTTTTTGTAGACAGCAGACAGGAGAAAAAGGCATTTTGTCCTTTTTACCCCAAGTAATCCCACTGGAAAATTAAACATGGGCTATGAATTGATATCAGCTCATGCCAGGTTACCTCCCTAAAGAGGACTGCTGCAAACACTGTTGCTACATTTTTTGGACAGCACTTTGATGGCCTGTGTGCACGATGGATATTTTATGCTGTACGCTACTGTGGAACAGTGTGCTACTGTCTGCCCCTCAGAGACTGCTGCTGAGGTGTGCCACAAATAACTGAGAACAGCGATTGCTTTAACCCTAGAGAGAATCTCAAATACCTGCAAATTAGAAATTTTACTGAAATATTTCTGTGTGCATGTGTGTCTTGGAAAACTGTGTTGGTTTTGTTTTTAAAAGTTTAATCCTGCGAAACAGAGAAGTTGCTTTTGTATTGCTGTGGATCCTTGCAGAACACAAGATTGAAAAAAATATTAAGCAATATATTAGCAAGAAATATTTAGAGAAACCACGAACCTTTTTTTAATGGACCACCCTATCCAGTTTCTGTTCTTTTAAGGAAGTTTTTCCTATTCATGACTCATTTCACTCTTTGGCTAACATCAAGGGAAATGGAATAACGATTAAGCAAAGGAATGTATGTTTTTTTCTGGGTTTGTCCTTTTTTCAAAACCTTTATGAATTTTCTGCATAACCTTGTGTAAATATATATGAATGTAGAAGCTTGACAACTGTGACAAGGTAAAAAGTACACTGCTAATATTTGTTTCTTAGTAATTTTTTCTAAATGTTCCTTTTGGTTCTACAAGTTAATGTTATGCTGGATACTCCAGACTCCCTCTTCAGTTAAAATGACATGCTCCAGGCAGCCAATTACACAGAACTGTTAAGTGAAATTAATGAGATCACCCTAGATTACACTTTGTGTTTTATTTTCATTTTATAGGTCTGTACGAGCTGCTGGCTGCATTGCCAGCCCAGCTGCAGCCACATGTGGACAGCCAGGAAGACCTGACCTTCCTCTGGGATATGTTTGGTGAAAAAAGCCTTCATTCACTGGTGAAGGTAAACCACATTTAAGTCAGATTCTCTTTGAGAAGAGCATATGGAAAAATGTTTTGAGCGCCATCTAGTAAACCAGTGACCAAACTGTTGCTCAGTGAAAACAAAACAGCCTTGTTTTAACTCTGTTTCTGTCAGGGTGGAAGTTGTTAAATAAGATTTTACCAAAAATACATAGATGATTTCATTTAAGAGTGATGTTTTGGCAGTGTAATGCTAATGCAACAAACATATGCTGTTTGCCCTTGTTTAGAAAAAAAAGAGTACGAAATAGTAGCAGGAAATCTGACACTTCTTTATGGTCAACATTCAAGACCTGGAGTTTAGCTTAAATAAATAAATGTTCACAGCAAAAATTAGAAGGAATATATTTTCTGAGGTCAAATATGGCAAGAGTTCAGTAGCCACATTAATTTAAAATAATTTCCTTTAACAAAGTCAACTGAAATTCTAGTAAGCTGTTTCTTTTATTGGCTTGTCTCCATTTAATATTGTGTTTTGCTCATAAATATGCTGGACTAAAGTACAGCCTAAAATAAGTTGGACAAATACTTGAGTAAAATATTATGCTACAAAAATGGTCAGCAACAAGAAATCAAAGCATGCTGTGGGAGTACACAGAGCTACCCTAATAATCTTAAAATTGTGTGTAGCTGAAGAATGGGACCAATCAGCTGGTTAAAACTATCCCACTCCTACAAAATGGTAAGTATGTCTTCAGTCCCCAGTACAGACCTAATTCAAGCTGGAAGGAAATTCTGAGGTCTCAAATGAGTCAGTAGATGGTAGTAACCCATGCTGTGAATATATCCAGACTTGTACAGACTTTGTTACCCTTGTCAATTACTGATCTAGAGGAAGCTTAAAATTTGGATTATTTCTAAGTAGGTTTGAAAGAATCACATTTTCCCATTTCTTTCAGCTATTTTATTCGGGAAAAATATGTAATAATGTTGACACTTGGTCAAGTGCTTGGTGATACTTTTCAAAATACCTGAGAATTTACATATAAAAGTAAACAAAAGTGCTCTTTGGCAGTTGATACACAAAAGCAACAAGCAGTGGAACAGTGCTTGGCAATACTTGCTTGCCTAAAGAATTTCATCAAGGTTTCTAAAGTGCAGTGATTCCCAGACTCCTTGCAGCTTTGCTGCAGCTGTCTGTGCAGGTGGCTCAGAAGATCACCGTAAGAGGAATACCAGTCATCTTTCTGATGCAGGCTGACAGTGGTGTGCATCTAAGCAAAATGTTAGGTCAGTTGCTAAATTACGTTTCTTTCTGGTTTGGGAATTAAAGAAGGCTGGCTAGAAAATGAGTGTGGATCTGTGAAACATTGACACTTCAACATTTGTTCTAATTTTTTATCGAGGCAAAACCTAAACCTTTTCAAGCTCCTTCCCTTACTGCCTTTTGCCTCTTATTCCAAAAGAAGACAGCAGCTAACTGGTTTTTACTCACTTGGAATACGCTCTCAGTTTGGAGCAGTTGGCTTTCCTCGCGGTTCTCCTGGTTGCATGCCCTGGTTACCATGTTGTTTGTTATTGCAGGGTGGATTGGAGTTTCTGACTTTATTAGAAAAGAAAGATGAGAAAGGGGATCAGGGAATGGTCACTTTATTGCAATTACAACAAGAAGGCATTGAAATATTCCAACAATCTTAATTATTTATCTTGTGCTCTGTAGGTCCAAATATTAAACATACATGTAACTCTGACCCTGTTGATGCTTCTTTTAATGTCCTATTAAGCCTCACACTATCTTAAAATAGATGTCATTCTTGAAATCTCGAAACTACATATTTAGTGTTCACTAGTTGCCCTTCTTTAATACAATATATTAATTATATTTTAGAGACTAAGTTTTTTAATTACAAGAACTGAGATTATTAAGAGCATCTGGTCTGACCCAGTGCATGTCACAAGCTTTCGAACCTCACCTTTGATTTCTGTGGAGTTCTGGTATATAAAGTAGGGTATGAAGAGCTTTCAAAATGTTATTTAGTTCATATACCTGCCTCAAGATGGGCTTAACTGTCTGTGCAACTCATGGTGTTTGTTTGACCTTTAATGCATTTTTAGAAGGATTGTTTAGTATCCTCTCGAGTTTCAGGGAAGACAGTCCCTAGCCTTTTTGGAAGAGACCTGTAACAACAAACCCCATCTGCCATAGTTTTTCCCTGTTACAAGACTTTGGGAGTGCCAAATCTTTCTCTCTGAGTTCTGGTGTCGTATTTGAAAGACTGTTTTTCCTAACAGTAACTTCTTAAAGTCAACTGTACTTGCAAAGACAAATGTTTTTAATTCTGCAGACAAAGAATGATGACACATATTTTGTAATAGAAAAAAGAAAAAGAAAGGAAAAAATGTGCACTAGCTTTGAGCCAAGGATGTTGTGATCCTGGTATGTGGCAGTGTAGGAAGAAAATGAGCATGGGTGTACTACCAATTAACACTGATATTTCTCTATTTTAACACATTGCTTAATAAAAATTTCTACACTGATCTTCTTACCTTACTGTTTAATAATTTCAGATATTATAAAAGAGGTTGTTTCCTAAGTTATAAAATTGATAAAATGCTCCAAAATTATTGAAAGACTCATGTATAAAAGAAACTTTCTACTTTTTCTGCAGATATTCTAAGTTTTATGGGTATTTAATTACTATAGCTTTTTCTTCGTGGTTTATACTATAGAATATGATTTGCTATTCTGGCTCTCTTAATATTGAAAAGAAAAAAAGAAGAAGAAAAAAAACCCCAAACCTTGTCTTGAAGTTCTCTTCATTCAGTATTGTTGGACAGAAATCTCTTTGAGAACTTGGATCAGCTTGAGCTGTTCTAAGAAGTCAGAAATGGAAAAGTTGTATTAGATCATCCAATCCATTCCCCTGCAAATATTGGATTGTTCCCTACAGTACATTCCTATTGTAGTTAGTAAAACCAGCAAACTCTGATGCAACTGTTCTTGCTGTCCCTTTTCTTCACAAAGGAATCTGTTGATTAGATTTTAGTTTACAAAGTACAGAGAAGAGGGAACCCACAACTGTTGTTGACAGTTTGGAAGAGAAAACTGGTTCTGGATAGTGTTTAAAATCTGTTTCTGCTTCCCTCAATTTGTTACTTCCTTGTCTTCTTACATGACTCTCTCAAATTTTACCAAAAATCTTCAGCTGTCTCATTCCTTTTTATATAGCAGAGATCCCATTAATTCTGTAGAGATTTATAGAATAGAAACATGAAAGGAAGATCCTTTAGGGTAAATACAAGCACTGACGTAGCCGATACCTGAAATAGTACACATGCTCAGCTTGGATATTTTTTATAAAGGATAAATAAGGATCTGCTCTAACTGCTCCTTTGGATTATTTTTAGAGGAGCTGCAAGAATTTCCATGTGCGTTTGCTTGCTGTTAGTGCACCAGACATGTTTTACTGTTTGTCTGTTTAGCTCCAGGATGAAGCTTCCACTCACACTGTTGCCTTAAACATTTCTGGTTGTGGATGTAATGCTCAAGAGTTGAGTAAACTTTTCTGTTGCACAGCTACCAAAGTATTTCATAACCAATTGCAGTTTACTGATTGTTTTTGGCCAACTCAGTACTGTACTTTCCATTATGAAAAAGAAGCCACAGCAAATGGTGTTGCTTTTTCTCTTGATAGGGAAGAGTTTGTACATTCAAAAAGCTATGTGTTGCACTAGGAAAGAAAAACTATTGCAAAGGTAAGGAATACTTGTTGAATCATTGTATTGTAACTGCATAGTATTTTGGTAGCTGGCCATGCAAAACCATAATTTGTGCTAATTTTTTTAGTTTCACCTGGATATGATTTGACTTGAAGTTCTAAGAATGTATATTTTCTGTGTGCTAGAGGTTGACCATGTAAATTACAAAAACATACCAAAAATAAACTAGTTAAGTATATCCTGGTGAAATTTCTTTGGCATGTAAATTGAATTACATGATTACAGAGCCCAAATTTTACAGTCATTGTGGTATAGAAGAACTGGAAATTTTCAGTGAGAATACTAAGACTTTTCAATATGTAAATGTAGATGGTTTCAGTATACTGTGGTTCCATTTTTGGCAATAAGAAAAATAAAGATAATATTTACAAAAACTAAGTTGACTAGGCAAAGCAAAAGGGATTGATTTGACACATCCTCAGTGATAAAATCAACTACCTGCAGATGATGTACTAAATCTTCAGTCTGGGCTGTATGTGGGGAGAGATGTGCAGGTTATTTGGGCATTTGTGAAAGCTTGTATGGTGCAGCTGTCCCCTGCCCTGGGATATGTCAGCTGTTCTGCAGCTAACATCCAGGTTGTGCTGCCCAGATCATGTGCATTCACCTCCCATGATGTGCATCCAAATGGTGAATGCTCCTGCCTGGGCACAAGCTCAGGCATCCAAAGATTTGGATCTTCTTCCCATAAGAGTGTAGAGAAAATGGACTTCGGATTATATCAGCTGTGTGTGACAACTGATTGTTCTGAACATATTGTTCTGTATTTTTGGTGGGGATGACCCATCAATGGAGGGAATTACATCTCTGAGTGTGCCTGAAAATTAGATGGTGGCTGAGGCGGATGTATCAGATAGTGTAAGACCTGAGCATGACATGTGATAAAAAATGAAGGTTGGAGATCTATCATGAGATAGAGTTGGCTTTCTGCATGGAAGGCTGATGATGGAATATGTTGACTACTTCTGCACTTCAAGTTTAAAACTGACATTGAAATACTTCCTGCTGGACATACAAAACTTATTTACTTTCCCATTACTTTGTTCTTCATATATACTTTCTCTGGAACTAATATTTATACAATCTTCATAATTTATTGTTCAATTTGTCTATTTTCTGCATGTCTCAAAACTTTTTTTTTTTATTAATCATTATATAGAAGAGGAAGAGAGTGGAATGTGTTTGTGAGGGGATTTTGGTGGCTAATATATTTGTACCTATTAAGGCAGTGGTGAGAGTGGTTTCTGGTTTCAGGACAGCCACCTCAGAAGGAGCTCAGAGGAACTCCATTACCCAAGAATAGCAAACCTGAAAAATGCACTAGAAGAGAAAGTGGGACTGGGGTTTTGTACCTAACCTCAGTTATCTAACAGAGGTGAGAGGCTTGTGGTTTTGAGGGAAAGCACTGGAGAGTTGGAGAGACGTATGGACCGCCTTGGAGTGGGTGGACTCATTGAAATTGGTATCTCCATCACAAAAATGCTTCTTTGATATTTGAAGATCTTAACGTTCTTTACTGCTAAGTTCTCAACCGTATTTATTTTTAAAAAGCTGTGCCTCCCCAGTAAAGAGAATAGGCTGCAGTTCTCTAAATTCATGGGGAGGTCTGAAGTGCTGTTTGCCTTAGAGATAGGAAAAATGAAGGAAAAGGCAGTGTAAGTAAGGATTTACCACCTGGACATCTGGAGGAGAAAGTGTGAATGTGGAGGAGGTGGTTGACAGCCAGTAACAATTCATGGCCAATGAAAATTAATTGTTCTTGGGACTTTAGAGGAGAATCAAGCAAGGTTGCTTCGTACGCCATAGTTCAGATCTTTCAGTCAGAGAAAGCAAGCAAAGGCTCCTCCCGGCAGAAGTAAAGCGATCACACTTGTCATGCAGACTCTCCAAACAGTACACAGATGTGGTCCATTGTGCTGGTGTGGAAACTTTTGCTATTTCTGGCAAGAGGAGAAGGAATTTACTATAGTTGAAGTTATTAATAATGATGCATTAGATAACAGGTGGCAGTTATTTGTCATTCTTTAAATCCAGATTATCAGAGATTGAGGAAATATTCATTTTTGTAAGGATGCCCTTGTTCAGTGAAAGCCTGTTGTTGAAACAGGTTTGGTCGAGTCTTGCCTTAATTCCTATTGGTGAAACACGATACAGTTTTCAGCTCTAAAGAACTACCTAGCAGTAGGTGGTGGGGAGTATGTGACAGTGTTAGGATACCGAATCTGCGAAGATGTATTAAAGCTGCGTGGAAGAAATTTAAGACTTTTCTTTTTCTCATTCTTTTTAATTTTCTGGAGAGGAAGGTTAATCTCTAGTTAATTTTTCTAGCCTCCTGCTTGGGCTTTATGTACAGAATAGATATAAAGGAGTGCTAGAATTTCTGTACTTGTCTCATCCAAAGTATTTGTAGGTAATGGTCTAATTTATATACCAAAATACAAACTTGCCACATGCTTTCTGCTTAACCTAAAGCTGAAAATTATTGGGAAAATAATGTTCTATAAAGAAAGCCTCTTGATGTCTGACAATAGTTTGCATTTGTATTTGTAGTAATTATCACTGAAGCAATGAGTCGTGTTGCTTCCATCAAAATTACTACATTTTAAAAAAATGTAATGCAAGGTGTTATTCCTCATGAAATGCCACAAACTTAAAGTGTTACTTTTGAAGCCAAAGTGATTTTTTGAGAGTTGCTCAATTGCCAGCAACTGAAATCTGTAAGTAAAGAGATCACTCGTAGCTGGAGGCAGTCAGCTGCCTTTAAACTTAATTTCCATGGGAACAGTGATCAGATTAATCAAAATAAGGTAATTGCAGTTTTATAGAAAATAGTACAGGATCTTTACTTTATTCAGGCTGATACTGTTTCCATGAAAACATTACGAAAAAAGGTAGGTAGCAGCCAGGCATTGAGCAAATGATTTTTTTTGTTGAGATTCAGGTAGTTTCTGGTCACTCTGTGTGTTGAACCCTTTGACTAGTTTCTGCTTTTATAGTATAAAAATGCAGTACATCAAGTAATAACTGGGCAAAACCAAGCAAAATAAAAATGGATTCCTTTTGAAATAATAGCTAAATCTCTGAACCTTCCATGTTTCTTCTCTGAGTAAAGACAAAGTTGTTTTTCCATGTGTGTTCACTCATACATACCTGTGCTTATTTTTGCCTTCAATAAAGTGAAAAAATGTACCTCTAATTTATTCAGGCATAGTTTTGGCTGGTGTAGCCTTGTTTGTAGAAGAATGCAGGTTAGGGCCAAGTGGATGGAGTAATGCAGTTGTGAAATATGGATCCTATGTGATGGTTCAACTAAAAATATTTGTTACAATTGTAGCTAGTATATTGTTTACTAGGAAGCAGACAGCTGGTGGCCATAATGATTTTGTCCTTTTATTTGAGGTCTGTTGAATGGGTTCTCCTGTGGTAAATACTTCTTTTGTGGGTTTTTTTCATATATTTTTATTTTGTACTTTTAGGTAGAAGTTAAACTGAAAATCTAGAGTTAACTTCTTTGTCAGGAGTTTACACATTTGGTGTCTCTAGGATCTTTCAGTTTCTACATCAGAGCTGCTAATGTGTTTAGTAATAGGCACTTGCAGCTTTTCATCTGCATTTTTATGAGGAAGTCCAGTTCCTGTCATCAACTCCTCTGTCAGCCGACTTTGTTAAAAATAATAATAAAAATCCAAGGATCAGATCCCAAAAGGATCGAATTGTCTTGTTGACAGTTTAGTCTCTTAAAAGCTCTAGAAATTAGGTTGGTATCAGAAGTCTCTACAGGTGGGTGTACCAACAAACTTTTTAAACGAAAAATAAAGCAGATAAGCTTATTAAATCAGAGGTGTGAAGTGTTTGTCTTTGAGTATTACTTGAAACTTGTGAATAAATCAGTGCTTTGGAATGTGAAAAAAACTTTGGTTTAGGTTAAAGTCCAGACAGAGGCTTTTTTTTGGATCAGTGGTAATTGATTTAAAGTTTCTGCTGGGAAACCTCCAAAGAGTAGCAGAAATCCAGCCAAAATGTACTGGACATAAAATAAGAAAATCAATCCTTCTAAGATAAATAGTTTATAGTTTCATTGTTACCAAGGGGGCAGTGTACCAGCCTGGTGACAAAACTGGTACAGAAGTTCAAAGAGAAGTTTTAGAACTGAAATCTATGCTCATACCCAGATTTTTCGTGTCTTACGAAGCTTGTGCAGTATTTACTTAACCAAAGTGATACATTTTTTGTCAATGATACTGAGACTAATGAAAAGTCTCATAAGCTACTCAGTAATAGTCTGATAAATCCAAGACATCCAAGGATAATGTAATTTTAAACTGTTTTTCTACAGTGTTCTTTTTCCTTGGACCAGAAGTTCTGTGGCAGAACATGTGAGGGAGTGTTTAAAACAATTTTTTTTTGTTACTGTCTTGGACTGTTTTCCTTTTAAGAACAGAAAGTCATAACTACCCAAACCAACCTCTGCAGTGTGAAAACATTTTAAGAGTTAAGAAGGATGGGATGTGATAGTTATAAAATCTTTCTGAAGCATGGAAACTGATACAATAAGATTTAATAAAAATTGTACTTTTAAGATTCGGCAAAAATGCCTGCCAGTGTTTCCTACCAGCAGGTTTTGTTACTGCTTATATTAGCTTTCCTTCTTTTTTTTTGGAAGCCTTGGTTGTATCCTTTCTCCAGCTAATCCTCATGAAGTTAATTTGTAGTGTTCACTAATATTTGTTATGTTACACACATACTCACTGTCTTTCCTTGGTATGAAATACAGGCATGCAAGCATGGGTTTTACTCATCTTTTCTTTTTCTGTTCTTCTGTGTTGCCCTAAGCACTTAAAAAAAACCAAACCAAAACCAACCCTTTTTTTCGGTTCTCTCTATTTTAATCCTTTTCCTCCTTTTTGAAGCATGGGAAGAAGAGAGCACTGTAGTATGGTAGGTGTGCACTATTCCTTTAGAATTCCACTGTTTGCATAGCAGTGTTCTGTTAAACACAGGTGGTTTCCTCTAATACCAATTTCTGTGTATCTTTGTAGAACCCGGTGCTCACTTTGCAGGTGTAGTGGTGCCAGTGAAGTTCACTTCAAACGTAAGTTACATTGAGAGCTGCAGCATGTAAGTGCTTAACACACCAGTACTCTCCACCTGGTGCTCAGTCACTGCAGAATAACCAGTTGGGAGCTGAAGAAGATTTCAGAGCATGCAAAGAATAAGGCTTACTTACCTGTGCAAGTGTCATGGGTTGACTTGGGTCAGATGCCAGGCACCCACGAAAGCCACTCCTGTCTGCAGCTGGACAGAGGAGAGAAAATTGAACAAAGCGTTCACGGGTTGAGATAAGGACCAGGAGAGATCATTCACCAAATACCATCAAGGGCAAAACAGGCTCAGCTTAGAGATACAAAGTGAATTTAATTGCCAACAAAATTACAGCAGGATAATGAGAAGTAAAATAAGCCTTTAAAAACACCTTCCCGCTGCCCCTCCCTCCTTCCCAGCTCTACCTCCTGCCCCAGTGGCACAAAGAGACAGGGAATGGGGGTTAGGGTCAATTAATCCCCTGAGGCTTCTCCTGCTGCTTAGGGAGAGGAGTTGTTCCCCTGCTGCACCATGGGGTCCCTCCCATGGGAGACAGTTCTCCATGAACTTCTCCAATGTGAGTCCATGTCATGAGCAACAGCTCTTTGTGAATTGCTGCAAGGTGAGTCCACCCCACAGGCAACAGCCCCCTCAAATTGCTGCAGCGTGGGTCACTTTTCCACGGGGTGCAGTCCTCCAGGGACAGGCTACTCCAGCCTGGGAGCAGGGGCCCTCTTTCCACAGGTCTCCCACTGGATCACAGTCTTCTCTAGGCATCCACCTGCTCCGGCGTGGGCACCTCCCTCCCAGGCTGCGGGTGGATCTCTGCATCCCCCATGGGTTCCCATGGGCTGCAGGGGCACAGCTGCTTCCCCTTGGTCTTCACAACAGCCTGCAGAGGAATCTCGGCTCCAATGCCTGGAACACCTCCTCCCCTCCTTCTCCACTGACCTTGGTGTCTGTACAGTTGTCCTTCTCACATATTCTCACTCTTGCTCTTCTCTGTCTGGAATTAAAACTGTGCCACAATCTTTGTTTTGATTTCTTCATAAATATGTTAACAGAGAGGCATTGCCACCATTTCTAATTGGCCCAGCCTTGGCCAGCAGCATGTCCATCTTTGGAGCCACCAGCAGCATGTCCATCTCTGGAGCTCTGCTGGACATGGTGGAAGCTTCTAGCAGCTTCTGACAGAAGCCACCTCTGTGGCCCCCCGCACTAACAAAAACCAGGCCATGCAAAACCTTGACAACAAGTCATGGATGAGTAATTTATTATGGACAATTGCTGTACCTTAACTGTGCCCCTCAGTTAGAAAGGCTACCATAGGAAGAGCAGTGCTTCAGCCAATGCAAGCACCAGTGGCACTCATGAAAAAAAAGCAGGCAGTCTGGACCCATTTCTCATCTGCAGCCGATCAAGGCACTCTTGAAAACACACACCCTTCTGCTTTGTAGATTTCTAAAGAGATCCGTATTTGTAGGTTCCTCTAATACCAGCATAGGTGCTAAGTCCAGCTCAATAGCCATGCCTGGGCCCTAAGCTCTTTACCCAGCCACAGGTTAAGACTATAAGTCCTTCCAGATAAAGGTCTCCTCTTATTTGCTGGCTACGCCTTTAGGAAAATACAAACATAACTCTTTCCCATCAGTGTCTGGACTTGGATCTTGCACAGAGAGACATATACACATCAATATTATTATCAATAAAATAATAATCCATGTTGACTTCTGAATTCTGTTGCTTATTTTAATTTCATTATCTATCATTCACACATTGTGCTAGATGCATCAGTGTAACCCTCTTGATCCTTTTACTGGTCATCACTTCAGAACTGTTTGTTTCAGAGAATGTTAATGCTAAGTCGGCAGTTTGTGCTCTCTCCTTCAGTTTTAGGTTGTTTTCCCTCTGATTTTGGTCCTGCTGCCTTTCTCCTTCACTCAGTTTCATAGAGCAATAACATGAAATCATTGCTCCCCAGAGGAGATTTTGGACCTTGGAGCCACTGACTTTAAGCATAGCGTAGGATGACCAGTCTTACTTTGTCTGTTGGAAATTAAATCTGTATTGTTTCCCTATCCCTTAACTTTTCTTGTTGGCTTTTGCTAGCAATCACAACCTGAACAAGGTAATTCTAGTGATTCCCATTATTCACAAGCATGACTGCCTTGATTATTTTGATAGTAGGAGTTAAAAAAAACCCCAGCCCTGCCAGCTATAAATGCTAGGGATTATGTATGGGATAGACTTGAGAACTGCTTTATGTTTACTATGGATATCATCTTCATAAAGTATTTTCAATTTTAATGTGCTTTACAGATTGGGTTTCATGGAAGAGAGCAGTTTTTGTTGAGATTTAGTCATTAAATAATCCAGTAATGACACTGCAGACATACAGAGCTGTAATCAGGAGCAAACCATAAATCAGGGTCTAATTTTGAATTTTGGAGTTTCAAACATTCTAGGAAAAAAGTAACCCATGATTGTCATCATGTTAATTGGCATGTGAAATACTAAGCTGATCATACTGAAGTTTAGTGTATCATTAAAGGCTAACTACAAATCATACCATAGCACATGCCAAGTAATAGAGCATTTGGGACTGTGTGCCTATGCACTTTCATCTGGAAACATGCACTTTCCAGCAATTTCTAACTAATTATCTGACCAAGTTTTATTATTATCTTCTCCTAAAGGGGAAGCAATATTTTCCTTTTGTGGTATATCAGGAAACCACTGAGGTGCACCTATGTGTAGCTTAATTGTGTTCTGTCCTGCTTCTGCTCTTTCTCTCTGTGTTTTCTGAATATATATGTTGGTCTTTTAACTTATTAGAACTGGATTATTTTCTGTTTATTTTTTCTACTGATAAATGAATTTTTAATGTATGAAAGCCCTTTAATTCCCTTTGTGTTAAGTGCATTTATTATCCCTTCATAACCATTCTGTCATGGCTTCTCTGTGAGAATGTCATCCTGGTTTTTACTTACTTCAGCTTTTCCACCAATTTAATAATGTAGGCAAGAGTGACCTCTCATACATTGAGGCTGATCATGCAAAGATGGGAATGGTTAAAGTACCTCACTGTATTTTGATTGAGCTGGGGGAACTCAAGTGAGTTAAGCTGGATCATTATTTTTAATCTCTTGTTCTATCAAGGGTAAACAAACTTTTTTGCACAATAGAAAAGGAAATGTGTTGCCTTTTGGTTTGTTAATTTTATAATTCATGGCATAAAAATGTAAAACAAAATATCCCTGGCTACTGGTACTTTCTCCTGATATTATTTAAATTTTTGCTGGTTTCATATTCGAATGCAGTGCAAACCAGGCTAGGTCATGCTAGCTAATGTTTAGGTTGAATCGTACTTGGGAAAAGGGGACTGGAGCTGGGGAATGGTTCCGGGTTGGAAACTGTCAGGAAATCTCTTGGCATCCCAGTAGTTAATATTTTGTGTTGCTGGTCTGTATATTTATAGATCCTTATTTCAAGAATGAAATTGCTAAATTTATCCCTATATTCTTTTTTGTAATGGTAGGATTATCAGTGCAGCTCCCTTATCTTTGTTACTTTTGTCTCCTCATTAGGCAATTTCTGCTGTTTTCTACCAGCTTTCCAGTATTTAAAGATATGGTGTGGCTGTAGTTTTGTACACCTGTGCAAATACATTCGTGTTATGCCTTCCAATATAAAAATAAATTAATATGTTTACTTTGATTTGAAGCTTCCTGTGAAATGGGTTTGCATGTTTAGATGATTTAGTGCAAAACCTGAAGTGCACTGCTGTGAAAAGGTATGGGGAAATGGTAGTAAATCTCTCCTAAATTACTGCAGTTTTCTTCCAATATTTTGTAATTATTTTTCATATTTCTCTTTATTCTACAGCACATATTGCACTTAAATGTTGGTGTTTCTCCATCCTCTACAGGGCAGGTTGAGAATTAGTTCTGTCCTTCAACACTACTGTAATTTTCTGGTTTAACTTACTTGGGACATTTTACTCTTAACACATCTTTCTATCATTTTAAATAAAATTCAGATGCTGTCTTCATGTCTTTTTCAATTAAAAATCTTGCTATAAATCGTGTTTGTTGATATTAATTGATTTATTAGAATCTCTTTGTTTTGATTTCCATGCAGTTTAAATTGTAGCCTGGCCCTTGGCTGCAGTGTGCAGGCCTCAGCAGCTTCTCTTCTTACATTCTGCGCCTTCTGAAGTACTCACTGCAAATTTCTATTGCTGGTTTTTATTGGTCTTAACTCTGCCCCCCTATTTATGTATTTTCTCCACATTTTTCAGTTTTTCTTCACCTACTTTTACCATTATTTCCAGAAAAAGAAAAAGGGACTTTGTGTCTGTCCCTCATTGTCCAAGGTCTGTTAGGTGTGCTTTGATCTACTTGGAAGGCTTTGCTATCAGTCACCTCTTTTAGAAACATAATTTTAGAAAGGGAAGGCTTGAATGCAAAGCATGTCTTCATAGGAATTCTTTGCTTTTATGACCATGGTTTCATTAAAAAACTTTTAAGTAAATGTTGAATTTTACACTGGTGACTTGTCCTAATACTCTTAAGTATGAACATAATGTTAGTGATTACTTGTTTCCTGTTTTGTTTTGCTTTTTTTTAACATGGACTGTATACAGGCAGAGGGAGAAGGGAATGGTGAGGTTTTTAGCTTCCTTGCCTGTTGGCAGAGGCTAGTAGAGATTTTTGCCTGGTGCATTTAAGCACCTTCATGTGTGGCTGCTTTTTATTTGTCTGTCTGTCTGTCTTGCCTAAGGTTGATGTATAGGGGAGTCTACTTTCTGAATGGCTTCAACATTTGAAATTCTTCAGCACTGTTTATTTTCATGATTTAAGTCTCCTGCAGTTTAAAGGCAGAATTGACTAAAAATCCATTTCTAGATTTCATATTTGAGAAACTGCCTAAATGGGTAAGGTTAGTCCTTAGTATCTGTTTATAGCTGACCTCTTTTAAATTAATTATTTTGAATATTTCAAAAGTATTTAATCTGTTATTTTATTGGTGTTACGGGTTAGGATATTTGTGGGACTTTGATGCAGTTTCAGCAAAAGTTGTGTTTATAGCAGAATTCTGCTCTGATGATGGAGGCCTTAAATAAAAGGGGGTTTTGCATCATTTGATGCTTCAGAGTAGCTTCTTTTAAAGAGTGGCTGATTATTCTTGAGGCATGTGATAAGGAGGCAAAAGAGTAAGAATAGAAAATAATAATTAAATTTTAATTGTGTTATGCATGTGTAAGAATGCCTAAAAGATCAGGGGTTTTATTCCTATCAGTAAATTTTCATATGTATGAGCATGCAGTCCATACAATGTCAGTGTTTTTCTTAAAATGAAATTTATAGAGAAAAACATAATGTTGTGAATTAGAATTATAGAGTTTGGGTTGGCTTGTTTGCGGTTGTTGGTTGGTTGGTTGGTTGGTTTTGGGGGGTTTTTTTGTGTTGTTGTTGATTTTTGTCTTTACATCCAAATTGTATTAATTACTTGTCCTGTGCTGTATCATAACATGTTGCATGGGATGTAGAAAAAGCAAAACAGTGAGCTGCGTGTTTCTCACATCACATAAATTGTACTGACCCCACTAGATGGTGCTAATTGATAAATGTATGTCTGTCTACATTTATATAAATGTATTTAATTTCAGCTCAAAGCATAGATGTCCATGCCTGTGAATGAAGTTTGGGTTTTGAATGGGTTAATTCTGTAACACTGAACTGCCCAGAAGTGATCTCTTCAGGGAACCTGAATGGAATTCAATCTTGGACTAAGTTGTGTTGATTACAGGCTTTAAGGATGATGTTTACTCTACTAAGGAGGAATAAACCAAACTCTTCATGATTTAAAGTTACCAGTTTCTGCTTGAATACTAAAACTGAAAAAGCCCAATTCTGTGCCAAAGTGTCTTAGCCTGTATGCAGCAAATCCTGTTTTCTTCAATTTATATTTAATTGGCATTTCTCTAGGATCTTAGTTCTGTGGGGAATAGAGCTTGCTGAAAAAAGCAACCGTCTGACAATTAAATGGGTAGTTTAGCTGTCATTCCTGTTAGAATTGTGTTTACTCGGTGAGCAGGGTTAGTAAAGTTCTTGCCTTTGGATTTATATTGTTAACAGAACAGTGGAAATCACTTGCTTTCAAAAAAATGTTTGGAAATTTTGTACTGTATAATGACATAAAAATAAAAACTTCAGTTTGAATTTGTGATGTTTAAAAACAGTAGTATCAGAAGAAATGAAGTTTACAAAGCAGAACTTTTACAGGTAAACCATACTTGTGGGCAAATTAGATCCTTCTAATGTTTATGTAAGTGTAGGTGTTTCCTGAAAAAAAAAATTGAGACATTTGAAGTATTATTGAGATAAGTATTAAATCTAGGCACATATTTGTTTTGTTTCTAGCCTCTAAATTAAATCCTAAACTTAGTCTTCAAGGAAGTTTACTAGCAGTGAATTGGGGACCTGCTCTTATTGCACAGTGTTTCTATACTTTCTTAACAGATTTCCAAAGACAATGCTAATCTTTCAGTTCTGTCTCACATTAAAGTTTCTTCTTCTGCTGTATTTATTTGACAAAGCAGAACCACACATTTGTTCATTTAAAACCTGTCCTGTTACCTTTTTATTTGGAAAAGTGCTCTTTTAATTTAATTTTTTTTTTTAACGTGCTATCTCCGTATTCTTAGCAAGTTACCTCTTCAGTCTTCTAATTTGAACTTTGGCAGTAATGTAACATGAATGGGTATTAGTATTGGCACAGAAAGTGTTGTAAATTTTTGTTTGAATTCACTTTATGGCTCTTTGTTTGCTAATCAGCATACCAGCATAAAGCACTAGGAAATAATGCCATATTGGTTTGGGTTTTTTAAAATTGCTGAATCAGATAATCAAATTCATTCATCAGTCATGAAATGTTCAAGATTGCCATTTTCCCAGATGGCCCTTAGCAATAAGATGACATTTGTTGCTGGTATGTTTTCTACCTAGAAGGATTTCAGATAATGATAGTTTCCAAAGTGCAGTCAGCTGTTGATGTGATCTTTGTTCTGTTCCGGCAGCATCCAGACTTATTTCTTTCATTTTCCCATTCATATTTATTAGTATAATTATGTTTCTCTCTTTTAGATATTTTTTTTTCTTTGAAATATTGAAATCTGAAATTCAGGATCAAAGAATGGTTATATTTTTCTGATTTTTCTGAGGAAAAAATCCTCCTCTCAGATTCATAAAGATCTTTACATTTAAAATACTGCACCTCAAAGGGAGATACACTTTTGCTACATAAGCCAGCAACAATATATTTGCATTGTTTAACAAAAGGCTTGCTATGAAGCTGTAGAAACTTATATTTCTTTAAATCTGGCCAATACCAAGACTTGAAGTTTTTAATTTCTGATGTTTTAGATCAATTCTTTGGATTATTTGTTATACATAATAATTCAAATTAGTTAGGCATACATTTTGCAAGTCTTTGTTGCGTTACTTAGACACAGTCAGGTGATACGTAAAAAGGAAGTATTTCAGTGAGAAAGAATGGAAGGTTTCCTTAAAAAAAAAACAAAACCCCAGGTTTATTTTTGGGATGTAGGATTGAAATAATAGAGACATGTATATATTTTTCCTGATAATTTTTATTTGAAAATTTTTATTTTTTATTTGAACTAATTTTTAGTTCATTAGTGTGTTGAATTAAATGTTTTTCATCACGTTTTGTATTTAGAATCATTGTATAAAAAGCTGTTTGATCATTGCAGTAAAAATTGTTTCCATCTCTGTTTCATTACAACTGTGCAACTTTCCTGTGTACTCTTTCTGAAAACTGAAGTGCTTCAGTGGGAGTTAAAATTCCTTTCTTGCTTGCATTAAGTATTCTGTAGGTAAAAGCATATTTTAAAAGTAACTTAGAAATGAAGATTTTCTGATATATTTGACATATAAACAAATGTTGCAGTTGATCATAAGTATGTCACTATCAGTAACTGAAATACCAAAAAATGTAAGCTAACAATATTTTTTTCTCAAGAGATGTCATTTTAGTAGTATTGGTTAGGAAATCAAATACATTTTTTGTCTTTGATTAGTGATTGTCGTACTTTTGGTGAGGAGGAAACTAACGCTTAGTTCCTTTGGTAATGTACTTTTCAATCTTTGGATAAAAAATGGTTATAATTCTGAGTATTGTTACCATTTAACCTTGCAGTCTTTATATATGACTTCGACAGTTTTGCTGTATGCATGTTCAGTTTGCTGTATCTTCAATACTGCACAATATTTCCTCAGAGCTGAGTCAGGATCTTTAATGAAAGATGTGGTATCTTGTGTTGTGAATGATGAACCTGTACCATTTTCTTAACGAAAGGAAGAGAGCGAAATAGGCACTTGCGTGAGCCCACCTCAAATTCTGTCTTCTATTTAAATCTGAATGCTCCAATTTGAAAAGTGTTTCTATTAAAGTAATAATACTGAGGGGAGGCAGAGTGGGCATCAAAGTGGGAGTGTATAGACAGAAGGGCCATAAACTGGAAAGAGCAATTTGAGACCTGGAATCCTGAGTTCAGTATTGTTCTTATGAAATATTTCCCTCAAACTTTTACCAATTTTAACATATGTTTACACAGGTCAGTGTGTGCTTTTGAAGAAGACAATTGCTATACTTTTATCAAATTCTGACTGGTACTATTCAGACTGGGGCATGATGGGTTTACTGCTCAGATTTTATTTGAAAATGTATTTATGAAGGGTAGCGCATTACAATTGTAGGGATCTTTCAGCATCCACAGACTGCAGTTTGAAGATTGCTTATTTCAAAGGAAGAAAAAGTATGATGTTGTTCTGTTCTTTCTGTTCAAGGACCTCATGTCCTTAGCTCACACAATTGAGCTTCATTCAAATTTGGAATTGTTCTGATGTTCGTTCCTTTGGAAATGGGGTTAAAAGTACAGAAAAACAATTTTGAAAATACTGCGTACAGTAGCTATGTAGACTGCTTGGCTCTAAAGGGGCAGGGAAATTTATTTTGGAGCAAGTGCAACTTGTTTAGCTTCGGTCTGAACTTCCTCTGTCTATCTAGGGACCTTTTTCCTATAAGCAAAGTCATCAAAACCCTTGCTTATTACTGACAAAAAAAGGCCCATTTGAATGAAGTCTGTGAAATCTCATATAATAGGACCTTTATTTTATTGTATAAGGAACAATGAATTCAAAGTGAATTTTTTTAAAAGCAAAATAAACATTTTTAGAAACTCTTCATGAATAACTGGGTTTGTAGCCAGTATTTAATCTGTTTTGCTTAACATTGCAAAAATAAAATAGCAAATGCTATTACCATCTTACCTCCTTTTAGCAACAAATGGAGAAGAATCACCATCCTTTATTGGGTGTGGGGGAAGACATAGTGACAAAGAACAAGGAAAAGGCTGCGGTACTTAATGCCTACTTTGCCTCAGTCTTCAACAGTAAGACCAGTTGTGTGGGTACCCAGCCCCTGTGCTGGAAGACAGGCACAGGGATCAGAATGATGGCCCCATAATCCAGGAGCAAATGGGGAGTGACCTGCTACATCACTTTGACACACACAAGTCTGTGGGGCCAGAGGGGATCCACCCAGGAGAACCAAAGGAGCTGGCAGAAGTGCTCACAAAGCCCCTTCCCATCATTTGCCAGCAGCCCTGGCCAACCGGAGAGGTCGCATTTGACTGAAAGGCAGCAAATGTGACACCCATCTACAAGAGGGGTTTGGAAGGAGGATCCAGGGAACCACAGTCCTATCAGCTTGACTTTGGAGCCAAGGAAGATCATGAAGCTGATTGTCTTGAGTGCCATCACATGGCAGGTACAGGACAACCCACGGGATCAGGCCCAACCAGTATGTGTTTAGGAAAGGCAGATCCTGTTTGACCAACCTGATCTCATTCTGTGACAAGGGGACCAGCATACTGGATAAGGGAAAGACTGTGGATGTGTCTACCTGGATACAAGTAAAACCTTTGACACAATTTCCCACACCATTCTCCTGGCTTGGACAGGTGTGCTCTTTGCTGGGCAAAAAACTGTTGGGATGGCTGGGCCCAGCGAGTGTTGGTGAATGGAATTACATCCAGCTGGTCACTGGTCACTAGGGGTGANTGGAATTACATCCAGCTGGTCACTAGGGGTGATCCAGGGCCTGGTATTGGGGCCAGTTCCATTTAATATCTTTACCAATGATCTGGACAAAGGGATCGAGTGTCACAACAACCCCTGCAGCACTACAGGGTTGGGGGAAGACTGACTGGAAAACTGCCTGGCAGAAAAGGACCTGAGGGTGCTGGTTGACATCAGCTGAACATGAGCCAGCGTGTGCCCAGGTGGCCAAGAGGCCAATGGCATCCTGGCCTGGATCAGCAATAGTGTGGCCAGCAGGACCAGGGCAGTGACCATCCCCCGGTCAGCTGAGGCTGCACCTCAAATCCTGTATTTACTACTAGGCTCCTCAAATCGGGAGGGACATTGAAGTGCCGGAGCATGTCCAGAAAAGGGCAGCAAAGGTGGTGAAGGGTCTGGAGCACAAGTCTGATGAGGAGCAGCTGAGGGAGCTGGGGGTGTTGTTTAACCTGGAGAAAAGGAGGCTCAGGGAAGACTTTACTGCTCCCTACAACTGCCTGAAAGGAGGTTGTAGCCAGATGGGGTCAGTCTGTTCTCCCAAGTACCAAGCAGTAGGACATGAGGAAATGGCCTCAGGTTTCACCAGAGGAGGTTTAAATGGGATTTTAGAAAAAATTTCTTCACTGAAATGGTGGTCTCCAGCACTGGAGCAGGCTGCCCAGTAAAGTGGTTGAGTCATCATCCCTGAGGTATTTAAAAGATGTGTAGGTGTGGCACTTAGGGACATGGGTTAGTGGTGGACTTGGCAGTGGTAGATTAATGGGTGGGACTCAGTTTTAATGGCTCTGTTTGGTTTTCAGCTAAAGGGAAGTCATGGTATATGAGCATAATGGAGGTATTTATTAATTTTCTTTCTTATTCTTTGGTGATACTTTAATGAAGATAGAAAATTCTAAATTAGAAATATTACAAGACATAGATCTAAGACATGGATCTGGAGGCACATCCCACTGTTCATGAAGGACGTGTTTTTTAACACTGTCAATAGTAAGTACTTAAAAGATATTGAAGTACTTTTTCTAATAAAAATAGATGTGATGGGGAGGTGAAATTTAAGAACACTGTGTATATGGCACAGAGAAGCAAGGGCAGGATTCATCAACTGCTCACGTAATGTCTGTCTTGGTTTTCTCACTACAGAAAGAGTAGAAAAGATGCTTTTTCATTTTACAATAAAAATCAAGAGGTGGGTCCTCACAGAGCTGAGACTTTGATTAGATCTCTTCAGGACGAAATCAAATTTGACAATGCCCTCATGACCGTGTCAGGTTAGTCTCACAGCTGCTACATCTGTGACACTGCCTCAAATAGACTCCTGAGTGCCGGTGTTTTTTCCTGAAGCATTGAATTTTCTGTCTTCATCATCTTCCTCAGATGCTGTCCAGCTCATCAGGTCAATCAAGGGTGAAGGACAAATGAGGTAACGAGGCACAGTGTTAATGATTGACAAAGGAACCCTGAAACCACAGATTTAAAAAAAGAAATCCAGGGAGAACAGGATTTCACCATACAACTTACTGCAGTGTGCACAGGCATTTTTTCTGTCTTGAAATTTCTGGCTAGACAATAAAAACTAGTTACTTGACTGGAACGACTAATATTCCATATGACTGGAATTTTTATCAAGGCTCGTTTTTGTCCCTAACAAAATCAATACATAATTTGATTTTGCCAGTTGAGAAAAGTTGCCTTCTTTCCCCCAAAGGTTCCTTTCTTTCATTTATAGCATACTGTGCTTCTTTTATTAGCTTTCGTGATATAATTCATGATAATCACATGATGTTTGCTATCACTGTTAACTGGGCACTTCCGTCCTTACACCTCTGTCACACATATGAGCGCTCCATAACCAAGTTCTTGCTGAATCAAATTTCAAGCAGCGTTTGCTGAGAGTCTGATTTGAAGTTGTGGCCTCTCCAAGCACCGCTGCTGATTTGCACTAATTGCACCTGATTTAAAAGAATGTAACTTTGTACATCTGTTGATAACACAAAATTTTTACAAAACATAACCTGACAAGAAAAATACCCTTAAATGTGATCTATTATCACATTTTTGAACTTAGAAAATTACCGTAACTGTGCATACAGTTCTGAAAATTTATTTCTGAAAATGCAGTGCGATTAGACATTTCTGGAGGGATTCTGTTTTGAATATAGGTCATTCTGATTGCTGGGTAAAGGACACTTCTTAGGTGTCCCTTAAGGGCGCTGGCTGTGTGGCTGCCCCCAGCCTCAGAAGGGCACTGGCTGCAATACAACCCTACCCCTTGGAAGAAAAAAGGAACTACACTCGTTTTTTCCCTTCTTGAATATGTCATCACAGCGGCATTACCAACTTTTCTAATTGGGGCAGCAACATGTCCATCATCAGAGCCTTCAGAGATTGGCTCTGCTGGACATAGTAGAAACTTGCAGGAGCTTCTCACAAAGCCACCTCTGTGGCTTCATCCACCCCCACCAAAAAAAGCAAGCTGTATTAAACTAACACAGTGATCAAACCATTCTATGGTTCTGTGCTCGGGGTTTGGTTTGCATTCTTTTAACAGAACTGCAGAAATTCTGGTAACCTCAAGAGCACTTTGGTCCTGATTATGCATGTTTAATTGTTGGCTGTTTTCAAATAATAGAATCAAGTACACATATGACACATTAAAAGTGTGTTGGAGGTTTCTTTTGTTCATGTGTTTTGCTGTAGCACAAAATTGAACTAATATTTTTTGCAACTTCAGGACCTTGGTAACAGGCTTCTTTTCCTTTGATACCTGTAATGTTCCCTGTAGTGTTAACATAAATGGGTTTAATCCTCAATGGGTATTATGTTTTAAGATGATAGAAATTTTTAAAATTCCATCAAGTTTAGTCTTAGGCCTCATTTTTGAAACTGTATTAAAATCTCCAGTTATAACCCTTGTCCACTCCTCAAAGAGTCAACACTTGTCAGCTCCTCAAACACCCTTTAGCAGCAGATGAGGTAAGGCTCCAACTGAGGAGCTTGGGTTTCTCTCCAAGAATTTAGATGCCCTGTTGGTTATTTCCTTGTTCTAGGTGGTTGTGAGGGAAGAAGCAAGTGCTGCAGAAGGAGTCACCACTGATGCCTTTGGATTTTAGCTTTTATATTTCTCATATCCTGTAATGCTCCATATAGCCTGTTAGTTACTGTCCTCCCATTTTGGTTAGACAAAACAAATCTTCTCTAGGCCTGAAATTCAAGGACACCTGACTGTCTCAGGCCCCAAAATATGTAAACAAAAGTGGGTTAAGGGGGGAACATACTTGGGGTAATGACTTCATTACCTGAAACTGTAACTGGAGGATTAACCCCCGATATGCAAAGGGACCAAACTTACAAAGGTATGAAAACCCGTGACCCGGTTGTCCATTTTGGGTGTAGCCCCTGAGGGCTTTGACTGCCCAAAGTGTACCTTGAAGGCCCTTCAATAAATATAACAGCTTTTATTCTCTTAATTTTGTCTAGCCTCTGTTTTTAGGTAGCCCCATCAAGGCATCACCACCACCACCAGCTGACCAATGCCCATCCAGTCAGTCTCTAAACTATAGCTGCTTTGGAAAAACTTGACACAACACACATAAAGTGTGAAATATCCCTCTGGTCAGTTGGGGTCAGCTGTCCCAGCTGTGTCCCCACCCAGGCTCTTGGCCACCCCCAGCCTACTCCCTGAACAGAGCAAGAGCAGAGGTGGCCTTGATACTGAACAAGCACTGTCCAACAATAGCTAAAGCCTCGCTCTGTCATCAGCACAGTTTTGGTCACGGATCTACAGTGCAGCACTATACAGGCTGCTATGAAGAAATTAACTCTCTCCCAGTCAAGCCCATCGCACCAGTTTATACCAGACAGTCTGAAAGCTTTCTGATTTATTAGTGATTCCACACTATACTGATAAAGAAACTTTCAATTGTTTATTACAGTGCAAGCTTTTAGTTCTTTCATTAGGTTATAACGTGTTCTGAATTTCTTCTAACTACTAACTTTTAGCTGTTCAGGCAGAAATATTTCTACACCATTAGCCTCCATTTGAATTGTTAGGAAATTCATGCTTCTGCTTTTTGGAAAAAAGGCTTAAAGGAGAATTGCTCATCTGTTGTGCTGAAATTTTTGCTATGGCAAATTGGGCTAGAATTGAAATCTCTGAATATCTGTTTTTAAGCCTTCAGAAGTTTGCTTTGATTCTTGTAACATTCTCTCAGACGCCTTTCTGCACTGTGCAATAACTTATTTTATATTTGAGGCAATTTAGTGTTACTATGGGGATTGAAATGCTTATTGCAAACTTCGAGTAGTTAGCTATGGTTTATTCATTTCTATTTAGTTTGTGTTTTCTAAAATACATAATGCTAATTTCTTAGCAGTATTCTATGTCTCTAACTGCAATTCAGTTGGTATGACTAGAATGTGATTTAAAGGCTGTATGTGTTGTAAGTTTTCCTACACCTTGTGTTCATCATGCCATAGTACTGCAGAGTTGTTCATGTATTTAAGTTCCATAGTGTACCAAAGCTGCAATGATAAGGATTATAGGAAGGTTTGGGAACAAATTAATAGTTTTGCATTCAGTCTGTATTTTTGTCCTGTGTAAATGGGCTTACAGACCACCACTGAGTGATGAAGATAAATCAAAGAGTTAGCTAATTTTTCTGTTATTTTCATGTGATAGAGTAGGGTTCTGGAAGGAGAAAGGAAGGGAATTAAACAATCTTTTAATTAAAATTCTACATCAAGCAAAATATACATTCTCTTTCAGCAGAGATGATGGTATACAATTATCATTTCTGAATGGTTTTAATAGTTATCTTCATTTGTTTCATTGTAGCCCGTCTTTTTTTTTTTTTTTTTTCCCTTCTAGGTTATTTGTTTTACCTTGACTCAAAGTTGTTAGTAAATTTAGAGAGTGAACTTAAGAGTCTAAATCCCAGAGTTAAGGTCATATTAGTGATCAAATGAAAACCCTAATTCTTGTCTTGAAATCTCACTGTATATGTTGTAACTATTCACAAATGTCTTTTATGGTCATGAGTGCCTTGGAATGGTTTCTCTTGCTTCAGGTATTTCAGATGCAGAATACAAATTGCAGATTAAGCCCAAATTAGTACTTACTTCTCCCTCAACAGTTTTTATTTTGCTTTATTTTTCCATTCTCCTAATCTGTTGTGGCTTCTTAATGTATAGATGCTCCTCTTTGTAGTAGCATCACTTTGTGGTGGTGCCGCTAGTGGAATGAAATAATTTTTTGCAAATGTTCGTGAACCTGAAACTTTGGTGCACAGCTTCTCTGTGTACAAGAGTCTTCCACTATGCATCCCTGTAAGTGACTAAGCCAATAAATAAATACAGAAGCTGCCTGGCTTTTGTCAGTGCTTTGATTTCAGGCACTTTTGCTGTTGATACATGATGAAAAATATAATGAAGAGAGAAGTTAGAGGAGATGTTCTGCCAACTGTTATAGGCTTTCTACAACAATATACTCAATGCCTGTCTTCTAGACACATCTTAATGCTTTGTGTGCGTGTTTATATTGGCATTCTAGTTCAGATCACTAGTGCATTTTTTAAAGCAATTTCCCATCTTCTCAAGTTCTGCTGCTTTGGTTTACATCAGCAGTCCAGTATATGAGATGGGTTCCTTTCTGCTGAAAGTAAACAAGCAGATTAGCTACTAATGGGTATTCAGCAGGCAAGACTAGGATAGTCCAGAGGAAAACCCCGGAAATGTATATGATGTGGTGCTGAGGTCCTTAGTGCCAGTTCTTCTGTTGCATTAAAGAAAGGTAATGTTGCATTTTTTCATGCATGCACATAATAAAACTAATTTTGCAGGTACCTTATCTTTATGTTGAGTGATATCTCATCCCATAAAATAAAACCCAAGTAAGGGAATGTTTATATAACTCATAAGAGGGTATAAGCTTCTGATGTTTCTTAAAAGGTGAAGCACTCTGGTTCAGAACTGCTGTCCGCCCCAGAATGATGGTCAGTGCAAATAATCACAAGATCTTCTTCAGCACCTACTGTCAGGAAGGTGTCATTACCATAAAAAAAGCTCTTAGCCAGAGGTGTTGACATCTCTGAGTAGTTGGTGACACCCCTTTGTGGTCGGACAGAACATTTTCACTATGTGTGTGACAGTTCTTGTCTTTCATGTGCTGCCATGGCTCGTGGATGGCCAGTGGATTTTGGGTTACAAGTGTTTGCATATTGTATTCTTACATACACGTACTCTTTACCTATGCCAACCATTCTCTCAAAAAGACTAAGTTTGTCTTCTGTTAATTCTTTGGCACCTTTGGTACATGCTTGTCCCGCTCCCCTGTTTTATTTCTATCATATTATATTAGAACTGTTCATGGAAATTAAGAAATATAAAATGAGAAATTAAGCTTATTTTGTAGGACTCTTTGCTTAAGATTTTTATTTTTCTGATTTAGAAAGCTCCTCTTGGGTTTTGAAATAGTCCAGGCTGAGGACACTGCTCTGCTTTATTATAGAAAACTTAATTCAGTCTCTCTGGGAAAATCCAGAAACAATTTTTCTTGCTTACAAGTGTGCCAAAAATTGTATAAATTTGCAAATGATTACTTCTCCCTCTTGGGGCATAACTTCAGAGTAGATTGTCAGTTTTGCAGAACCTCATAAATCTTCTTACTCTACAGTAAAAAGAATAGGTAGTCATTAAAAAAAAAATCAAAAAAAAGCCTCACAACTTAGTCATCTGTTCAGCAGAACAGCTTTTCTTGTTTTATTTACAATATATAATTCTTGCTTTAAGAGACTTGGTCTCATCTGTGAAGAGATTTTCAGCATTGAGGCTTTACATGTAAATGTCAGATGAACTTAAAACAGATGTACTATATTTCCTATTTTTAAGCACAATACAGTCCTATATTTTCCATACATTGCATAAGTTTTTACTAGAGAGAAGGCAACGGTATTAAAGTTACTGGACATCCGGTATTGCTGTACAATGTAAGCTAAAGTTGCCTTTTGTATTAAATAGAATTCTTTAGATTGAAGCTCAAACAAACGGTTGCAAATATGATGCATCTTACCTTGAGTAGGGAATGCTCTCACTTCTGCTTTTGAATCTACTCTCTCAAGGTGTTCTAGGGTGGTTTTAATTTCTGTTACAGTTTAATTTCATTGAGTGAGGTTTATAAAGGGTCAAAGTATTTACACCACCTTGCCTTGTTTTGCTTTTCATTTCTGTGTTTGGCTACTTCACATTATTAATTTTCATCAATGTAGTCACTTAATCTAGGTATTCAAATTTCAAATTCTACTGGTATAAGAATTGAAATTTGGAAATGGAGTGCTAGGCATGCATGTATTAGCATGATTTAAGAATTTCGTGTTTGGAAAAATATTTAACTGAAAGACAGCATGTGGAGAGGTTGCCAAAGCACATGGCAGTGTGCACAGTAGTTTTTCTAATGGTGTTTGTCGTAAATGCAGCCATTCATCACCCTGAAGCCTGGCAAATTCAAAGGCCACCAGGTGAGCTCCAAATGTGCTCTGTCATCCTTGAAAGACAACAGAGATGACCTAGTGCCCAGTGAGTAGGAAAAGGCAAGTGCTGTGCTGGTCTTCAAAAAAGGCCTAAAAATACAACATGAAGAACTAGAGGCCAGTCAGCAGTACTGTGATCTGTGGGGGAAATTATGGAACAAACCATCTTGGAACACATTTTTAGACACAAGGAGGGAGGGAGTTGCCTGAAAATGCATTTTTGCTTAACTGAAATTTTTGCTTTATCAGTGGAGTTGCGCTAGATATCCTGTCTTACTGCAGTCAGGAAGCTATTATATAAAGTGTTGCATACATTATGGCTACATTACTTATCCAGAAGGTAGAGGTGTGAGGTAACTGTTTTTATGATGCATGTGGTAATTTTATACTAATATGAAAGGTAATCCCTGTATTGCACATTGATTGCATGTTTGTGCACAGACCAGTGGTTTTTAATTTCCGTAGGTATATCCTTGAAATTACGAAGATGTGAAAGACAGATGTTGTCATCTAACAATCTGATTTAAAAAATAGATTCAACTAACAAGGCAAACTACTATCAAATAAAATCAGCTATTTAGGGGAAAAACCCCACTCTGTATTGCATCTCGAATGGAAGTGTGCTGAGGTTGCAGTGTCTGTTACCATAGACCATGGACTGTTTATCCCCAGATCACTCATTGAGCTAGTACAGTAAATTAATAAAATTTTCCACCTGATGTAGCAAAAGCCAATATCTAGAACTGTCTAGTAGCAGTTAAATTTTCCTGCTTACTTGTTTAGCCTCTGTTTTATTTGGTTAGGCAGTTAGTTTCTACAACTCCTCCATAATCAAATAAAACCTTAATGATTGTCCTTAAATGTTTAACTGGAGTACAATATCCACTCTTAGGAAAATAAAAATTAGTTTTCAGTTATTTCTGGCTATAGACAGAGCCAATAACTAGTTAAAGTTAACACTGTACCACCTCTTGAACACCTGTTTTTTGTTGCATGAATTTACAATTGTATAACATTTTTCTCAAAGTTGGGTTAAGCAAGACTGTCTCCACATTTTTGTGTTTGGTTGACTTTTCCTTTTTCCTTTCTTTAATTTCAGTGGTAAAGATATGTTCAGGTTGCCCAGGATGAAACCAGCTTCATCAGCAGTGGCAGTTCTGTTTTCTTTGAGAAACTAGGGAGTAACATAGGCAACTGCTTCTGACCGCAGAGCTGATGGAAGCTCGGTCTGGGTAAAATCAAGATGTTGCTGAAGCAATCAAAAAATGATGGATTTGAGATTTCTTGATTTACTGTGCCTTGTAGTTATTCAAGTTCACAGTCCAAGTAAATCAGAAATTCCTGCCAAAGTCGGAGAGCTGCAACTCCTTGTTTTGTTTAGTTTCTCTGCTTTGTGAGCTAGAAATATGGAGTTGTCCGGTCACTTATAGTTTTGTGAAATCCAGTATAATTTGCCCTAAGTAATTGCTAAGTAAACAATGTATACATAAGCAATGTAAAATTTGGATTCTTATTCTGGAGACAGTAGTGCTTTGCGTGTAGTTTCCAGACAAGAACAAATTATTTTACAACTTAGAAATCAAGCGACTGTAGTGCCTTCATGTTTCCCCATGATATGTCAGAACTTCAGCATCCTTTAACCAATGACATACTGAAATAATCTTATTAAGATTGCAGAAATGGTGAAGGAATCAATCGAGACTGAGACCTTGCTATGCTATATTGTATTGACATGCTCTTTACTTGGAACAACATATAATCTAAATGAGGAAAAACAGATGCGGGATTTAGGGTTATGAAGCACAGCAGAAGACAGGAAAAATGGGAGGCACAAGTGTCACTGACATGGCATTATCTTGTTATGGATGCAGTTGGGAAAGTTCAGTTTAAATTAAAAACAATGGTTTTAAAGAATGAGCTTTAAATTAAAGAGTGAGGGAGTCCTAGGCAGTGAGAGGAGTGAGTGCTGCTGGGGGAGAAGTAAGCAGAGAAAAGCAAACGTGGAAGAAGGGGGAAGGTTGGAGGGAACACTTGGTGCAAAATGGGGATGGTCTGGTGACCACCACCACTCTGAGCAGTCCAAGTGTGCGAAGAGGGGTTTGGTTGCTCTTTAAATCTATCCCTGCTGCCTGGCATCTGTCCCGCTCCTCCCCCAGCAGCATGCTGGGGTGTGCTAGGGTATCACTGGGGATCCTGTTTCCCAAGGACGTGAGGGAGTCCCCAGCCGAGTTCTGCACCCCACAGCCTCTGTCAGACCTCGTTTTCCCCTCCTTGCCAAGCACAGAAGTCCCTGATTTAGCTCCTTCTGCAACTCCTTCAGCCATCTGGAGTTCATACCTGCTTCAGAGCAGCAGAACTAAAGCACGAAATCTATGAATGGGGTATATTTGCATTAGTTCAGACTACTGTTGTCTTTTTTTTCTTTAGATTTTAATTAATATTGGTATATCCATGTATCTTCAGGAAAATCATGTAAATAAAGTTAAATGTTTAATATAGTCCTTTATGCTATTCTAAAATAGCTTTAAAGAAACTTGTCAGAAGTCTTAAAATACTTTGGGTCTTAAAAGCATTCATACTGGAAAAAATCCAAATTTTGACATGCATAACTTGTGGAGGAGGGAACAGGGTGGTGTTTAAATGATGGTGTATCCTTTCCCTTTTTGAAAGAACCAAACCACAGTGCATCTTTAATGTTGATAATTCCTCATTAAAAACCTTAACTTGCTGAAGGACTACTTCTTTCTTTCAGATGTGTTAGAATTCGTATTAGCAGTACTTTGCTCTTGTTACTGAATTATTTTAATGACGGCAGCCGCTCCGTCAAGTTGTCTGTCAAGATGTGGGTGGCAAGCTATTATTTCACTTCATAAATCATAATTTACAGGGGTTTTTATATCCATCTTGGGGATAAACACTTTATGCTTTGTGTTTTCAGCAGCAATATAAAATGTAATTGATACTTGAAGCAATATGTTAGAAATATAGACAGAGAAAGCCAGGAGAGAAAAATCACAAATGTTTAGTTTTTCTGTGGGTTGGTCTGCATACTGAGCATTTTTTCCATCTGATTTCATATTCTTAGCACTTCAACAGAGGATGATGATGAATTGCATTTACATGATTGCTGCCTGTAGGTTACTATAAGGATGTTTAGTTACAGACAGTCAACAGACTCAACAGGGTTATTTTGTACCATTTCTCATGCTCCTAAATAAACTTATCACTTTGTACTATTGTCTTCCAGATTCATGAAAAACTGCATTATTATGAAAAACAGAACCCAGTGCCCATACTCCATGGTGCAGCAGCCTTGGCAGATGATGTAAGTGTCCCCTGCTGAGATCACTGGTACCAAGTCTCCCAAAAAACTGTCTGCAAACAGAACTCTTCATAGTGCAAACATATGAATGTAATCCTCTGAGCTGAAATCATAAGAAGCTGCAAAGATTTCCAAAGGTTCTGTCATCACTGGGCTTGTTGCTGATATTACTTTGATTTTTATTCACTTGCATGTTATAAAAACATTGCATCTAGACAGCCTCTTGTTCTGCTTTAGTAACTAAGCAATAAAAATTACAGGTTGGAACTCTACTGGGAGGGGAAAAGCTGTCAACTTTTACTGTTTTGAGAAAGTCACAGACAAGAGGAATGCTTTGGAAAAACAAAGACAAATGAGATAGCAGCACTGCTGACAGAACATGAGAAACGACAAATAATATTACAGAAATTAAGCATATGAAATGCCTAGGATGGAGGCTTGTTAAAAAAATCGAAACTATTTAAGAAAAAGTACAGTAGTGATTTATTGATATTGGAGCTTTCCAAATTACCTTCATAACCAAAAAATAAATTGTAAAAGTGGTCAGCATTGATGGAGTAGTTAATTTCCTGTTACTATAATTTTTATTTTCAAGAAAAAAAACCCAACCTGCCATTTCTTGCTATTTAGTTAAGTCTAGGATTCAGATGAATTGTGAACACACCTGTATAAACTATGACTGAACTCGAGGTAGGCCAGAATAGAGAAATGTTTAATAAACTGTGGTTTAGGTGAAATCCAGAAATCTTTGTTGCAATTGATGATGTCAGGTTGCTTTTTGGAAAAGGCAATATGTATTAGGATCCATTTCAAATTCAGCATGTTTGAAACTTCGCATGCTTTATAGATGCTTTAAAATCTTACCTATCTATTTATATATTTAATTGATTTTGGTTTTTAAATTTTACAAATGATTAAATGTTGTGAATTGAGATTGGTGGCATTTTAACAAAAACTTAAATTAAACTTATTTGAAGACTATTGAAAAAAGGATACACGGTAATTTAATCATGTTTCAGTAGGAGGAGAGTTATATCCTGTAAAATACCAACTATAATAATACATTAGCCTTGACATCAGGCATACATTAGTAATATTTTTTTAACCTTCACGTCGCTTTGAATAATGTTGATAGTAATTTTGAAAATTAGAAAGCTGGTTGAAATTCTCTTCATTAAGTTCTTGCTGACATATTAATAATCCTTGCTAATATTTGTGTTATGGATCTCTGGACTAAAATTCCTAATAAAAAGAATTTCTTATTTTTGGATGCAAAACTTAGTTTTTGATACTTTCAGAAATGCTGAGCAATCTCATTCTTTGCTCAGACCCATTTAAAATGTATAGTTTTGGAAATCCCCAAATTAAAGTACTCTGTCACTCCTCAGTTGAGACAGGTTGGGGCTTTTAACCATATGAATGTATTATTATGTACATATGGTACTATTTTTAGGGGTACATGTTGGGACATGATGGTCTCTAGACATCTACCTACTTTATATGTACACCTTCTTTTTCATAGATATTCTTGCTGGTTCTTCATTAATTACATGTAGCTGAACTGCCAGTTTTATGGGCACTGTCCCATAGGGTAAGGATGTCCTTTGTGGCTGAAGTAAGGCTAGCACACTGCAGGATGCTCTATGTTTTGATAGCTATCAGCAAATTTTGAGGAAGCGAATTTACATGCAGTTCGCTTTGTAGCTCCAAAGCTCATGAAGTTTCAGGTTTAAAGTGCTTTTTGTTTTTTGGCATGTTTGTCTGACTGATTGTCAACTTCAGGGATTTAAGAGCATGTTGATGTTATAAAACACACTTTCATTTCAATAGGCTTTAAATTAATGTTTTATCTTCCTATTGCTAATAACTGTTCTGTAGTTAAAGAAGGAGATATTAGCAAGTATATATTTCCTGCTTGATTTAAACCCCAAATCTGAGGTGCTGCTATCATAAATAAAACTGTTTAAGGACTGTGTTTTTATTCTTGTGTTATTTTTTAAAGCATTTTTAGAAGTAACAATTGTGGCAAGGCTTTTCTAAACATTTTCATATTCCTGGCTGCCTTCTCTCTCCTATCTCCCAAAGACTTTTAGACTGAATTTCCCATCAGACATTCTGTTTTCCTCTTATTTTGGAGCAGCAGTGTCTGACGTAAGGCTCAATGATTTCACTCAAATTATCTAAATATCTGTCCTGGTTCCAGTCAGGACAGGGTTAATTTTTTGCTCTAGTTGGAAGAGGGCATGGTTAGGACATGGAGGTTATTCCATACATTCCCTGTCATTTCAGAGAGTTTGTGAAAGGGACATTCTTCTTGGAAGAAAGGGTTTGTTCCAATCGAGAAAAGGGGGTGGAAGATGCTATCCAGTGTTGTCTATTATCAGGGAGTTTTTCCATATGAATAATTTCTTTTCTTACACCTTTTGTTATTAATATTGTTGCTATTACTTATTTCGTAATAGTATAGTACATATAGTATAGTACATTTACTTATCTCATCGCAGTTTCCAGTAAATTGTTCTTCTCTCATCCTGTGATCTTTGCCTTTTGTGCCTCCAGTTGGAGGGGGAAGGGAAAGTGGTGGATGGTTTTAGTGGGAGTACCAAATGGGAGAATACCATTCCTAAACCACGACAATATCACTGGCAGGATAGGTACATACAGCAAATAAGGCCTCTATGTTATTAGAAAGACTGTTCTGGCAAAAGAAGTTTCAGAACTTTCTCCAGAAGCTTTAAAGACCAGTCTCTGGTACTCCCCACCTTGCCAGCCTCACTCCACATCTGGCCCTCTCTCTTGCTTTTTTCCCCTCTCTGTAGTGGCAGCTTTTCATAAAGAGCTTGTTGAAATGTTATGGTTCCCTCAAGAGATCATAGAGGAGGTTTTCAGACAGCTTTTCCTGCAGTGTTTAGCATAGGAGGAGATCACACGGTGTCAGTGTGTTCAGAGTATGCCATGTGCTGCTGCTGGTAATGGGAGAAAATCTCAGCACTTCAACAACAACAACAACAACAACAAATCCAGTCTAAGACAGCTGAGGTGATATCTCTTTGCTAATCTGAAAACTTGACTTTGTCTTTCAATCTTTGTTTTCCTCCTCTTCTATCACAAGGTATTAAATGACTAACACTTTCATGAAAATATTTGGAAAATAGTATAAATCACATGAAGACAAGTTTTAAATTATTTTATCTCTGAAAAATATTTTCTAAATTATAAGATTAAATTTCTGTTAAAGCAGTAATGAAGTATTTTTTCTCACTGTTCTAAACCTTATGCATGTGCATTTGCATTTTGCCACCACCAAAGCAAAAGCCAGTTCTGCTGGAGTTAATACTTGTGCACAATTCATCTGAGAGAGAAATGGTGAAATGGTCATTCTACTGAGAGGTTTCTTGTCTTCATCAGTGAAACACGAATTAATAGCTTTTATTCTCCAGTGACGAGCATAATCTAAAGAATGAAAAGAGAATCAAGGGTAACCCATGTCATATACCTGCTGTCATCCTATCACAGAATATTTTCAGCTTTGCAGGGCTTTTTCATAAAACATGCAGACTCAGTTGTGGTCAAATTACCTGAATATTTGGCTTTGTGTCTAAAAATATTTAATTCTGACCTTTCCTACAGAGATTGTTTTCTAATAGTTTGGTATTAAGACACAAATATTGTTAATATTAGCACCGAGGTACTTGCTGGATGTTTTTAAAAGTCTGTAGGAGGGTAGGTGATGGATTTTTGTTACTCTATTTAATTTGAAGGTTAAAAGAAAAAAGGTATTGAAACCATGTCTGATGACTATAATGGCTTCTTCAAAGAGATTTGTCTATTATATATAATTCTGGAAAATATACATCTATCCATTTATCTTGAAAATGTATACAAAATGAAAGTACAAATTTAAAATTAGGTTAGACAAATAAAATTACTTGCTGCAAATAGCCAATCTTTCTTTGAGACATTTTTATGATACTGATTTAATGCAAAGAAAACAAGTGATTATCTGAAATCACGTTTTGCATTATAAGCCATGTAGCTTCAGAATTTCAAACCAAAGTTCAGTGTTCTGAAATGTATTTTAGCTTTTCCTTCTTCTGGAAAAATAGTTTGAGTCTAAAATCCTGCAGTAAAATATGCCTCTTGAGTCCAAATTAGTTGAGAATGGCATGATAAGAAAAACCCAAGACGTGAGCCAAATAGCCATGGGATTAAAAGTTAAACTGCTGCTCTATTGTTCACCAAGCCACAATTTTGTACTATAACCAAACATAAATTACTGATCTTGTTGCTAGGACATAGTTTGTGCATTTTACAGTCTTGAATTGCTGATGACTTGTTATAAATTATATTATGATTAACCCTCTTCACGTTTAACAAGCTCCTTCCAGTGTATGTGTAAACATAATAAAAGGTTCAGATTGCTTGCACTGTAGGGGCACTTTGCTTTCTTATCCCAGTCCTAAACAGCACAGCTACTGTGGGTTTTTGGAAGCAGTGTGGATTTCACCACCTCATTCGAAACTGTTTTTTATAGACAGTGTCAAAGTTTGATCCAGTCATTTTTACAAGCAGTTCTTTGTCTGCACGCAAAGGACCATTCACTTAAATGAAGTGCTGGGATTTGCCCCCTTTGCTATAAATCAGAATGTGATCTGGCTGCACCCTTGCCAGAAATGATTACTTGTGTTAAACTGAGCCAAAAGGCCTGGCTTAAATCTGGTCCACTGAGGGCCAGAAACAGAAGCGCAGTGATTGATAGTGTTTTCCTTCATGCTGGCTTCTGTTTGAACATGCTGGAAAGCAATAACCTTGAACAAGATACATTCTGGGTTGTCACTGATGCACTGGGTAAAACAACGCTTTGCTAATGGTCTTTGTGTTGATTCCATCTCCCACCCAGCTGGCTGAGGAGCTGCAGAGCAAACCACTGAGCAGTGAGATTAGAGAGCTGTTGAAACTCCTTGCAAAACCCAATCTCAAGGTGAGGATGAGTTGCACCTGCAAAGTGCCTTCTGTGTGGGTGTGTGCATCTGCTTCCTTGGGCTGGGTGCGGGTTTGTCTGCTTTAACAAGTACTGTTTAAGAATGTATTTAGTGTTAATCCGAAATACCTGTGATGAAGAAACACATTTAATGTTGCCTATGAATTGTTATGCTGTTACTCGTATTTATAAAAGGAATCACTTATTTGCAGGGGATATTCAAAAAAGTAGATACTTTTTTTTTTCTTTTGCTATCTTTTAATGCCTGTGCTTCATAAATTTGTTACAACCGTGCTTTTACTAAAAGGTTGTCACTCATATTGATTTAACTGCATCATGCATAAGGAGTGCAACTTGGTACTTAGGAAAAAATTCATGATAGTTAATGTTTTTAAAAACATCTAATTTTGAAAACTTTCTGTAAAACTCCTGGGGTTCTCTGTGGTGTTTTTGAGGAACTTGATACCTTTTATCTGACAGTAGACTATAGAACCATTGAGTCATTGAGGTTGGATGGAGGTTGTCTGATTCAACATGCTTCTCAAAGCAGGGTCAGCACTGAGTTCAGAGCAGGTTGGTCAGGGCTTTCTCCCATTAGGTCTTGGAAATAAATGCCTAGGAACAGACATTCTACAAATAGTCTGTGTGCCCTCTTCCAGTTCCTTATCACCCTCCTAGTGAAAACTGTTTCCTTACATCCAGTCAGAACCTCCCCTGTGTATCATTCTCGATGCACAGGATCATATTATTTTTCCATTGTTAAGAGAAAGAAGACCTTAGTGCTTTAGATGCACATTGCAATGGTAATTAAATGCAGCAATTGGTAAGTTGAAATGAAAACTGCAGAGTGGAAAGGAGCTCCTTTTAAGACAGTTGCTCTGTTGTCTTACATGTAAAACACTGATCTCAAAACCTGAGAAACTGTGGTATCCTCAAAGTGCTACAAAATTTTAAAGATCAATTACACCTGCTTTTTGAAGATTTTTGCACTATTGTTTTTTCCATCGTTTGTAAAGTGACAAGACGTTTTTCTTTGAAGGGGTAAGTAATGCCAATGGCATATTAGAAGAGGAATTGTTGGTGCATGAAATTGCAGAGATCTTAAGCTTCATTGACGGTATTTCCTTAGTGACTGTCTGTGTGTCCTTCGTACTTCTGCAGCTTTGTCAGGTTGAGTCTGAAGACAGCTCATGTGCCACAACTGCCTCTCTCCCTCTCCTTTTCTTGCTTTCTCTCACTCATTCCCTCATGCACTCACTGTTGCTGTCTGTTCCTTGGTAGCAGTGAAAGGCAATGTGATAATCTTAGTGGGATTTCAGGGAAACAACTACCTTCCCCTCAGAGTGGTTAATGTGATTGAACAACTGCAGGAACTTATCAAATGTCTTTCTTGGCTGCAGGGGGAGATGGCCAGCTGCAGGGTACCAAGCCCTTTGCATGGCCAGACTGCCTAATCCTACACAAGGTGTCTGTTCCCCTGCACTGCAGGAGCCTTGCAGGTGTTCGTGTTCCACTTTGCAGGTGTTCATGTGAGGTAGGGGTAAGAACTCACAGTATGCAAGTCACTTTTGCTTGTCCATTTGTCATGGCAAACACACCTCAGAGAGATGGTAAATTATTGCTGCTCCCTACTCTGTCACTCTGACCTGGTGACTGTACTGCATTCAGTCAAAGGCTGTGGTGGAAATTCTTCTGTTGACCTCCCCTGCTCTCTGTTGGACAGAAAAGGAAAGAAAGACGTTTCTGGGACTCGGTACTTCCAGTTTCTCCCCAGAGATGTCCTAGTCCCTTCAGTTGCATGAGTTTATGCCATACGTTGTGTAAGTTTTTCTAGCCCTTTGCTATTAGGTTTATGGCTAGAGAGAGTTTCTTTGTTTTGTTCTAGATTCCTGGGACAAAATGATGGCTAGAACAGCTCTTTTTCACACACCTGAAATTACTTGGGATAATTGATCTATCTTTTCCAATTATGTTCCATAGACTTTATCTAAAAATATGTATGGCTTAATTTGGGATTAACTTAAGGTGGCTGTACATTTCTTTGCAATGGAAACTTTCCTCTCCTGACCAGATTTATAACTGCAGTGTTAGCTGGAGCCAGGAGAGCTTCCACTTTCCTACAGCTCTGCTCTAATGTTTATGGCATGGGGAAGGATGGTTAGGATTAGTTTATTGCACTACATCACTGCCTCCACAAGTCTGATGGCATAAGGGGACAGGTCTAGCAAGGTATGTATAACTTTGCAGGTTTGGTTAGCAGGCCAGAAAAGGCTGGGAGAAGTTTCTAATTGTGTCTGATTAGATAAATATTTCTGTATTTAATTTCTGTATTACAAAATTCTTTCGTTGAATTTGTTTCTGAGTGTTTGCATCTGCTGAGTAAAACTTGGACAAGTTTGTGGTGCTTGTCATTTTCATGCACAGAGAAGTTTTCTAAAGAAGAAAGTAGTTTCTATGAGGCAGTTTTATTTATCAGACCTGAGGTTTTCAAAATGGCCTAAAATTCCAAGGTTTTGTCAGGTGCATTTTCTTTTGAAAAGAATAATAAATTGGGCATTTCTAGTCCTTTAAAAACTGCATGAAGTATCCAGTTACAGAGTGGGGGTTTTTTCCCTGCTCTCAATTGTGGCATCACTTACTGTAATTAAATGAACTAATAATGGTTGTAGTTTATCTTTTCTGATTAAAACAAAACTCCAGAAGTAAAACAGAGCATGTAGCTCTGGGAAATCAAGTGAATTTGTTTAACTGTGTGTTAGACATTTTATTTGTGTTCTGGATTTTAAATATAATTGTATTATATTTACATGCATTAATTTAATTGCATTATATTTACATAGCCCCATGGACACAGGCCAGCCACACTTATTATTTTTAATTTCTAGCACTGAATAAGGACTTAGAGTTTGCATTCTTTAATCTTGCTTTTCCTTGTTAAAGATATCAAGAAATAGACTAGTGTTTCCATACCCTAGAACCTGAATGCAGTTGAATGCTGTATTTTATTTTTAAACAGACCAGAAATTAGCTCTTTGATATAGAATTATAGAATAACCTGAGTTGAAAAGGACCCACAAGGATCATCAAAGTCCAGCTCCTGACCCTGCACAGGACACCCAAAGAATCACACTATGAGCCTGACAGCACTGACCAAATACATTCAACTGTCAAGTTTGGTGCTGTGACCTCTTCCATGGGAAGCCTGTTCCAGTGCCCAACCACCCTCTGGTATCCAAGCTAAACCTCCCCAATGCACTTTCAGGCCATTCCCTGGGATCCTGTCACTGGGTCACCACATTGTAAAGATCAGTGTCTGTCCCTCCTCTTCCCTTCATGAGGAAGATGTTGACTGCAGTGAGGTCTCCCCTCAGTCTCCTCCAGGCTGAACAGACCAAGTGACCTCATCCACTCCTCATATGGCTTCACCTCCAGACCTTTTGCCAGACAGAAACTGCACTTTAAGATATGTAAAATACATTTGCAGAGAGCAGGACAGGCAGACCCAAACCTGATCTGCTGGCATTTCAAATTACCCAAACACGTCCTTGCTTACGTCCAAACACCATTCTGACCAGAGCTATGCAGCACTGCCCACAGGCTGGCCTGACCATAAGTATATTAAGTATATATATATATATATAACTTTTGTATCTTCAAGGTATACATTTTATTGCAATTTAATAAAACCAGCCAAACAAAATGCACCTCACACACAAACACAACAGTGTAAGTTTCTATACATTTGGTTCTGGTTATTTACCATCATTTTAACTTTGACATGTTAAAATCCTAAGCTGTTTTTTAACATGAAGACTAGAATATATATTTGGGATATACATGAGGAAACAGTTTTTCTGATTTAAGAGAAGACACTCCTGTGAGTGCTTTTGTACAAAATATGAATAGCATAAAGAAATAAGTATTCTCATCTTTAGTGGTTTATAATTTGGCAAAATTAAAGGAATTTATGTGACAGCAAAAAAGAATGTCTTTAAAGAGGAGAGTTGTACAGAATTCTGAAAATAATGACAAAAATTTAAAAAATTATGATGCATCACCAGTGCAACTGAGAGAGATTTTTTTGTAGACATTTGGGGGTTTTATGAATCTGGAAGTATTGCTGTTGAGAGCACTAAATTTTTATTTAATTAGTATATTGTCTAGAGACAAAATACTTTTCATTGTTATGCAATTGGAAGATACTAAGATACTATTGGAAGACTAAGATTCAAGATGCTAACACAAAATACACCTAAAAGGGAATTTAATTCTGGCTATTTAATGAATGTGTCACAATCAAGTTATCAAAATTGGCTTATCAGTAGGGATAGAAATGGGAAGAAGCAAAGCAGTCATTAGAGTAACTCTGATAGTAACAGGGCAGAACTCCAGTGGGGAACACTGTAAGGAAGGAGATGTACAAATGACAGATGATCAAGCTAAAAATGAAAGACTTTAGAGCTTCCAAATTCTCTTCCACATTTAATTAAAAACTGTCTTGAATAATTAGGTTTCAATTCCTTTTCTAACAAGCTGGAAAAAGCTGTGTTCTCTTTGGGATGGTGCCATGACAGAAGAGCATAATTGTTACTTATTTTTAAATTATTTGAAGAACTGGAACAAATATCTATAGAAATGAACATTTTAGGCACTTTTTAAATTGCTGTGGCTGTAAACAAAAAAGGCTGTTAAAGAATGAACCATCTTTTAGTCCATTGAACAATGTTATCCCAATTACACTAACTTTGAGACAGGCTTGGTATATGTTATTCAGATCTAAATAACTTCTAACTTTGGGTTTGTAACAGCAATTACATTTGTGGTCATTACATACCAAAATAAGCAATTTACCATTGAAGTTAATCTCTATTAGGGTAAAATAAGTGTGTTTTAAATTATATAAAATATGTCCTTTGTGGTCATTGGTGTAATGGGCAGAACAATTATTATTTCAAAAGCTAATGCCACTGTGCTAAAACTATTCTGAAGAATGTTTATACCTTTATGACCCAGAGGAAGTGAAACTGTTCCAATGGTGGTTCTGCCTATTTCAGTGGAGTTTATCTTCTGTTTATGTGTGCTGGAAGGTTTGCCAGCTACTAGTCTGAAACATAAACCAGTCACCTAAAGAAGGGCACCAGGCAGGACTGTGAATGCGTTCAGTGCCTCATGGTGCACCAGAATGTAAAGTATTTGGGTCACTTTGGGGCACTGTACCTGTAGCCATAGAGGGAACAAGAGGTGGACATGCAGTATTTTTCTTGTCTTCTCTTTTATTACCGTAGAATGAACAGCATTTTGGAAGTAACTTTAACATAACTTGCAGAGTGAAGGAAAAACTGCTCTTGTATGACTGGGAATGTTACTGTTCATAAAAAATACAGATTCATTGTTTTAAGTTGGGGGTGGGGTGCTTAATTTCTTTCAAATGGCGAAGATGCATACATCAACAAATTGCAAGTAGGATTTATGCTTGCTGTTTTATTTGCAATTCATTAGTGGTACACTTGACTTTCAGTTTCACAAAATAATTTACATTTGTAAATATTTTCATCTAATTTCATGTCTTTGGCTTTCCTTCAGAATAGAAACATGAGTTAAAAATAAAGCTGCAGATAATGAAGCTAGGGCACTGTGTTCTTCATATACATGCTTTATATATTTGATTAGGTTTCTTTAAAAAAAGAAATAGTGCTTCTTTGAGCATGAAGCATACCTTTAGCATTGCCCTGTCCTGTTCAGGTTTTCTTGTATTTACTGGGGAGTTTGTAAATTCTACCCTGTATTTCATAAACGACTGCTGATACCATCATCCCTGCCATATGGGGCTTACTGGGTTTGCATAGTGGCCTAATCGACTGTTCAGATCAAAGTGTGGCTTGTTCTGAAAAAAAAAAAAAATCCATTTTAAGCCTTTATCAGCAGAACCTTCTAAAGCTGCTTTACAGCCACTGGTGAAAATCAACAATATAAATTAATGTCCAGGAGACTGCAGGCTTTTTTCTGTAAGAACTTTAACATACAAAGCACTGAAAGAAAATACTGTGCTGTAATAACATAAAACAAAAACCATTTTTGCTTTGAAAAGTTCATGAAGCATTTCATGTAGCATGTAATTAAAAAAAAATAAAGTTGATCTAAACTTTGTCTTCTTTCCAACATTTCCTTTGTAATTAGACCTGCTGAAGATTTTCCGTCAGGGCTTTTTCACTGAGCTATGTGTTTTCTGCAAAGCCAACATTTTCCATTGGAAGTGGTTGGGATTTGCCTACAACTGTTCAGGTTTTGCATCTGCATTTGGGTCTGTTAAGATCTGAGCTACATTTGGGCTGCTACTGTATCCTAGGCACTTGGGGGACCTTTTGGCCCCATCCTGTCAGAGACCTGTCTTCCCAGATGTACTAATGTTTTCTACTTTTGTACATGTCCTGGGAGACTGTTGTCCTCTTTATGAAATATTTATGCTCACAAATGGTAACACAAACTACCATATCTGTGTAGGAAGTGTAATTTCCCATGATCTTTAACTATTTACTCATCCATGGTCTGTGAGATGTATTTTTAGGACTGGTTGTAGGAATTGTGCTCATATATTAAGAGATTTTACTATACAAACACTTTAAATTTATTAAAATGGTGAGCTGGAGTACAATGTACTTCATATGTCAACTGAGAAGTTACCTATATAATCCTTACTTGCAAAATCACATGCCATTAATTTGAAAACCTGCAAGAATGTGCTTGATTTTTGATGGTATGCTGTGAAATATCAGCAGAGAGATAGAAATATTTGTTTTTCCACCTGAGTAATAGGTGCAAATGACTGCAACAGTCAGCAAGGACTACAGCACTGATGGATGGTTTGATGACATTGGTTGATGGATAGATAGCCCATAGATGTTCTGAGCATACCAGCCATGAAGCTGGGGCAGAGGGGACAGTGCTGGGAGACTTTTGTTGGCAAATGACTGAAATCCTTCTGCCCAGTGTTTTGTGACTTTAAACTATTTGCCACTTTGGGAAGCTATCCATCACATATTTTGGCAACCAGTTGGAGGAAAAATATATTTTATTGGTAACTCTTTTCAGCTTTAGACCTTGACTTCCGATTTCCATTTCTGCTTGCACCCATAATTAAAAAAAATTTTTTTTATAGAAAACTCTTCTGGGTAAGGAGAGCTGGGAAGATATGTTGATGTCTTTATTTTTGAAATGCTTATGTTACTGGGATGGAGAAAGTAAAACAAAAACATAATGGCAAAATAGTCCTTCTAAAAACAGCAAGAAAAGTCTTGATTTTTCACATCTGTCAAGCAGAGAAAATCAGAAAGCAGTTGTGGTACACTCTTACTGTTGTAGGAACTGACATATAAAAACATACAACATATTAGAAGCATAGAGACAAAATGATGGAAAGGAGGTGAAAGAATATGCTGCATGAGTATATTTAAGTAACAACCATCATGTTAGTCTGGAAATATTCTCAGGTCCATCTGGTGATAACTCGGCTCATGTCCAGTGCAGAGCTTGTCTGTCGATCTTAGACTTAAGGATACGAGAATGCTCACTAGCAGCCAACATATAATAAACAAAGTGATAGATAACATAAACAAAAGTGAAGCCAGGCAGGTTGGCAGCAGAAAATAAAAAATCTGAAAAGTAAGTAAAAAAATTCTTTGGTTATATATACAAACTTTCTGACATGAGGGAACCAACTAAAAATGTTGAATTGCATACATGTAACTACAGCATTCAGATACAGAACATAAAAGTTGACAACATTGCTAAAGCTGGTAATTTAGGAGGAGGAAAAAATCATGACAGATAAAATCACATCCCTTTCAAGTAAAAATTCCATTCATCTACTGAAAATGGACTATTGAAATGGAGAAACTGCACAATATGAAGGAAGTAGTCCATTTTTTTAGATGTCATCTTTTTATGCTGCTTTTTCCTTCAGTGGTGTTTTTCCTTTGCATTTGCTGGACCATATGGTATTTGAACTCTCCATTCAACAGTCTCCTCTTTTCTACTTCATTTTTCATTAGCTTCCCATGTAGTATGAGTACTCTGTAGCTGAATTTAAGACCTCCTTATCATAGATTAATACATGTTATTGTTTTCTGGAGGAATTGGGTTTATTCAGATTCTTTTAACGTTTTGAATCAATAGATTTTTTTCTTTTGAGGACTTCAGACACCATGTCAATGTCAAATAAAGGCTGGGTCATTCCTAAGGACACTTAGTCAGAAAAGGCAACTGTGCATCCTCAGCTTTTATGTTCTTTAGTTTATATTTTCATATGATTTCTTTGGGATGTCTTTGGATGGTTTTAAACCAAGAAAAGGTACATGCTACCACTGTAGACATTTAACATTCTCGGGAAGCGACCACTTTTTCAAAAAAGGAATTGATCAAGAATTGCCGAGATACTGAAAGAGTGCTGCTGTATTGGCATTTTCCACTCTGAAAACCATTTATTTGTATTCTTGGAAGTTACTTAAACAGGGTTTCGAGCTTCAAGGACACTTTAGCTACATGAATCATGTTGCGAATGTAAAACAGACTGTTGAAATTCTTCGCTATTGATTTAAAATCAGAGCTTTTTTTGCTGTTATCCACAACTGAGGGAGAACATAGTGCTGTCATCTGGAAGGGTATTAACACCTTTACCAGATGACATGGATGGATGGACTGCGTGTTTCTGTGAACACTGAGAACAGTTTGAATTGGGAAGCATCTCCAGGGGCTGTGAACATTGAGACAGAGGAAGCGGGGGTCTGAAGATGCAGAAAGTTCATTTTTCTGTTGGCTGTTGCCGTCTGGCTACCAGCTGCAGGTAAACCCATCAGTTCAGAATGGTGAATCTGAAATCAAGAAATAGCATTTTCAGGCAAGGAAATTACCCTTTTGTGAAAGGAAGTTCACACAGTCATGAATAAAGTCCACCATAGTAAAGACGAAAAAGTAATATATACTGAATATTTATCCAACTGAGATGTTGCTGTGCTAAGATCATTAGTCTATGGTAGGTATTAAGAACTCAAAACCACACATGTACACAGTATGTGTTATTATTTGGAACCACTGCTGTGACCCAGCTGCATCAAAGTCAGATTGGAAGAGAAAGGGATTTAATTGCCAGCTGGACAAGCTTGAACTAGAGGGCAACTCTAGTTTTAAAAGTACAGATTAGACACTTGCAAGCATGGAATGTTATTTTCTCTTTTATACATATATAACTGCTGTCTTCACATACAATGTATAATTTCTGGATATTTTATAAAGAGTATATAGGAAAATAACCATTTGAAGGATGGAAAGAAGTAAATTCGCCCAGAATTTTTTACCTCTGACCTAATACACCCATTGGTTTCCTGATTATGAACACAAAATTATGCTTAAGCTAAAGGACCTTATTTAATTTTTCTTACCATAACAGTGAGTGGTAAGACTTATTGTTTTGCTTCTGTTGATTGAATAGTGTGAGTGATCCTTAGTAGCAAGAGCAAACTGAAATGAACTGATTTCTTTAACAGTATTTACTCTGTATAATTAACTTGGGAATTTTGTACAGAACAGAAAATCCCAGATTTCTCTTGGAAAGTGATTAGATTAGTGCAGCATCAGAAAGAATAATACTACTTCTCTGCTTGATATATGATTACTGCAGCTTGTAAAAAATGTTTCTTGCTCTAACTCCAGCCATCCTCTGGCCACTTCAGCAGCACAACTGAGTTTCTCCTGCCTGTAGTTTTATCGCTTGCTTCTGCTTCTGGATTATACCTCATGCTTTAGCCAAGCTGGAGAGTTCAGCTAATGTGATTGCTCTTATCTGCCAATTAAGATACCTGTTCTCACCTGCCTTTTTGTTCCCTTGTTAACCCTTGCCTTGCATCACAGAGTTGCACATAGTCCCTTAGCAGGCAGAGGTGGTCGTGGAGAGACTGCCATGTGCTGTTGATTTCTGATGGCTGCTTTACCACACAGTGGCTAGTGTGTGTATGCCATCACCATCGTGCTTCAGCTTTCTGCTGGTTTATTCTACTGTTTTCTATATTCTTGCACATGTTTGGCTTTTATGACTCTTGTGCTTCTCCTTCCATTCTGATGCTCTTGATGGTCTTTCCTTCAGTGGTTCAGTCTTCTCCCAGCTCTTTCAGCTTTTCTTCTTTGGTATCTGTTGCTGGATGACATCACTCACATTTTTTTAAATTTTATGCAAGTTTTTAATAAATTAATCTTGCCAATCTTGAATAATTTTCTCCACCAAAATTTTAATCCTTTTTTTATTTCTTCTGTAACCTTATCTCAAAGGAAAATATAATATGGCTTGAGCTCTCTGGAGGATGAGCTCTGCCAGGTGAGTTCAGGGGCATGTTACTGTGGTTGCTGATAAAGTTACTTTTCTCCTCAAGTGAAACTTTCCTGTGCCAGCCTCAGTGGCAGTTACTGGCACCATGGCAAAGCAAAGAGGTGGGAAAATGTCTGTGTCTGACCTGATGGAGTTCAAGCTGAACTGCCAGAGAAGGTGGCTGGAGCTAACGATCCAAGCTGTGCGCTGGGACAGCGCAGTCATGGGCCATTTTGTTCCGTTCTGCTGGCTGTGCTGCCAGGCAGTAATGTGCTCCACAGGCAGGGTCGCCAGCCGCTGGGTTGGCAGTGTCACACGCATGTTGCAGCTGTTGGCTCTCGTAAAAGCTGGTTTGAGTTCCTGCAAAGTTTCTGTTGATGACTATTCAATATTTAACCTTCTAATAATGGGGTTTTTTTTCCAAGTACTATTAAAAAAAAGGCTGCTTTTGTTTCTTCACCCAATCTGTTTCGCTTCTTTAACTTCCCATTTTCTAAAACGCTTTTCTAGACTACTAAATGCAAGGTATCTATGAAAAATAAAGCCTAGATGGAGATTTTTTTTTAGTAGTGAGAATTAAAAAACATAGGGAGCTGTGTTCATGAATCAGGGGCTACTGGTGTATTTTTACTCTTACAGATCTCAAAATATAACGAGAAGCGAAAAATAATATGAAATTTGTAATTGTTTTAGAAGAGCAAAAATGTAATCAGTCTAGTTAAGTGATACACATTTTTCATAGTGTAGAACTATTTTCATTAATAACATTCTCAATTTAAATAAACATTCAAAATTTCAGAACAGTTTAAGAAAAAGAACTTATAATATTTCCAATGTCAGATTTTCTTTGTGTAAGTTGATAGTGTAAAATTTCAATTTATAAACTGTGAATGATCAGTGATAGTTTTAATATGAAAAATACAGCACTAGTTATTAGACATTTCAGAGGTCCAATGAAAGTATTCATTTCCAGCTAGATCATGTCTAAGAATTTAGCTGAACATCAATATTTATATTTAGGTAGTGCAGCAGTTTGAATCATACCTTCTTTCAAGTTCTAAATATGGACCATGTTTACATTAGTGAATCATAAGCATAGAACTTGGAGCTGAAATAAAATCTTTTTCTCCAAAGGTGCTTAAATATACATGACCCAAATCTTGGATCCTATGTACATAGTTCCGAAGAGCTGTGTATTTGAAAACAAAACCAAAGCATTGAAAAAAAAAAAAGAAGAAAAAAATTGGTATACTCTTCTTACAGTTTCGCATGAGAGTTAAAAAATTAATTAGTATCATGAAAATGAATCAGTTCATCACTTCTTAGGTACAAAAAGAGAACATTGCTACCTTTGCATTGCCTTGTGCATTTCCTGCCCAATTACTCAGGGTAAATCTTGTTCATCTTAGGATCCAAGTTTTATTTCTTGGCACTTGCTATTTGTTTATTTTTAAATAAAGTCCCATCCTTCTCTGTACACATCTAGTCTGATATATAGTTTTTTAGACTGTTTTAATTGAATGGTACAAAGATTCTGTGGAAGATCTGTGAATACAGTAGTTTCTTCATGTGTTCAAAACATATGGAAGTGCTCTCAAGGACAGACTGATCTCTTCTAGTTGAACACATTAAGTGAAATCAAAATGGCATTTTGAGTTTTGCTTGCAAATTAGTTATCGCCCAAAGTCTGTGCTGATGAATATTTCAGAGCAACTACAGTGGACAGAGAGTAGTGTGTTAAAAAAAGCAGCAGTGGAAGACAAGAAGGAAACAAATATTAGCATGTTCACTGTACATCATAAACAAGTTTGTGATGACAGAAGCTCTTCTGAAAGCTTGACTGAGAAAAGGCACATCATTTCTGGCATTCCTGCTCTTATTTGATATTTGTATCTTTGCACTGAGATAAAGTAGTGCTGGAATTTGAGGAAAAGATTTATATCGCTAATTGTAGTACATTGTGGTTTAATATGTTTTTTGGGAGAAGAAAGGAATGGGTTGATAAGTTCCAGTTGTTGTGAAGTTGAAGTGAAGAAAAGCATCATAAATACTAGGCATTGATTGGTATTGGCTTGTAGCACTTGGGATGCGTTGTTGTTCTGAATGCGGTGTCCAGGAATCTGATCTGGCAGTCAGAGCAGGGGACGTGTCTTATTAACACTGGTGGCACAATTCAATGTAGAAGTGGACAGAATCTGTTTTGCAAGTTTCATTGTCAAGGGCAGGTTCTTTTGAAGATGTTTTAAGTGTCTGCCTTTTACTCTGGAAATGGTGCTTTATATTATTTTCATCTGTTTTCTCTATCTGCCTGATTGTTTTTAAACTGCAATATAGAACCTCATTAAATTGAACCAGTTCATGAATGTGCCCTAGCTTTATGTGGAAAAAAGTAATTGCAGAAGACTAGTTTTAGAAGTCTTAACTGTAAGTAGCCTGAAGTAAAAGCAAACACTACTTTTGTTTTAGTGTATCTTTGATATTTCACATACATCTTTAGAGGACTGCATGTGATTGCATGGCTTTTACATATGTAATGCATCACAACAAACATTTCCAGGGGATCTGTAATTGCTAGCTTGAGGTTTTTCGCTCAGATCTAAAGTAAAACTAATCTTTTGTTGTAGGGAGACGGTAATTTCTGATAGTAAGTAGTATAAATTCATAACTACTATTGAGAAGAAACCCAGAAATAATTAGTGTGTTGAAGTGTTTTTATAAAGTTGTAAAATGTGCATAAAAATTAGTTAAAAAATGGTAATTTATCATGAAGCAGGCACGATCTTCCTGTGTGTTTATTTTGTTGAAGCCCTAAGTTTATATTTAAACTTCAGAATTTGAAGATTACTGTATGCTCTTTGCCTTCAGCTTTTGACATGGTAGCTTGTACCATTGCCTGGAAATTGTTTTCTGTTGTTAAAAGTTTCCTCCATTCAGAAAAAAAACCAAACCTGGAATGGCATAGTGGAAGTGTCATGCTTTTTAAAAACATATGTGTTATCCTTGAGAACATAGAGTTTCTGGTTATTTGTGTACTCAGTCAAATACTGTCCACCTATTACTAAGTAGCAAGGAAACTGGCATCAGAGAAATGTAGCCATTTTCGGTCCTTTATTAAGAAAAGCCGTTAAATATTTACATATTGAGAGGAAACTACTTGAAAACAGAAGCAACAGAAAGCAGTAGATAGAATTATACGTATGGCTGTTGCTGTTATTTGTGGTACAATGTACAGTTTTCACTACAAAAGTTAAAGCATTACTTAACCATTTTTCACCAGTTTACAAGATACGCCAAATAATGAAGACCTTTTAAAATAGAAAAGAACTTCAGGAGTTCTGTATCTAGAAAGAACTGTGAATTTTGTGTTATCACTGAGATTTTCCTTTAACCTTAGGAGAATGAGCTTTCTAATTTCCTTTGCCTTTCAAGATTCTTTATTTCAGAAGAGTTCATAAATTACTTTATTTTTAAGATAGAACCTTTTGTCAATCTTTGTTAGGGTTTGCTTTGAAAAATCCATTTTTCAAGCTGTGCATGAACTGGAGAAGCAGCAGAGAAAGAAAGGAGGCAAGAAAGACATGCGACAGGTGGTTGATAAGCACCTGCCTAAACCAAATTGTTTCAGTAATATGTTCCTCAATCTCATTTATTAATTCCATAATAAATTAAGAATTCCTAAGATAATTTAAAGCTCACATGAAAGGAATCCAGTAACCAGGTAAGCTTTCAGAAGCTGTGTGAAAGGAATGGGTGGGCAGCAGCTTCATGTCATACATCTTATGCTTGGACAGAAGTCTTGGAAAGTGCTTATTTTGTTTATTTGTTTCATAGGACTGCCTACTGTATCAAATAAACATTTTACTTAGGGCAAGTGTAATTATTTACTTCCTTTTGGAGACTAAGGTTTTCTCCTGTTCATAGTTCTTGTAATTTCAAGATAGCATGCAAAGCACGTGGTGTTTTTGTATGTATGAAGACACAGTTCTCCATCTTCATCTCCAATGTTGCATACATTGTTTATATGGAAACATATTTTTTATGGAATTGTTTCATCAGTTTGAAATGAAATAAAATCGTATACAAGAATTATATTGAATCTACTTGCATCATGGTAGTAGAGTCAGGGTATAAATAATATCCTCTGCTTTGCGTTCCATAAACTTTTCAGATGCCAAATAATATTCTGACTATTAATGTTTCCAGGCTTTGCTCTCTGTACATGATACTGTTGCTCAGAAGAACTATGATCCTGTCTTGCCCCCCATGCCTGATGATATTGATGAAGAAGAGGATTCAGTTAAAATAATTAGGCTTGTCAAAAACCGGGAACCGTTGGTAGGTAACTCTGTCTTTTGGTTTGGGGTTTTGTGTTTGCATGCAGGGTGGGAAGTGCTCAGATTATGAACGTGAATGGGTGATATTAACTTGAAACGTGGATAGACAGACATTACACACGATTGTTCATAACATTAAGTAATACACTTGTGACTTCCATTCACAGTCATTATTAGTAAAGCATATGAAGTGAATAATAAGATTTTGATCATCATGATGTTTAAGCATTATATATGTGGGCCAGTCTGAACATTTAGATCAAATATATATTTGTCTTTTATCTTGAATTCAAATCATGAACTTACTTTAAAATGAGAGACAGAGAATGAATCCCCAAAGAAATCTTGACCTGTGTTGCGAACTGTGCCGGTTAGCATTCATGTAAAAAAACATGACCTTTCAGTACACTGAAAACAAAGGATGAAAACATATTTTAAAATACTTGAATTGAAATCTGGGCAAATTTAAGATGTCTGTTGTTATAGTTTGCATTATGAATACTAGAAAGTTAATATCTTCATGGGGATATCTGGAAAAATAAAAGGACTAAACCTAGGTTGTATTACAAGAATATTAAAATGCTTTACTGATTTGGTTATTTTTATTTGCTGTAGAGTGGGAGTCATATAAAATTCAACTATGTTCTTTTTCTCCTGCAAACCAGTAAGGGCTTTGTTTTATGTTATACTGAATCTTTGTTTTAATGGACAGCAATCCTGGAGAAATACCTGCAAATTTACTTTGAGAAGGTCATCATACTGTAGTTGAGGTGACAGTGGGAGAGTGCTGCTTCTGTTAGACATACAGGGGTAGCTTGTCCCACAGTACATCTCTTACTAACACTCTAATTCTTGATGGATTTCTGTCATCAATAAACATGAAATGAGTTTTCTTACTGACTAACTGTAGGTGCCCATGGGCATAATTACAAGTTTGACCATATGGAAAGTTCTTACTTTGTTTTAGCATACTAAATATTTTTCCTCAAATATTTAAATCACAGCTTTAAGCTTTCTATATTTTTTTTTATCAAAGAAATTATTTGAGAAAGAAAACAAGCTTGCTTTAGGATTTAGTATCAGATTATTCATTCTGAAAGGTTTGAACATACAGTATGAAATGAAGTCTAATTGAGCAGCTTATTTTTAGTGTTAATTAAAACACCTTTTTTTAAACTTGTCAGAAAAAGCTTAATAAAAACTTACATACTTTCATGTGACAAACATGATTTGTTACTAAGACTTAGAAGTTAAATACTGTAGGTTAATAGTATCTCAAAATGGATTGGATAATAGTAACTTTTAAATCATAACTCAGATATTTTCTGAAAACGTCTGTGAAATATATACAGTGTATAATGACTTTTGAGATTTTAAGTTCTCTTAAAGGGACAAAACCAGTTGCTTAAGCCAAAGGTTATCCTTGGGCTGTTCCTCAAATTCCACTCTTGCTTCCTCACTCCAGTCTCACTGGACACTGAGCTGTTCCAGATACCTGTGTGTCTATTTAAGCCCAGCCGGCAGCTCAGCCCCACACAGCCACTCACTCATTTTTCCCAGTGGGATGGGGGAGAGAATCGGAAGGATGAACATGAGAAAGCTCGTGGGTTGAGACAGACAGTTCAATAGGTAAAGCAAAAGCTGCATGTGCAAGCACAGCAAAGTACGGAATTCGTTCACCACTTTCCCTGGGCAGGCAGGTGTTCAGCCATCCCCAGGACAGCAGGTCTCTCTCATTTGTAATTGTTTCTTGGGAAGACAAAAACCATCACTCCACACTTCCCCCCTCCCTTTTTCTTCCTCTGGTTTTATTGCAGAGGATGACAGCATGTGGTGTAGCATATCCCTCTGGTCAGGTGGGGTTGGCTGTCCAGTTGTGTCCTCTCCCAGCTCCTTGTGCACCCCCAGCCTCCTCACTGGTGGGGCGAGGAGCAGAAAAGCCCTGACAGTGTGTAAGCACTGGTCAGCAATAGTTAAATTATCCCTGCATTACCAACACTGTTTTCATCACAAATCTAAAACAAAGCACCATAGGAGCTACCATGAAGGAAATTAACCCTGTCTCAGCCAAAATATTTACAATCTCTTAAATCCACACTTGGCACAACTCTTGTGCTACAGAGGCAACAGAGATGGGGGTTTAGATCTTTTACTAGACACGACAGTAGCCATGGAAAATATAAAACATGTGAGCAAACTAATTTGTTTAGTTTAAGACTGCTTTGTTTATTTACCAAAATGAAAACAGCCTTACAATGGAATCTGTCGTAGACCTTTTATGAGGAGGAGGCAAAGGGTAGGAGCTAATTGCAGCATACAAGTACTTGAGGGTGGGGAGCTCACAAGGACAATAAATTCAAGCTCCTCAGCAGTGAAAGATGCTAAAACATGGGGCAATGGTCACAAGGAGCAGCCCTGGGAGGTTCAGATTAAGAATTAACAGAAGTATTATATTAGTTGGGAAGTCCAGCACTGGAGCAGACTAACCAGACGGGTAATCTCCAGCATTTCTAAGGCTGTACTTTGTCTGTGTGGGAAAACTGTATTTGTGATCTTTCCAGATCCTGAGCCTATCTTGATGTTTTATTTTTGTTAGAGAAGAGCTTATGGTGAGTCCTGTTATTTGTTCTCCAGGAGGAGTTCAAAGAATATAATGTCCTCCTCCTCTTCCGAAATGCACGTTCAGTCCATTTTAGCATTATTCGTGTTCACGTCAAACATTGATTTCTTTGTGTCAGATTTACAGTGACTTAGTATGACACCATCACCACAATACATAACAAAATTATTATTTGTGTCCTTATCTTCCCTAGATATTTTTCCCCCTAGGTGGGGGTGAGAAGAAACATGGATAGTAATTCAGATAAGGTCTTACCGAAGTATAGCATGGCAGAATAACTAGACAGGCTTATACTATGTATATTGGATCTACTGTGTTTATGCTTCCCAAAGTTATTTTACTAAAGGAAGATACATCATGATCTATGTTTACTAAACTAATTATAATTTCATTTGCTATTTATTTCCATGTCTTTTTAATGGATTTTCCTTCAGAGCTTTCTCTGAAGTCTAAGATATTCTTAGCAGAGATCAAAGAGTCTCTACTTGTTCTGTTAATTGATTCACTCTTCTCCAGTCAAAAAGTCTTACTTCCATTTGCAACATTATATCAGGATTCTACTTCTAGAAGAAACTGAGCTTGAGATTGGAGATACTACACAATATTTTTACTGGGATAGAGATTGTCTGGTTTCTTGACTTGAAGATACTGCGCTCTTTAGACTTTTCTTCCACTCCAGACACAGTCTCATACTCTATTTGTACCCAAGCAGTAGAGATTGTTTTCCTGCAAAGCCATGAGCTTTATGTCAGTTGCACACCCTGGACATTCTGAATTGCATTTCCTTTGGATGACTTTCAACAGTACTCACTGTGAAGCAATTAGGCACTCTCTTAACTTCTTTGGAATATACCTAGTGACCATTTTTATATAAAACTGCACCACATTTCCTCTCACGCTCCTGTTCGTGCTTTCCTCTGAGTTAAGCACCTCACCAATGTTCTGAGTCGGGGTTAATCATATATTAATGAAGCCTTGAGTTCCCAGGAGTAATCATTTCAAAAGAGAGGGAAACACATGGTTTGTAGGAGAGCCTTCTGTTTGCCAGATTTCATCAATTCAGAAGTCAGTGCTGAACTTTGCCCCAGTTTTTTGAGAGAGGGGTTTTAAACTATTTGTTAATCCTTCCACAGTATTTGGTTTGGCAGTTTTTTTGATGCTCTATTAGCAAATGCCATTCCAGCAGCGTCTCCTTCAAGTGAGGTGAAATTGTGCTAGGATGTTTTATTTTAACAAATAAATTTGGAACATCTCTGACCCTTACATAAAGAGAAGTAGAAACATCTCTTTTCAGAGACAATCCAAAATTCACCTGTCTGTAATTGGGCTTTTTATCAGAGAGCTTGGAGAGCTTTTACTTATGCCTACCCCTCCAAGGCCTATTCAGACACAGCCCTGTTCCTAGTTAGCATTCCTGATATCCAAGATGAATAGCTGTAATACCAGGAGTTCAGTACCTGGCCTCCTACTTCTTCCAGCTTCCAAATGTAATACTCCAGGTTTGTTACAGCTGTTACTCTGAATAGGATGCTTCTTCACATTAAGGTAGTTGCTTCTTTGTCACAAAGATTCATTTCACATAAATCTAGCCATTTGAAAACTAACCTCTATGCCATGCCATGTCTAGAGTCAAGAGAAAAATAGGCTGCTCCAGAGAATGACCCATGCCATCTGTATAAGATTCCTGACTTAATAAAAGGACAATTCATTCTCCAGAGCTACAGAAGTAGCCTGGACACGTAACTTGAACTATATACCTGATTTCCATAGCTGAACTTGGTTGAAATTAATTTTGGTGATCTAAAGGAGTCATTTGTGTGTTCCGTCTATTCAGATGCTACAGCTTTCACTTACCTCATGCTCTTAGTCCCTGTAGCTCAGTTCACATTAGTGGATGAACCTAGCTGGTTTTTTGCTGGGATTAATTTGGATGTAGGGTTAGCTTTAATCTACATAGTCTACATAGAAGTGGATATCAACTTTTAAATAACTCCTTGATGTAAGGTAGGTAACTGATACTTGTATTTGCACTTTCAATGGAGAATGAATTAACATAAGGCTTATTGAAGTACTTATTTGCGTTTATCATCTGCATGTGCTTTCGTTTAACAGAGGGGTATGCAAAAATATTACTGATGTTTCAAATTCTCTTACTAGTAATATATTTTACAGGCTAGTTTTTCTTTCTTTGAAAATAAAGACTTTAAATGTTTATATTCTGGAACCAGCAGATAAATGGATGAACTAATAAAGATCACATCTGTGAAACCCTGAGCAATGCTTATCACTGAATGGTACTACTTTAAAAATTGAGGGGGAAAAAAAGCAACTAAAAAACAGTGAAAGAGCCTTGCTGAAGGAGCTTTTATTATTTTTAGTGCTTTTGTATGGTATACCTTTAAGCATTTTCTCAGTCTGATCACCATATGGCTCCCAAACTCCTTATTTTTCCCTTTAAAAGTATTTTAAACTGAGCTATGCTATTACATCTGTGTATGTCTCATTTAGGGTAACTTACACTTTTGGCTCACAACACCAAAAATATTTTCCAGCTCTCAAGGTCCAGTCTAACCTTCTTCCATTTTTAAAGCTCTAAATGAGGAGCTGCACTGCACATGTAACTGAAAGTACTGGAGCTGAACATCTTATAAGGAGAATTTCTTGCCAGATTATATATACCTCATAGTTTAAGCAGGGCTGGCAGCAGTACAAGAGAAGCTGCTTTTTCAGAAAATCAACTCCTCAGGTTTTCAAAAAGAAATCCGCTTGTGTTTAATGATTTAAGAGTTCTAAATTGGGAGTAAAGTGGGATTTGTAGAACCCTCTTTTTAATTTGTGTACTAAAGGTACAAATTCATAAATTCAAATAGTGTTTTTCATGTACCTGCCCATTCACTTCGGGTTTGCCACAGAGGAGCTACTGACAGTGAGCAAACTTGAGTTAAATAATTTTCCTGTCATTTTGAACTTGTTCTTGTCTTTTCTTTGAAAATTTCAATTTACCTGTTATCTTCATGGGGCCATCTTTCAGATCAGTTAGTATGTGCTAGGCAAATTAATTTTGTGCCAGCAGTGATAATTACCTAGAGCATGAAGTGACTGTTCCACTTGGACAAGAGCCTTATTGTTACTTCCAGATGCTGTCTGGGTCAATAGTGTGGTCTTTGATTGCACACAGGTTTTTTTCTAGGATGTGTCTAAAAAGCCCAGTGAAGTGAAGTACCACTTTGCAGACATCAGTGCGGGGCTGGGGTGGTGGGTGATCACAGGGCAGGGCTGTCAGTCACTGCTTGCCATTTGCACTTGGTGGCATTTCGTGGTGTTGACTTCTAGGTAAAAGGCATACAGCCTTTCTGATGAAGGCATTTTCCTTGATTAATTAGGAGAGCCTGTTCTATATGGACAGTGCAGTGGAAATATCCTGTATTTGTATTTGCCTCTAGCATCCTAATGCTGCTTTTTTTCTTTTTGATGGATATATTCAGAAAATGAAAAAACAACAAAATCCTTTTTAATTTAAAACAGGTAAACCATTACAAGTATTTATTATAAACTTCAAATTAGTAGCTGTTGCTGCAAGGTCAGAACTTAATATTGAGATATAAGCTAGGGGGCTTAAAGCTGTTTAATAGATTCCTAAAGGTATGCAATTCTTTTTGCACAGAAGTCTAGTATGAGTTTTTAAAGTGAGATTAGCTGCAGTTAAATCTATATTTTTGAAACTCTCAGACTAAATTGAAACTGTAATGCAAACAAGGGCATGCTGATATAATTACATAATAAACAATACATAAGAATAAGGCTGGCAAATAGCAGAATTACTTTGCTTATAGACAGAATTTCATACTAATAAATTTAGGATGTAAAATGAAATGCACAAACATAGCACATCAGTTTTGCTGTGGAGTGCTGGATGCTGTTGAAGTTTCAGTCAAAGTGAATGGTGACTGTTTTAATTTTTCTCTATTTGCAGTAAAATGCAACTTGCATACAAAAAATGTAAATTAATCTCCCATTTTTTGTCTTCATGACTTGTGCTGTGAGGTAAAGGAAAACAAGCTTAGTTACAGTCAGTGAAATTGCTAACTAGAAAAATCACAGCTCCGTTATTTGTACAATTTTCAGCTTTATGTTCATGAAACACTTAAAAATTGAAGTAGTGATAAACATGATGTTCATGTTTATTCTAAAAAAATACAGTAAGGTAGCTATAAAAGCCATTAAATTACTCAAGGAACTTCTTTAAAAAGTACTTCTGTACCTTACTCCAACCTCAACACTTCTCTGATGGAAGGACATTTTAACCAGTGATGGCAGAGTGCACGTAGCACACAGAGGTGAAGTAGTACTGTTCATTCACTAATCGCAAATATGGAAATTTTCAGAAAGTTGACTTGCCTGACAGAGTCCTTAATATCTCTTTAGATTAACAAAGTTAGAGCTATTGCAGGCAACTAATTAGATTCGTATGTGACAGTAATCATGTGCAGTTAAAAACCTGATGGACAAGGCACGCTTTTATTTTCTGTTGTTTTTTTTAAATGCTCAATCAAGTAACCTTTTTGGAGTTGTTTATGCAGTACGACTTTACCTAGTTAAAATCCCCCTTGTTGTTCTGTGGGTTCTGTCTCTCAGAATAGGGCCAGCATTCCCTCCCTCACTCTCCCAGTTCTGCCTGAAAGGACTGCCACTGCAGCTGAAGCAGCAGCTCCATGCCTCTGTGTCCCTTCTCACTTGGCACTGCTGCTGCCTGCTGCTTCCCCATCACCTTGTGCCTCTTCTCAGTGCACCCTCGCAGTTCTTGTTACAAAGGCATTTTTCTCATCTAGACAGCTGTTCATTGGACATTTAACTACATAATGTCATTTTACCTCAGTGCCCTGTACTGTCCATGTGTAATGTGTGAAAACAGCCATGACTAACTCAGGAAATATTCCCCTCTTCTGTATTTCTGTTCAGTGAGTATTCCAGGTGATCCCCAACATTCAGGGGCACTTCTCAAATTTGTATTTTTTTATTGATAACATTGTAAAGCAAAAGGATGATCAGTGGGTACACAGCCAGTTCTGAGCATAAAGTGTAACAATTATGAACAGTGATATACCTTCTGTACCTGTAGTATGTTGTATGGCCTATTTTGATGTGGGAGCAACAATTTATCAATTTGCAGCAGTAGTTTAGTTCAATTTTAGCAGCAGACTCATATAAGGTACGCTGCAGTTACCATTAAATTGAAAAGCAAACTTTTTCCATCATTGTCCTCTTTTCTTTAAACCTGTGTACTCACAGAATGCATAAGTTACTTCTGATTGAAAAAAGAAGACATATTTTAAGAGGACAGAAATAGAACAACATATTTTGTATATCCTTTTAATAAGCAAGTATCATTTCTGGCTTAATCACATATTAATGCGATGTCAGCTTTTTGCCGTTTTACATAGCAATGCTTTTTAAGTGTAGTGTATTAAAATTATGCTGAGATTAACCAAATAACTTTCTTTTTTTTTACCCAAGGGAGCTACTATTAAAAGGGATGAACATACTGGTGCAATTGTGGTGGCCAGGATAATGCGTGGAGGAGCTGCAGATAGAAGTGGTAAGGTGTTGCTGTTTGGCACTAGCCATTCAAGTTCTAGAACTCAGAAAAAGAGGAGATTAAATGGCATATTTTATAGAAATCAAATACATCACAAACAGAAGTATTTGGGCTCTGGACAGTTTTCCAAGTGACTGCTGAAACTATGCTGATTTTTTTCCCTAATTCAGTTGCAGCAAGGTATCTTTGAGTTAGTGGATACAGAGGGATTTATATATATATAACGTGGTTTGTTTCCAATTGATGACATCCACTTATAAATCATAGAATATGCTGAGTTGGAAGGGACCCAGTAGGATCATTAGTCCTACTCCTGTCCCTGTGCCGGGACACCCCAAGAATCACACCATGATGGGATATGCCAACCTGCTGATGGAGGAACTCAGGGTGCTGACATTATTTTATATTAAGACATCCATTCTGAGTTTCAGCTGGCAGTTTTCAAAATAACAGCAAATCCTTGACCACCGTTGTTTAGTTTGGGATGCTCAGTGTCTGCAAAAACTTAATCAAGAAGTCCAGAATCATACACTAAGGTGTCTCTTTTCACTGAAGAAAATCTAGGACAGTTGTGTTTCACTCTTACGTACAGTAATGGAGTAGATAGAGATAGAGATAGATAGACAGACAGACAGATAGATAGATAGATAGATAGATAGATTAGAGAGCACTCCCAGCCTAAGTGATCTTTGCACTACTTGCAGCTGTGTAGCATTAAGAAAGTAGTATGAGTAGAAAAACAATTGGCACAAATATTTTTCAAACATCTGCGTGAAAGTCTGGAAAAGTTGTAGAGAAGGTGGTTACTAATTTTTAGGAGGAAGACAGGGAGGTGAGTTAAGCAACCACCTTATCAAATTTGTCTGTGAGAACAGTAGCTGTTACATTCACCATATATTCCTGTTTTTAAGTTAGAACTTAAAGTGTATGAAAGTTGAAGCTTAAAGGGTATGAACAAGGGAGAAACAAGCTGAATGTTAATGGCAGTTTTTGTGTAATACGTAGCTACAGCTTTAAAACTTCTCTTTCTTCTGTAGGGCTTATTCATGTTGGTGATGAACTGAGGGAAGTCAATGGGATTCCTGTAGATGATAAAAAGCCTGAAGAAATAATACACATTTTGGTAAATACAAAACATTTAAAAATTAATTTAGGAGAGTCAAGAAAAAGTAATTAGATTTATGATTTCTGCTGTATTTCTTAGAAAAAAGTATATTCTACTCTAATGTCTTTTCTTCCAATGCCATCATTTACAAGCCTTTCATTTCTCTTCAAGTGATTTTCCGTGCATTACAAATATATGCAATTATAGATTACTTGTAAAGCATTAAAGACAGTAATATTGCCATAAATATGTTGCAGAATGTTGGAGACTTCAGTTTATAATCTACAGTTTTAAAGGCCCACCATGATTTGTTGAATTCAAACTATTTTAAATGTATTCATTCGTAACTCACTAATAACTCATTGTCACTCCATGTGACAATTAATTAATAATACAGGTACTAGGTAGACTATAACTGGTATATGAAGATTTTATATTACATTGATTTACAGTATATAGGCATAGATACTATTCTGTATGTGCTCTTCTAAACTGCACAGTCTCTAAAGTGAGCCTGATTTCTCATTATTCAAACACTATTGTGAATTGGGTAATTTAGACTTTTTCAGAAATATTTAATATTTTTACCTCAAAGAAATTGATGAGGTTCATGACAGCTCTGTTATTCTGCTGTAGGCATTTCTATATACATAAATACCTTCCTGTCCTGCTGAATTGAGCAGTTGTCTCACAGTTTTGGTTCAGTAACCAAGATGATTCATTTCAAGTGCTAGCCTGCTGATATTCATTCATTCTTCTTGGTTTCATGTTCCCTACAGAACCATGGTTTCCTTCAAAAATTATTATTTTAAAATGTCTAGAAACAAAATAGCACTAGAAAAGGTGTGAACAATTTCCCCATTTACCTTTTTGAGGTACAGTATAAACATCAAAAGCTAGTTAGAGCTTGTTTCAAAAGTAACAAAATTATTGATTCCAGTCCTACGGCGGGTGAAATAAGAGCTTGGCTGCTGCCTGTCAAACAGTGAGCCTTGGATCGCAGACATGCCGGCTGAAGAATGTCTCGCTTGGTAGTGGACAGGCCTGTTTCCATTTTGCTTAAATCGTTGGCTGGCTGTAGCACTCTGCTCGTTTTATGAAACTTGTCGGCTGCATGCAATAGTAGCAGAGCCTCCAGCTGATTAGCACTTCCTTCAATAGCAAAATGTCACTGAGGCAGCGGGAATATATTGTGGTTAATAAGTAAAATGCAGCCAGACACACTTTAAGTGGGATATAGGCAAAGATGAATGGATGAGGTGGTTGATGATGGCTAACTTGTTTAAGATTTATAGTGGAGGGCTTTTTTTCCACTTAGTACACGTAGTCTATTCAAATATGTTTTTCTTTTCTAGTTTCTTGAAGTTGCCAAGAGAATAAATCCCCCCCCCCAATAGCTCTATATGATAAATATGGCACAAGCCTGTTTGAATTTTTCTATAATTTTTTTTTTTTTTGAATAATGAAATGTTAGTTTGATTTTTCCAGGGATGTCCAAACTGTGCCAGGAGTCCAGCAGTTGCTTCTAATATGCATACATTTTAGCTGTAGCATTTTCTCTTGCCTTCAGTACAGAAGTGAGACCTCTGAACCACACAGGTCCCAGTTTTTAACAGTCCACCTGCCCCACCAGAGAGCAAATAAACCCAAGCATTTCAAATGGGTATTTTAATTTTTGTAAAACAAAGTTTGGTTAAATGAAGCGGTCAAACTCCAGAGATCATGCTTGGGAGAGGATCGACTCATTATATTTTGTAAAATTCATTTGAATTTCTTTGTCTTCTAAGTTTTCTTTAAAATGTATAGCTTAATTCTCAGTGCATTTTCTTTTCAAATGTTCACCAGGCTCAGTCTCAAGGAGCCATTACATTTAAAATTATACCCAGTGTGAAGGAAGAAATGCCAATGAAGGAAGGCAAGGTAAGCAAGACTATTTCAGAAGCTGCCACAGTAACTGTTATGCTGAGGATATGTATTTTTTGCTTGGATGACAGAACTGAGAATGTGATTTATGCCTGTGGACTCAATTTTTGTAACATGACAATATATAGCACACTGTACACTTCAATGCACAGGTGCTGAATTTCTGAATGGGTGTAACACGGTTCTTAAGCCTGCACTCTCGGCTGTGTAGTTGAAAGGTAATCTTCCACTGTCTGCAAGGACCTGCCTTAGTTCCAAGTACTCCTTCCATTGTTCACTAGGTAGAAGACACTCGACAGCATCTTGGTTCAGCAGTACCTTCTCCTCTGTTCCTCATATGGGCACACTATGCACCTGCAAAGTCCTGCTTGCCTTGAGTCACAGAGCCTTTACTCCACTGAGACTGCAGTTGCAGAAGCAATGAGTTGAACATTCCCATATGAACTTCCAATGCTAGACATCCATAAGGATGTGTTGTAGCAATAAATGTTTACATTATTTAGTTCAGTGGTTTTGAACAGTAGAAACAGAAAAGGGAGATACCTTTGGATTGCATTTAATATTTTGATTTTAAAGATAAAACGCTCTTTGTTTCAGATGTTTATCAGAGCCTTATTTGACTATGATCCTAATGAAGATAAAGCAATTCCTTGTAAAGAAGCTGGACTTGCTTTCAGAAAAGGAGATATCCTTCAGATCATGAGCCAGGATGATGCAACCTGGTGGCAAGCCAAACATGAAGGTGATGCCAATCCCAGAGCAGGCTTGATCCCTTCAAAGCATTTCCAGGAGAGGTGAGCTACTGAGAAGCGTAATTTCATTATTTTTTTGTAGTAAGAGAACAGACTTATTGCTGAGTTGTTAAGTTAGCATAGTTGGCATGTGTAATGCTCATAGATTACATGGGTACAATAAATGTGCATTTGCAGCAGGACAAGTGAACTTGGAAACATGTTGCTGAAATACTCTGGATTTACTTATTTCTCTGGCTAGAATTAATAATGACAAAAACTGATAGGATAACACTGATCCAGAATGAAAGAAAAAACATACGGAAAATAGCACATCAGTATCTGCATCCACACTGACGTACTATGCAGGAATAAGAACTGCAGCAGGTTTTGGAGAGCTTACAAAAGTTTCAGGCAAGATTTAATTTTTTTTAGATTGTAAATGGATTGCTTTGTTCTAAGTTAATTTCTTATAAAATCTTCTGGATATTTTGCAGTAGTCTCATGATATTAAGTGTTTATTAATTGCAAATTTGCAGTCGAGACTGAGGAGTTTGTGTCTTTTCCCCACAACCTCCCATTTTATAGGAGATTTGCACTAAGAAGACCAGAAGTGCAGGTTCAGCCACTGAAAATTTCCAACAGAAAATCATGTAAGTGTATTAACCTGGAATAGAAATAATACTCTATATGTCTAACCTTATAAAATAGCAGTTTGTTTCAACTATAGGATGCATTTCTCCTGGGCACAACAGCTTCTTTATCCCATTGTATCAGTAGGAAAATAAATGTAAATAATGTCATTAAAAGCTTTAAAAGCAGCTAGAAACTTTCCCAGCCCTCTGACTTTGTTTTTGAAGTACTGAGCCCAATTAATATTTTGATATGTAGTATTTCAAAGGTTGAAGAGTATTCTTTTCCTGTTGAAACAGTACAGAATTGGCTCAACAGTTTATATCATTTGGACTGAATCAACACAGTGAAATTTACATTGAGAGTAAGATAAAAGGTCTGATAGTCTCCCCTTCTCTCCCCCATATAGTTGGTAAATTTTTGTGTCCCATGAAGCAGTAGAATTTTTTAAAAGTCAGAACATTCAGTTCACTGATACACATTCACAGAATCACTTCTTACTGTTTTTTAAACAAACTCATCCTTAATAGTCTCTGTTTTTATATACAGTAGTTGCACAATATAAGAAAAATAACCTCTAAGAAAGCGCATACATTGAAACAAATATTTTTCTTCATTGGAATTTACATCAACATCTGGTTTAAGTATTATTGCATATTTTACCTGATCTGTTATTTCTTTCAGTTGTACAGACTCATAACAAAGTCAGCAATGTAAGAAACTATCACACTTCAGTAGGATCTAAATCTTAAATACAAACATGACTGTGACTTCAACTAGAAGTATTCAGAAAGTGGTCTAATATTTTCAATCACCTTTCATTATCTAACAATGAAAGAAAAAGTATGGATACTATGGCAAACAGTGGATGCTGGCACACTAAGTGCCAAACTAAATGCTTTTAACTTTAAAACTCCTCACCAAGGTTTCTGTTGCAATTTTCCTAACTTCTTGCTATGGTTGTTCTGAAGCTTGACAATAACTGTTATTTTTCTAATAATCTGCATTTTCTATCTTTCATTCCATTTCACACTTTGATTGTGTGCCCTAATGCTGTTGTTAACTCCAGAGCCCTTGATTAGCTTTGTAATTACAGTAACAGGCATTACAATTGCACTATAGCTTTTCTGTGTACATAGATCTTAGAAACAAGAGGAGCTCCTCCAGTTTGTAGTAAATTTGTTGTTTTTCTAGGTTCTAGGTCAAGTTGCTCTGCCCCAGTTTTGGAAAAGTGTCTGATCCCAGGGTATAGCTATTTCTCTCTGCCCACTGTTCTTGAATCTGGATAATACACTCAACAAGAACCTTCAATTAAGGTGGCACTGGTGCTTTTGAAGAGGTAAATCAGCTGCTGCAGCAACACTGCATGAATCCTTTTGTAATGGACTGCATCTTTCTAGTGACCTTCAAGTGAAAGGTTTTACAAGATGCATCTTATCCTTCCAAATAGGCAGCCTGAACTTGATTGGGAATTGTCAAAATTACAACCTAAAGAAGACCCAGAGTACGATGTCTACTGTTGTCTCTGCTTTTTCCACTGACTGCCTTAACTAGCTTAAATAGGGAGAAGAGTTCCTCTCTTCTTCCCCTTTCCTTTAAAACATGACAGAGAGTGAGGGGCAAGCAGTGTGCCTATTACTGTTCTCTTTTGGAATTTCTTTGAACAAGGCAAGTTCCAGCTAAATACCATCTAGAAGGCAGTGGTGCCTCTTGGAGGAGGAAAGACTGCAGAGTAATGTAGGTTTGTCATTCTCTCTCTTCCTTTTTTCTTAAGACAGTCTGCTGCTCTATCCGCCAGATTTTCATGGGAACAGGCGAAATGCTGTTCTGAGTAGGGATTTATCCCTTCATTTAAAGACTAAACGTTTGTAGTGCTGGGAGGGAATTCAGATCTTTCATAGAGAAGACATTTTAAAGATGAGAATTCAGCTGTAGAAAAAAACATTGTGACTAGGATGTTGCTCAAGTTGCTCTCAGGAAAACCTTCCACTGGCTTGGATTTTCAAGAAGATTCTGCTTGGAAACTCTGCACATCTGTGATCTTTCTAAAGTTACCAGCTTTTTTGTGCTACCAAGCATAGCAGTGAAGCTGTGAGATACGGAGGCCATGTCTGTATTTGTGCACAGCAATCATCTTGCCAAAACTGGGAGATGCTGGAAAATCATGCATTGCTCAGCTGAACAACCAACATTCTGGCAGTACCAGAAACATGTAAGGAAGGTGACATAGAGAACAGAAAATTGGAAAGAACTGCTGGGTTCAATTTTATTTTTTTTAGCCCATGTATGAAGGTGGGAAATTGATAACGCTTGATTTCTTCAGATTTCTTTTTAATCCTTCATCTTAATATAGGGTTTTCCAGTGCTTGGAAGGGTAATTATGTGGGAAAACATGTTCTGTAGATTGTCCTGAACCTGCTGTATATTGAGAGGCTGCTTGCTATTGCAGTGGATCCTGTCCAGTCATGTGACCTGAATTTCCTTAGCAGTTTGGAGAAAAAGGGCAATTTGCCAGTTGCTACTCTTACAGCTTCCAAAAAAGATGAAAACCTGTTGACTTCAGGAGAGCTGCTGAGAGACGTCCCTTTCCTACCAGGACTGGGAGTTGCACTAGGAAGCTTTCTTGACCTGGTGTGTAGCCATGGATGTGGGTCTGCTCTGTTCAGTCAACTCACTCCACAAATCCCATGTTTTGTAATGAGGAAAAAACCTTTGTTTTTAATAGGGAGAATCAAGGAAAAATACTCAGTTTTCTTGAATACCCAAAAAATGTAACTCAGCTCTGGTTTCTTGGGTGGGCTTCTAGGGTGGTAGTGTCCTTCTACTTGAAAATTAATCTATAAGTCAGTTAAAATCATATAATATGCAAGAAATATCCTATAGCTTCTTTTTTTTCCTTTCCTCTCAAGCCAGTCCTGGAACTGGAAAGAATTGTTACATTTGTCTATACAAGGAGCTCTCTGAAACAGTCAACAACTGTTTTTGCTTTGAAAATTAAATATGTTTGAAAACGTGAAAGGAGATAGATTGGATTACTTTTGGGAAGCCTTCTTTCTGTTACCTGTTTTGAATTTTTCACTCTTTTCAGCATAGCAATGCATGTAGTTTGCTAATCTTTACACATATTTGTGTATTACACACTTGGAAGCAAAATAAAAGTGGGCCTTTTAGGTGATGATCGTATGCATACCTATATTGAGGAAAGAGTAGAAAAGACTTTCTACAAAGCCTTTTCTGCAAGGATTATTTGCACTGAAATAAACCCAGTCTAATTCTAAGTTATTGAAAAGATCAGTTTTTAATGGAAATGCCAATTCTTATTTTCATTTTAATAGCCAAGTGAACTGTTCCATTGTGTCTATGTGTAAATACACATGCCTATCCCAGCATTTAGCCCTTTTCTTGAAAGTTAAAACAGAATCATTCTCACATGGTACCTGTTAAAGTGAAAAACATTTCACATGTCATGTGTACACTGGAGGAGGGGGCAGAACAGTGTACACTCCATATTGAAAGGTAAGTGAAATCATACTTTTTCATGTGCAAATGGAGATGATGCAGAGTTTGATGGTACCTGGGACTGAAGATAAAGGAAACTGGCAATGTAGGTGGAACCTGCACTGACAAGAGGAAGATGTAGAAAAAGTCGGAATAAAAAATACAGGGAAAAGAGAGGAAGTGGAATTTTTTATTGAGGATGAAGAAAAGAAGGTATTGCAACAAGGGCAATGGAAGAACAGATGGACAAAAGCTGCCCATAAAGCCCCATTAAGCAAAACCCCACAGAGGATGGGCACTGAAATTATTAGATTAATGCAATTAACAGTATTATTGCTGTAGTCATTGCTATTTATGCAGTGGTTCAGTTGCTTGCTGATTCTGTTTAAATAAAATACTAATATATGCATTTTGTAAAAGTCTTTGAAACAGTGAATGCAAAAATTACTGACAAAAACTCTGACCTGAATTGTTTTGCTGTTGTTGGTAGAAAACCTTAGTAAGTTCAACAGTAATATTTGATGCATGAGATAAGTGGCTGTTAGATGTTCTGACCTGCTGATAAGATTGATAAGTTAATTCCCAGGCTCAGGGTTAGTGCAGAAGTGATGGAGGAATAACAAACCCCTGAAGTATTTTCAGCATTTTTTCAATACTTAACAGCAATGACTTTCCAGCAAAAAGCAGTTTTGTACATTAATACTGTGGAGAAATGATACTGGGGAAAAAAACTGTAAGAACAAGCAGCATAGGAAAAAAAATACGAAAATGGAATGAAAGTAAAGGAACAGAGTTGCATGAGATTGTGTGAGTAGGATTAACCCTGCATGTGCTGGAATGGTGAATGTGCCATATACCTGATGGGGTGTGAGGGAACTCTCTGGGATACAAAGGGAGGTACTCTAGGTGTGTCTGCCTATGTGCAATTGGCTTTCATGTGTCTGGGCTTGGGAGCCACTGCTGAATGCCAGCTCCACAGAAACCTGCTCACCTGGCACTCCTCAGTAATACTTAACAGCATTCCTGGCTTTAAGAGGTCACATTAGCTTGGACAGTTTTGTCAGCCAGAGCTGCCTCTGTGAGTTCTGTTGCTGTGTGCCAGCTAAATTGGAGTGACATGAGACTTTGTACAGGGAAGAATTATTTTTTAAATAGCTCACTGTCTGTTAAGTTCAATACAAAGACTGCTCATGCTCTGACTGTAAGAGATATTGCCAACAGGTTTGGTCATTCTTGCATGTGTAGATTAATTTGTAGGCAAAAGTGATAACCTGGTTTTTAAGGAAAAAAAATTACTTTAATAACAACCAAACAACTTACTGTTCTGCAGTTGTTATAAACTGCAATAATCAGACGAGAAATTACATTCCTGCAGCATAATTTTGCTTTCACAGTGGTTACTGTGTTTATTCTTATGTTATGTATGTGCTGTCTCTGGTATGAAAATTACTGGTAACTTTATATTTTATGCTAGTGCAGCCTGTAAGCTCTGTTAACTTGTGCACTGCATTCATATGTGTATGTGTGTATAGTTTAATATATGTATGTAGCATATATGACAGAGTTGTTCAGAGATACCTTTTCCATGAAAATACATTTGTTCTGTTTGTTTAATGCTAAATGTAAATACTTACTGTGATAAAGCCATCACCATATAGTTTTTCTAAGGCTTAAAACCCATTTTACTTTCTATTTTGATTTACCATATGTGACTGGCATTGTATGAGCAAGAGGAAAGATTTAACTGCAGCCAAATGGTGTTCATTCAAACAAGACATAACCCAGTTTACCCATAGCTGAGTGTCTTTTGAATTGAAGATTCTGTTCTGCCAACAAAAAAATTTAAACAGGCTAAAAGAATAAATGCTTTGTACGACTTGTATTTGAAGACCAAACATTTAGGATAAATGTATAGTAGGATTCTTTTTCTTGTTATAATTGCTGCACAATCATAACTCTGCCTTTCTTCTCAGTATTTTTCTGTGTTCATCTTTGAAACTTGATTGCCCACCTGCAGGTAGTTATGAGTATAAGCAAAAAATAAACCAGACCTATAAATTAGCACATTAGCATTTTTGTTCAGAAGTCTCCTGTCCTCACAAATCTTAACTTCTGCTACCACAGAGAAGTTAAGGAAACCGGAAGCTGGATGACATTTGAGTCAAGGTCCCATGAGACAGAACTGGAAATGGATCTGTACTTCACTGCGACACTATCCTTCTTCGTTTTCCAAATTACCTTCGTAGAGATACTGTTATCTGATGGTTTTATGAGAGAATTAAATTAAATCATCTTAAATTTCCTATTGCATGAACATATATGTATCATTCAATCTACAAAACTCCATAGGATAAAAACCTGCAAGCCAGTATAAATGTTGATTGCTATGTGGGACTATTCATCATTAAAAAATCAAGAGTGCTTAATATATTCACTGTAAGGCAGACCATTGTACTAAAGTAAAGTATAGTTTAAGGAATAATGCAACTTGTTTGTGATAAGAAACTGGAACAGAGCTGCTGGATCCAATTTTAGATTTAGATTGAGAAACATCCAAATAAAATTGCTTGGTGGAAATACTTTTGAAAAAAAAGATCAGCAAAAGCTAAAAATCTTAATCTGGTGCTGGACTGTTCCAAGGAGTTGAGAATGCTCCTGGAAGTGGCCCTGGTTTTGAGCTTCCTAAGTAGTATAATTTAGGTGAGGCCCCCAAGACCAAGTCTTGATTACATTTCAGTTAAAATACATACAAAAACACAGTGTATGTGATACTGGTTTTCATTGTTATAGTTTAGCATTATTGGCTACGATGAAGTCTTTCTAAAATGAATAAAACCACCTACTTCCTAAGCTTCCATTGCACTTGTGTTTCCTATTTCTTTTTTCCCATTTGTCTTGTTACAGCTTTGTTGTCATTTCGTAAACCTGTTTCATGACTATTTTCTTTGGAACTTTCTCTCCCTTCTTACCACAATATATTTCATTGATTGTATTTCTTCTTTTCTCTGTGTTTTATTTGTTCCATGTTGCCTTATGGTTTAGGTTTGGGTTTTTTTTCATTTTGTTGTTGGTTTTGTTTTCCTACTTCCCATCAGATTTCCTCCTGTTTAGTCCTTGACCTCTTTTAGTCTTTAATTTGTTCCTTCCAGATGAAGATCTCTATTTCCTTTCTCAGCCCACTTCAACTTAGTGAAACCGTATTGGCCCCAGTTTTTCATGTCTCAAAACTTTATAACTTTAGACATTTACTTGCTGCATGCATACAACTGCTCCAGATGCACAGAGCTGTATTTAGTAGTGAATCACAATAGAAAGTTTCCTGGCAAGTAACCTCTGACTTTACTAGGGACAGGCAATAGCCCTGGTAAAATTCCTTATAAAGTTCTAACTGGGAGCTACACGTTGCTATGAAAACTGCTGCGTTAAGCTATGAAAACCCAGTGATTTCCAAGATCTTTTCGTTGCAGACCGTTATTTTCAACCTTAAGAGGAGCCCAAGAAAGTTAAGAGCAGTATTAAGAAGGAAGATTTTTAACAAAACAGAAAGTTCAGAACTCTTTTACTTTATCTCAGCATTAAACCTCAGCTTGTAGACATATGGCTTGTGCTCTCTGGGATCAGCTGACTCACTTGGGAATCCCAAAGTCCTTCGTTTATGGATAAGTGTGTTCCTTTTCCTGGCAGGGGTAGCCCAGAAGCCTGGATTCCTTTCAGCTGTTCTCAGCCCTGATGCTGTAACACCACCATGGACTCCCATGAGTTCTGCAGTGGTCAGGGCTGAGCGAGTGTACACCTGTTCAGACCTCTGTCTATGTGTACATACAGACCTTCTCTGCTCCTGTTTTGGTGTTTCATGTTCATAGATGAGGACTTACCTGTTACCAGTGTTAAAATACCAGACAGTATTTTAAAATGCACACTCACTAGTTAAGTCAAATAACTTTCTTGAATTCAGGAGACTTTTAGAATCTATTTATGTGAACTGGTGTTGAGCATTAGTGACTTGTTTTCAGGAGATACATTGTAGTCTATTGAAAGTCATGGAAATGGAAATACAGAAAAACTTGTATATCATAGAGAAGGAGAAAAGAATTAGTACCTGGAAGCCAGCATACCATTCTATATCCAGCTTTAGGGCATTTGTCAAGAGCTGGGAGCTTTTAAGGTCAAGAGAGGAAAATGGATCCAATGCTTTCACTTTCAACTCACAAAACTGTCTACACTCTTTTAAGGCTCCAGATGTGGTCAACCAAGCAGTGTTCACCTTAGAGGACTTCCCAGCCAACTTAAACGATATGGTCACCTTGACCATAGAAATAAACTTTAAATAAGATTCAGAAAAGTCTTCCAAATTTATATTTTGAAATGGAAGTCCTCACGAAAAATGGTACCAAGAAATGATTGTACAAAACAGTATTTTTCCTGTGGCAGAAGAGACTCTTATGTCCTTTTCTTGACATGAAATGAGAAGAGCTCTTCCATGTGGTCATATATGCAGGAGAATTTTGACCTAGCCTTTATTTTGTACACTAGTTATGCATAAAAGGTTGTAAAATAGCTCTTGAATTATTTTTCACATTCTGAGAAAATACATGCTTCATGGAAAGTCTTTGAAATAATTATATTTTAAGCCTATTTATCCACATTCTAAAGGAAATTTGAATGAGAGGTAGATTGTTAAATCTCTCTATAAATCTTAACCTTAGTATATAATATCTTTGTGAACAAAAATTCATTGTATTTATCTTGCTTTTCTGTATAAATCAAAAGATGATTATAAAAATGTATGTTTTCTACTATCAAGGCAGCAGAAATTTATTGATTTACTGTAGATAAGCAGAAAGTCTTAAGTAGATCTATTATATTAGGATAATGTCAGAGAAAAGATTACAAGAGTATATAAATTCTTCCAGCATGTTTTCAGCTGCAATTGTAGACTTTAAAAAAAACCAAACCAAAACAAAACATAAGCAAACAAACAAAACCAACCAAACAAAAAAGTCATAACCAAAAAGCCTCTTCGAAATCCGTCTCCCACTAGCTGTTACTGTAAGTGCAGAAAAATACTGAGATCATGGTAGTGATTCATAGAAATTCTCGGTTAAGACTAATTGATTGGAACTGACAAACTTTATATTTAATACCAAAGAGATCTTCCATGACAACTCAGTAAGGTCATTGCTACCAAATGAATAGTGGAAGAATCTCATATGGGAAGTTTAAAATGCACGTAGTATTTCAATGCCTTTTTACGTCCTTTTCTGAGTGTAGTTAAACTCACTACTGGTATGTTGGTATATGCCTCAATTTAATAGGTGCTGTCAAGAGAATTTGAGAGTAGCTTACATACCTGAATTTTTTCCTATTTATGAAGTATTAAACAATAATACTTTGTCTTTTTGGCTGTTCTAAGATGAGGAAGCGGTTGAGTGTGGTAGGTGCATTTTTCTTCTTCGATTTAACTTTTCTTTCTTAAGTTATGTTTTCACTCAATTTAATTATTTCCTTTCCTATTTTTCCTTTGTGCTTCTCAGAGGAAATTGAAGGTACATGTATAAAAGTTTCCCTGAATAGCCCAATAATTTTATTTAGAGAACATGTGTTTAGAATTAAATAGAATATAGTCCAATGTTTCTAAGAGATGTTATATGTATGATGCTTTTATATTGCCACCAAATACATTGAATCATGTTCTAAAGTAGATAAAAATACCAGAATATTCCTGGTTGCTTCATTTAATGATCAGTAATAAGAACTATTGTTTTAAACTGCTTTCTCTATCTTGAACTTCTGCAAGATACGTATAGAAAAGTAGTATGATAGAATAATATTAGCAGCACTTGGGTGGGCTGGGATGGAAAGAGATGGTTCTGAGTTAATGACATGGCCATCAGAGGTCCTGTGTTTCTAATTAATACTGACAGACTTTCTCTGAGATGGTAGAAAGTTCATCTATGTGGTATCATCGTTACTGTTTTCCCTCTGAGTGTAGCCGGTTACTGTTTGTTTGCAGCATATGTTAAAGTAATAGCAGCTGATCTCTTGTGTTTTTTTGTTGGGTTTGTTGGTTTTTTTTTACTTAAAAGGCTTTTGTTTATAAAAGCATTAGAAATTGTAGCTCATATTTTTGATCAAAAGGCTTCTGGCATGTAAAAATATACATTATAGCTATTTTATATTAAATGAGAGGATGTGTTTTTGATCAAAAACCTTTCTGTCTAATCCAGTGAGCCAAAACTTAAAGCTAAAGTCTGATAATGTATAGTTTACAAAAAAGCTTGATTTATATAAAATCGTTTTGCTTTCTTTTAAGTGGCATATTTTCTATTAACTGATAAAATGTGAATAATACAGTGTTAGAATTCTTTTTAGAATGGTTGTTGTCATCACAACTTTTGCTTGAAAAGGTAAAAAGATCAGTGTGCATGCTGCAAAATCCAATAATATCTCCAGCTAAAATATAAAACAATAAATATTGTTTTATGTTTTTAAGAAAATGGCTTATTGAAGGCTTTTTAATGCTATGCTTTGTACAGTTGTCATTTTTAAAATAATTTCTTCTGTATTTTTTGCTGGGCTTCTAACTATTCTGCTTTATTTCTTGGCTCTTATTCTGTATGCTTTTACCCTTCGTCCAGAAGATGCTGAATGTTCTGGTCACAACAGTGGATCCTATCTAGGTGAGCAATTGGTTACAAAAGACAATTTTGTTCCTTTCTTTCAGCTTCTTTTCCCTGGAACTACTGTGTCCACTTTGCTTTTGGGGGTAATCTGCATACAAATGTCCTTATTCTGCATGACGAATGCATGAATATTAAGGTTTTAAACATGGCTCATTGGATTTGACATAAAGGGTTTATGTAGTGTATGCCTTTACCTGGTTAAACATAGGCTACTAAAATACTGGTTTGATTTTAAAGTCAAAATTTTTAAAGAACATGAAGCAAGCAATGTGTTCAATGAAACAAAAAGGTTACTGTATCATGAAAAATTTGCGTAATTATTTAAAGACATTTCAAGGTCTTGTTCAAGTTTTGTGTACACATTTTTTCTTTGTACATGTCTATCTAACCATTTTGAGAGGATTCAGTGAGAATATAGAGCAAATTTGCAGGCACCAGTTCTTTTTCCACATTACAAAATATAATAAGTCATAACTCAGTAGCTTAAATTTAGCTTTAAAGCTAGTCTGAGCTCAATGTATGATTGTGGGGAGTGGGAAAGAGGAGGGGAAAGAGTCCTTTGGCTTCAGTTTCAAGATTCCAAATTTCAAACAAAAGTAACATTTAAAAAAGGTGAATGTTCCATGATATGTTTCAACTCTTAATTTGTGCCATTTTGAAAGCTATGTAAAAATATTTTAGTTGAAGCTGTCCAGAATTCCTGCCAGCTGGAGGCTGGCTGGAGGGGATTTTGTGGCAACCAGCCCTTTTCCCAAGACTTTCATCCTTCTACTACAAGAGGAGTGGGAAGAAACTTGTCAAAGTACTTCAGTACATCCAAGCCATTGGGCTCACTGAAACATCCTAGACCAGTACTGTAAATGGAGTTGGTTTTTACATTACGCTTTAATGGTTTTAAATGTGGTATATAAACTACATCAGGTGCACACAAAGTACATCATTGGAAGAACTTTGACCTTTTTACAAAACCTTAGTGTGGTATAATTCCATCATGTGTTTGTGGAACTTGTGGTCATCTGATCATGCTGAAAATACAGTTCTTACCTTTGTTAAGTAATCAACTACGTTAACGTTGAATTGTAATTGTATTGAAATATTGAGTATGTTTGGAAAATGATCATTTGGATGTGATTCCAGATAAAATTAATTTTCCTTATCAAATAATTTCTTTGAAACAGGAACAACACCGCCCCCATCTTCTCTTTCTGTATGCAAATATACTCATGAATTCTTAGGGTCAAACTATAATGGTTTTGCAGTCAGATCATAGTGAGCTGCTGCTTTATTTGAGAATCAAGGCAGCAAAACAGAATCCACCTTTTCTTGGTGCTGTAGCCTTTTTCACTGAAACATTTTGGTCCATAGTTACCAAAAAGACATGGTTATCCTGGAAAGGAGGTGTCTTGAGGAAGAAGCTACTGTTGTCCCAGAAGCGAAGAACAAAAAATCAAGATGGGGTGTAGTTTACTTAGGCAAAACTTTACAAAAATTATTCAGAATTACTAAGTACAGTTCAGGCAATGGTTTTTTTCTTGGGAGCTTCCATGTAGTGGCATGCTGCCATCAGTCCAGAGGTGGTACCTTCAGCCTTCTCATGCTGGGTATGTTCTTTTGGAATGAGATGTCAGAGAGGAGAGTCAAAAGGCAGAAAAAGTAATGTTAGGACCAGTTTTGGGGTAAGGACACAAGTATATTCACTGATTGTAAATAAGTAGCTTTTTTGCTTAGAAATTAGAGGTTCCTTGGAGCTCTCCACTAACAATCATTCGTTAAAATTTTTCCTACCTTTAGAAGAAGCAGGTAGGCTTTTGAAAGCTGATGTTACCACTCTTTTGCATGCAGTAACAGGACACGGTGATTTATAATTCAAACTGTCTCATGCACTCCAGTGTCTCCTTGTTTCACAAACCATATATATGGCTCTGGCACTTCAATCCATGAAACAGATTATTCTGTGAACATCTGACCCTCTCTGAAAGCATATGTACTTCAGACCACATACAAGGTGGTCATGAAGAGCACAGGAAGAGAGTGTTCAGAAGGCAGAATGTCTGAACCATATGGGGTCAAATCTTTTACATCCAAGGTTATACTGCTGGTAATTTGAACCCTCTCCTCTAAAGTGATTCAGATACATTTAATGATTTTTCACCAAATTCTAATATTTAAGTCACAGTATAGTATTGTACGTTTCTGCTGTAATTTCCTGGGGAATCGCTGAGGAAAACATTAGGAGTTTGCCTTTGCCAAGCTTAAATTCTAGTTACATTGCTTGAACCTTTATAAACATACAGTAAATATAGATGAAGATCATCTGTTTACTATTCTCAATTTCGTCTTTAAAATCCAGACATAATCTAAATTTTTATTAACCCTGTCTAAATGTGCAAGCTGGGAATCAGTCCAGAAGCAAACAGAGTAAGAAGTCTGCTCTGTGTTTGTGCAGTTCCTGTGTAACAATAGAAATCCTCAGTATATGAGCCAGTGTAAAAAAAGACCAATATTTTGGGGGAAAAAGAATGTCCAGAAATATCTAGTAAAAATACTGTGTTCATACAAACCTAGATAATGACCATGGTACCAAACTTACCTTTGTCAGTAATATGAATACAAAAGGTGGTCTTAAATGCATTTACAATTAAATAGAAGTTATTCACTCTAAGATGAAATTAAATTCCATGAAGAACATACGTAATTTAAACATGTACTTAAGCACTTACTTCAATGAATGAAAATTAACAAAAGCCTGTGTAAGTGCTTTATAACATTCTGGACCTTTACTTGTGAATTCATGAAGCATGCATGAATTTATATTTTATTATTTCTTGTTAGTGTAGTTTCTCTGAATTTGAGAAATTAACTGTCTGGTTTTATTAGTATGTTTGGATGGAAATTTACACAATATAGTTGCAATCCACTTCTTCAGAATTATGTCATTAAATGTAAATAAGCACAGCTATTTACATCATCATCGTTTTAAAATATTGCAAGGGAGGCAGGTTCACACATTGCCTATTTTCAGTTTGGATTTCTGTGTGAGGCCCCAATGGATTTCTCTGTGTAAGTGCAAGGATGTTCTGAGATGACAAAATGTGTACTGCTAATGGTTAAAAGAATCAGACTTTTCTGCTAAGGTGTTTTTTTCATTCTTAGAGATCTGAGTAGTTTCTCTTGGATTGTTAATAATAGTATTTTATTTTTATTTCATATTGAGAAGTATTATAAGTTTTAAAGACATCAGTAGTTTAAGAACATTTGTTCTTAATATTTTCTTCCCAGAGCCTGCTCTTATTTCACCAAATCTGTTACATTCCAGCAGTAGTTTATGGGTTTGCATGTTCAGTAAGTTTCTAGTCGTGTAGCTGTAACCAGTGAGCTGGTGCAAGCTTCTCAGTGTTCAGGAGATTATGTCGCTTTAGTGACAGAATTTTCCCCTTTTATTTTATAGTCTGCATACTTGGCAACTAAGGTTAATCTCTGTTGATATCCATATTCCACAGACAGTGTAGCCTGCAGCTCCCTTCTTATTCATCAAGGTTTATATTATCAAATATTATCAAATATTCTAGGCAAGCAATACTTATTCCTTTTGTTCTTTATAGAAATTTATTTTTAAATTACTTAATGATACCTAAATCATTTTATGGAAACTTTTTCTATTGCATATTAGTATTCTGTTTGGTTCTCTGTAATAATTGTCACTACATTTTTAATGATGCTCTATTTTTAATTTAAATATATGAAGTTTGGTTGTCCTGTTTTCAGAACAACAAAATATGCAAACATTAGTGGATTTTTTTTTTGCCTTTTCATAAATGTTTTTAATCCTCACAAGTACAGTATTGTTTCAGTTCAGCCTAATATTTTGTGCAGTCATAGTTCCCAACATAAAATGCAATTAGCAGACATTCAATAGAAAATACTTATTAGCATTTCTATAAAATAGCTTCTAGGTCACAGTAAAGTTAAGCTATGTGTGAGAGGACATACAATGGCAGATGATGAGTGATGAAGAATGAAGATGCATTCAGGAATGAAGCAGCAGTGCCATAAAAGTGTTGGATATATTTGAAACACTCTCATCCTTCCTCTTGGAACTGTATGTTATCCTTGTGTTTGAATGGTGTTTAAAGCAAGGTTGTTTGATTTTCTGTATGGGGCTATTCAGATGGACTTCAAGGAACAGTTTAAAAAACTTTATTATTGACAATAGTCATAAAGTGGCAAAGGAAACAGCATATCACAAACTTTTAATAGTCAGTATTTTTACAGAACATCTTCACAGCACACTGCAGAGAAGTCAGTCTTACTGTATTTTCTATCTTTGTCTCATGTTTGTTCTTTTTAATTAGTATATTTTATTTTCTGTAACGTCTAAGTCCTGGTTGAACTTCTTGTTGAGCCTTCTTAATATACAGGAAAATATTACTACTTTCATTTTGCCAATGATTTTCAGTGGCAGAAAAATCAAGTGTTTTATTCAGAAAATGCATGCTAGCAGTGAAATCATATCACCTGAGTCTTTGTTACATTTTCTGTGGTGCCTGTAAAAGGGACAAGGGACGAATCAGACTGAAGACAGCGCTGAAAGATTTTCTCCTTTTTGAAGGAATGAAAGAAAGGAAAATTCTTAAATAATCCGCCACTTGGTAGTTTGGTAATGAAGTCTGAATAAATTGGTTGAAGAAAAGAGGAACAACTTACAAATGTTCTTACTAAAACCTAAAAGCAGGGATTAAGTTTATATGAAGATTTTGCAGAAAAAAATATTTTTCCTAAAGATTGTACAGTTCACCATCTAAGTGGAGGTGGAGAAGGTGTTCTAATGGCATTTTGAGACAGCTGATCAGGGGCATGGAGCTCTTGTTAATTGTAAGGTCAACACCAAACTGGAATGGAGACCATTGACTTAGCTTCATTTGATCGTTATCCTTACTTTTACGTTTTCCAGATATGTGGATTCTTGCTCTTGTAACAAAGCTCTTAATTTTATAAACCATTTAGTAAATGGTGAAGAATTATTCCTTTTTTTTTCTCTATTTTTTCTTTTTCCATAGAATGATTATACAGGAAAAAAAATGCAACAAACAGAATAATTTTCAGCTTTTTGGGCAACTTTTTTTCTTGGTTTTTGTTTTTTTCTGGAGCATTTTAGATGAGGCCTCAGGAAACTTGTAAGTCACTTCATGTGTCCGTAGTCTGTATTGTTAAAGCTACTTTTCTTCATTATAGCTGTCTGTACCCTTAGGCGTGGTTATGATCAGGAGAACATCCTTGTGTCGTGATGGACTTTACGATAGGGCAGGCAAGATCTCCCAGGCCCTCTTGTGGGTGTGTAAGCTCTCCAATAGGGCATTTCTATTTCTGACTGCAGTCACTTCGGTGTTAGTGTTCTTTAAATAATAAAATAAAATGAACAGTTTATTTCATTATATTTTCATAGCTCATATTTTGATCTTTTTTTCTATGCCAGCCCACCTTCTACTTAGTCTAGACTATACTGTACTTTTTAAAAATATCATCTACCATTTCTGTGGATGCTAGACCTTCTGCTTTGTCATAGATTTTCATTTTACTTATTCGTATTTTGATTACAAATGGGTTGACATTGTGGTATTCTCAAAGATATTTTTCTTCACCCTTTATGTCTATGCATGTGTTGTAGATTCCCACAGGTCAATTAAATAACTTGGTTAACGTCCTCTGTGGTCCAGGTTCTGTGACAATTTATGCTCACTGAAACCATGTGTGTGCAAAATGCTAAACCTGTAACTAAGCCTTGTAGCATTTTTCCTGAGATGTTGTTCAAAATATTTGCAGAACTGAATCTTGAACTTGCATGAAATTACCTTCGAGGAAGAAATTGTAATATGATTACTTCTCAAACACCTAAACATAAGTGCTGTTATAAGAATAGGAAAACATTTTGCTGAAAATCTGGGGTCACCAAAAGTTTAAGTGTTTACTGTCCTATGAAGTGTTCTGGGGAAAAAAACCCCAACAACCCTTCCAGTATTTAAAGTATAGTTTGTGTTTTACTCTGCTACCACCAGATAGTGAAATCAGCTTTGCAGTCTTTGCAGTCTTTCCTATGCTTCCTTATAGAACAAAAGTGCTGTTGTAGAGATACAGCAGTAAAGATAACAATAAAATATAATGTGATGCAATATAAAGGATTTTTAAAAAAAACTCTAATTTTATCATTAACAGAGGAGTAAATTAGTTTTTAACATACAGTGTAGAGCGGTTTTTTCATGCTGTTTTGCTTGAAAATGCCTGTGATTTTCTCCTTTGAGAGTGCTTAAAAGCTATGTGAAATTTCCATTCTTCTCTAGAAGGCACTATAGATGTCACACTGTTAATGCAATTATAAATATCGATTTAATAGCAATGTTAATTTTTAATTTCATAATATGGATACTGTATTGTCTACGATGTTTCTAGTATTTTGTAATTTAACCATGAGTGCTTGGATTGACTATTAAACATATTCAGGAAAGGTTTAATGCACTTTTTTATATACTACCAGCATGGAGCTAAGCACAACAGAATTTTTCAAGGAATTAATTCTCATTAACCCTTTCAACCACCGGATGTGTTTCTATCATATATTGTATTTGATGTCTGTGTGCCATGGTGATTTAATAGATATACATTAGATGTGGTATGAGAGTCCGTCTTGCATGAATTGCCTTGTGTATATATATATTAATTTATAAGATAATCAACTTGTCTAAATAATCTAAATATATTAACAATTTATTGGAATTATATTTTGCAGTTTGTTGTTGCAAAGATTATGTTTTTAGTGGTAATATTAATTTTGCAGTTTAAATAGGTACCTGATATAGTTTAAAAACATGGGAAATGTCATTCTAATGACCTGGCTTATTAAACATACAATACACTTTTTATTCCATGCTCCAATCCTTGAATGTTTGGAAGAGACTATTTTCAAATGTTTTAAGAAGATTTTATTTTCTTACTTTGAAAAAACCCTGTTCTTACTGCAGCTGGTTTTAGAAGAAGCTTTCGTCTTAGCAGAAAAGATAAAAAAACAAACAAGTCCATGTATGAGTGCAAGAAGAGTGATCAGTATGATACAGCAGATATCCCAACCTATGAAGAAGTTGCAAAATATAGACGACAACCTAATGACAAATACAGGCTTGTTGTTTTGGTTGGTAAGTTGTTTTCTTTATTTTTGACCTGGTAAAACAGAGACCTGCTGATTAGCACAATGCTTACCAGAAAGTCATTTAGATTGGAAGGGGTCTCAGGAGTTCTGCTGGTCCAGCCTCCCACTGAGCAAGACTAACACTAGATTCAAAGCAGGCTGCTGATGGCAGCAACTTTGGGAATCTGTCATCCTATCATGTCTTCTCTTGCCTTCCCACCTCACACCTCAGTAAAGAGGTGGCCTCCATCTTTTCAGTGAGTATCAGAAGGGTGCTGGTGGGTCCCCCTGAAGACATCTCTTCCCCAAGCTAGGCAAGCCCACCTCCCTCAGTCTCTCTCACAGGTCATGTGCTTCAGCTCTTGACCATCTTGGAGGCCCTCCAATTTCCTTGATCCAGTTTATCCACAGTGTTGTAGTGCAGGGCTTGTTGTGGACAGAGTATTCCTCACAGGGTCTAGCAAGTGCTGAGTGAAGGGGAAGAATCATCCCCCTCTCTCTGCGGGCCAGGCTCTTGCTGATACAGCCCAGCTTTCTGTTACCCTTCAGTGCTGCCCACAAACACTGGGGACTTGTGCTTAGCTCTGCCCACCTGGACCCCAAGGTCCTTGTCATCCAGCCAGCAGTCCCCAGCCTGTAATGCAGAACTTGTCCTTTTTCACAAAGTTCTGCCACCCTATGCCTGTAGCCCTCTGGATGGAAGCCCTGCCCTTGAGCAAGTCACTTTTATCACCCATCTTGGCATCGGCAAGCTTTGTAAGGGCCCACTCTGTGTCATTGGTACGGACGTGAAGCAGAGTATGTCCCAGGGAACTCCTCTTGTAATGAGCAGAGACCAATAACCCCTTCCCTTTGAACATGCTCCAATTTTCACCTGTCTAGTAGCCCACCTTTCTAGACCGGATGTCCCAAGTTGCATATAAGGATGCTTTAGGAGATTGTGTTTAAAGCTTTCCTAAACCAAGGGGAGATGACATTTAAAATACAGCTACCATGGTTACAAGTCTGAACGTGGCAGTCAAGCTGTACTAAAACTGAAAAGAATTATGTTGATATTCCACTCTTAGAGATTAATCAATATGTCTTAGAGATCAGTCAATAAATATATCTATGTGGGGGAAAAAAAAAAAAATAACAGGGTAAATATCTGAGGTCAGTGAAGACAGACAATAAAAGTGGAAGGAAACAAAACCATCTGCTACATTAGAAAATGTAAATGGGCAAGTAGTAAGAAAGGTGGATGCAAAGTGGACCTCTGTAGGCCAAGGATGAATGTAAGCATAGCTGCAGAAGACTCAACATATTATCCTTAGTCAGCTTTCAGTTCTTCTATAATCTGTCACTGCCATGGCTTCCTCATAGCATTTATTATATAATCAAAATGTATTGCTTCAGTCTCCCAAAAAGAGAGGAAGTACATTATCTTGATCTTTTCAAAGGTAACACTTGGAATACCAATGAGTAATGAGTAACCATTGAGACCAGTGAGTAATGTCTCATTGATTACTGTTTCTTTGGCAGTAGCACATAGGCTGATGCTTCATTAGTAAAATTTCCTCCATTCTGAAAGCAGCAGAGCAGAGAAATATGACCCTCTATCAGGGACTGTTAGGAACTGTTGAGTAGCTGTGTTTTTATATCGCTCATATCCAAGGGAACATTAAATTGAGTTTTTAATAAACAGTTTTGTCACTCTCCAGCACTAAAAATCAGCCACCTACTAGTGTGATTGTGGGCTATATACAACAAGTAATAACATGGTTGAGTTGATTTTACAGTTACATCAACAGAGTGTAGTGCAAAAGTGTGATAAGTAGACTTTTTATAACAAATTGCATATGTCTGATCTAAGGAATGCCTAGAGATTCCATTTGATTTTTGTTGTAATAAATCAAATGAAGAAAGAGTGCTTTTTCAGTAACAAAAGCAATTCAGAAATTTATTGCAGACTTCAGTAATTCTAATGTTTTTTCTCTGGATATTAAGAGCAGCTTAAGTCTGGCCAATACCATAAAAATGTCTTGGGCAAAATGTGGAAAAACTAGCAGAGCTAAGCAATACAGGTATAGTAGAAGCAAACACATTTTAAAAGCTTTTTGTGTGCCAGTAGCAGCATTCCATATAATACATTGAATATAATTTGGATAGTAGTACCAGGAAAGAAAGGGACATATAATTAATTTATAGCTGTAATTGGTAGAGGCACTAGATGTCTATTATGTTATGCTAGGTCTAAATATATAATTTACTTTTTTAAAGGGGGCATTTAGGTTTGGTTTTGCCCTTTTTTTAGGAGGAGGGAGTTTGACAACTTTGAAAAAAATTTCACTTCATTTTGAATTGGTCTAGTGTACTTAAATGAACACGAATTGCACACACAGTAATTTTAGTGCCCTGTAGTGTGATACACACTACTCTCCAGTTCAGCTCAATGTACCAGTTTGTCAAGATTTTACCTAGTCTGCAAATATAAGTTCATGAATAAAGCCCTGCAAATCCTTGGGGCTTAAATAACATCATCTAAAGCAGTAATGACACAACATTTTTGTGTGCTTTTAATTGTTAGGATTGTGATGAGTCTGCTAAAACAAAATTATCCAATATTATGTCACCAGTCGGCTTTTAGTAACTTACTGTTCCCAAACTGCCAAGAAATCTTTAAAGTCTTCCATCATAAATATTGCCTGCATCCTAAGTGTTATACCTCACAGCCCTATCAGACAAAGGCAGAATATTTTAATACATGTGTTATTTAGACACCAGAATTTTCATTTATATCAATGAGGGAAAAGTCCTGTTCACCAAGTCTTCTGCTGTAGTTAATTGTAAGAGCCAGTGTAGCACAAATTTTATTTCCTGACAGTTAGAATAAATGTGCTACACGCTATAACTTTATCTGGCATAGTTTCAGCTAAGTCACAGCTTTCTGAAGGGGCAGTGCTAGGATAAAGCAAAGTTGTCAGTAAAGTTTGTCAGTAACAAACCATGAGCATTTGTCCCCCAGAAACACACTGTTCTGTGCATGCCGTGTGATCACCAAAGGTGTGCAGAGCCTTTCAGGTGCTGTGGTCACCCATGGTGATGCCTGTGTCCAAAGTGGGCAGTGGTGGAAGCAAGGACCAGAGGTGTGTAACCATAAAGGAGATGTTGTTATTGGTGTCTGACACGATCAGAAAATCGTCTGTCTCTGAATGAGGCAGTCAGTACTTCTCACAAAGATGTGCTTCTAGTCACTACTGCGAAGAAAAGGAATCTGGGACTAGAAAAGCTCTCTATTTATTGTATTGCTTAGATTTTTTTTTTTAAGCCATCACCTCTGGTTTTATCATGAAGGAGTTAATGATGAGTCCAGGTCTACTTCAGAGAAAAGGAGGATGAAATGAAGGGATATTTAACTCTCCACATCTTCTGACTTAGCTTTAACATGTTCAGTAGTGGCTTGCAGAGTCTTAGTTGATATCAGCAGTAGTGCAGGAAAATGGTCTGCCATGGCCATGCTACTTCCAGTAAACTAACTGGACAATGAAGAAAGAGACCTATAATTGCTATCTGCATTAAACCTTCCTGATTGAAGGCATGGGAAGGTCAGCAAGGTTTAGGAACAAAAACATAGGATATAACATAGTGCCTAGCCTTGCCCATGGGAACACTAGTATGAACTCATTGATCCTACTTCAGTAAACAGCAGATCTCGAAGTACACTCCCACTGCTTGTTAAAATGTACTGAAACAAAAAATAATGAGGTTCTCCTTTCCCACTACACTGAACTACAGTTGGACATGCATGTGCAGTCACTGCATTATAGTGTACTTGGAATTGAGCCACAGAGCCTCTCACAAGGCATGTCTCCTACTGGGTCCTTATGATCCCAGCAGGGATGTTGTCACCTTACTCACAAAATCTCTTCTGAAAGGCCACTTTCCTTTTCTTTCAAAAAGACTACTAGGAGCTCATTATATGTCTATGGGTAAAGAATGGCTGGTTGACCTAACTCTCCCAAGACCTAAACTTACAGTTTTTTCAGTTTTCTTCAGACATGTCTGAGTGGTACAAAATTTAGTGCAAGTTTTAATGGGTAGTTTAATTCTGCAGATGTCCCTCAATAAAGTGAGGTAGGCACTGCAGTCCACTTGTGCAGGATTTGACCATTAACATGACTTAACATGCAACAGCAAGCAGCACAAATGTTCCTTTAAAAAAGTAAACAAAGTATCTCTAAATCTGTCACTGTAACTATAAATATTGCTGCCTGGGGTGATTTATAGTAAACGAAAACTACACTACAGTCATGGATCCTGCATGCCTTACATTTGACTGTAAGGATCTGGATTGTCCTTTTAAATCCTCACACTTCATTCTCTTTTTGAGTTCAAATTGTGTTCAGATTCATAACTATTAGAAACTGGCATCTTTGCTGCATCAAAATGAAAAGAATATTTAGAAGGGAACAGTATGTAACACTTGGGAGAGGTAGTGTAAAAATCCACATAGCGCATGGCTTTCCTGAGCAGGAATCAGGCTTCAGTGTCCACATGCCACAGTTATGAGAACTCTGTGAAGACAGCACTGAAAAAGAAGAATCTACACCTTTCAGTAGTTCAATTTAAAGATTATTTTTAAATGGTAATCTGTAAGGGGAGACAGTAGTAGTGAAGTTGTGGTCTGGAAGCAGAGTTGAGCTAAGTTTCCAAAGCATGTGTCACAGGAAGTGAGGCCTGGATTCTTTATATATATAAATAGAGCTAAAAGCATACTGTTGATTTGACAGCATGCAGACTGAGGAAATAATATTTGTGTAGATTTGATGGGAAAGATTTTTTCCTTAAAAGTAATAGTGTGATTTTTTAAAATTGAATTCCGTTCGGTTTCGTTTACTTTGCTAGGATATATTAAGAGTTTTAATTATTTTTCCTATAAAAGTCCATATTTGCCTTAAATAGCTAAACTATTTTAAAAAGGAAAAAAACCTAAATGATAACAAAAGTAATGCCATTATCTACATAACACATTGTAGTCTTCTGCAGACATGCACCAGTAGAGGCTGCTGTACACCATATTAAATAAACATTTATACATACTGATAGATTAATTTACAGGAAGGTCAGAGATGGAACTTGAAATATAGTTGTGTGCTTAACTGATGTGAACACATAGAAATTTTAAATGTAGAAACACTAAGATTTTACAGCAGGACCATAGTCTGGGGGTAGCAGCAAAGTACCAAGCACTTGCTTTTCATCATTATGTGTTTCAACTCTAGAGAGGGTGTATGGTCATTTTTACAAAGAGGCACCTCAAGGTACTGAAGCATCAGTCTGGTTTTGGACTCTGGTATTAGCGATTACAACACTATTTCACTGAAATGTTTGTTAGGTTTTGTATTTACAATGTGTAAAATGTCTTTGTTAAGAAGCACTCTATACATAAACGTGTCAGTTTTACTAGACATGCAAGAACTTTCCTTAAAACCACAGGTATTATCCTTTCATTATGTGGGATATGGTTCCAATGGCACATTCACCTTTGCCTTCTGCTCTTGACCTGGCTTTGTAGAAATGAAGTCTCTCCACTGTCAGAAACATAAGAACATGCAGAGCTGAGCTCCCTTCACAGCACCATGTCCTGTCACCAAAGTGGGCAGGTGGGCTGGAGCCCTTCATGAAGGGCTCCTGGGGACAGGCAGCAAGTGCCTGTGGAGCCTTTGAGACCTCACAGGACAGAGGGCCCTCACTGAGACCTAAGGCACCACTGGCAAACAGCTAAGAGCTGGGGACAACCCGAAAGCCAAGAGGAATGTCTTGCTCAGTAGCTTCTAGTACAGCACTACTGAGGAGGAGGTGGAGGAGACGGGTCAAAAAAATTCCGTGCAGTCTTTGTTTATTCCTGCCATCCTTTTTCCAAGAGTGGTCTCTCTTTGGCAGTCGCATGATGAAGGAAACATTTGCTTTGGACCAGTCCAGACAGCAGGCAGGAGACAAGCACAGTTTTAAAGAAAATCAACAACAAAGAAAGAAACCCAAATATCCCAAATGGGTTGTGACCTGGCAAGTGCTGCTCTTCCTTCCTCTCTCCCTGCAATGCCACCCTCACGCAGTCGAAAGGTGGATGGTGACAGCTACAGCCAGCCAGGAGCTGGGCAGTGTTCCTGCCTGCAGCAGGGGCTGGCAGGAGCAGTGCTTCCAGGGCATGAGAAGGTGGAAGCAGTTGTCCCCAGGGGCATCTGGTGTGGGCAAGGGATGCAGCAGCAGGAGGGAGTGAGGCCATGCTATCACAAAGTGCAGAGGCTTTGGGGGCACTTTGCACATGCCAGCTGGGGTCCTCTAGTCTGAAAGTTAGGAATATTCTGGCAAAATAAACATCCAAACCAGTTTTTGTTCTGGAAAGCTGCAGATTAGGATGCAGGGGTTTGTAGTAGGGCTGAGATGGAGGTGGGTGCACACTGAGGGTAGTTGCTGTAGAAAAGGAAGTCAGCTTTGCTGGCACCTTTTTTCACTGATTTTTCCTCAGTAATAATGTCAGAGCAGAGTAACTGCCAACTACATCCCCTGAAATTTGTCAGCGCTGTGTATTCTAAGAGAGGCTGGAACCATGGGCGTTTCCAAGTCACTGATTAAGAGGCAGTAATGTCACAGCTACATGCTACGTAGTCTTATCTTGGAGTACACTTGCACCTGAATACAAGAGACATCTGGCTGTTGGGAAATGGGACAATTTTTTTCTTTCAGGTCCTGTAGGGGTTGGACTGAATGAACTTAAACGGAAATTGCTGATCAGTGATACCCAGCACTACGGGGTAACAGTGCCACGTAAGTAAAAATGCACTTCTATTCTCTAATGATATATCTGCATTATTATAATTTATTATTGTATTACCTTTAAGGTACTTTCAAATTTGGGTCTCTAAATGCATGCTTGGCATCCAAATTACTTTTCTAATTTTTAAAAGTGCTGCTGCAGTTCTGTATTAAATAGCATTGATTAAACTGATAGGACTTTTTGGCTCAGAGGCATTGCAGTACAGTTTCAGTACAAGTTTAGCATGATTGATGTCAGTGAGGTTTAGTAAAGGAAACTCAGCTGAAGAACACCCTGGATTTGGCTGTAAAGCAGTGAAATGTACTCTGTTACCAATGCTTGCATTCAGCAAACTGGTCTTTATCTGTTAGACTGAAAAATGAAGACTGATGATAAACAATTTAATCCAGTTAATAAGTTAATTAAATTCCTTTTATTAGCTTTAGAAGAGTTGATTTGGGGATGTTTTTTGCACTTTCCCCTATCTGACCAAGTAGTGTGATTTTTCTAAAATTGAATAGCATTGTGCTCTGTTAACTTCTACAATACTTTATTGGGTTTTCGTTAATACGGAGAACTCAACAGTTTTAGCCTTTCATTTCTTGGTTTGCTTTCTACTTCTACCTTCTATAGGGATCCTTCAAAAATATGGTTCCAACAATCTGATTTTCGGAGATCCTGTCACAGGTTTTTTTGCGAGTGCAGATACTCTGTAAAGTGTATATATATGAATGAATTTGCAAAGTAGAAAAATTAATGCATTTGGTTTGGCACATCGTTTCTTTTGCATATATTTGCTTCAACTGGCTATTGAAAGCAACAACAACAAAAAAGCCAGATGTTCCCAAAATATTTAACACATGGAAGTATATGCAATCATTTGCCCAAAAATATTTCTCTAAAAATTTCCAGTATTCATCAAGCTGCCTTCTCTCTTTTCTCTTCCAAATTTGTGGCTATAATTTAAAACAAACATGTAAAGAAGTCCCTCTCCCTGAAGTTCAGTAAGTCAGGACTTGGAGAGAGAACTGGGGTTCCTGTCTTGGAAATGTTCCTCATTGTGTCAGCCTAAGAAGAGCGTTATATCAAATGACATTTAAGACTGTGTTGCTGCAAGCAGGTTTTGTATGTCCATGTGTGAAAGAGAATACATGATGCTGTAGTATTCAACTTGTTCGAAATAGGGTGTTTTAATGGTTTCATTAATCATAAGTGGCAACCCCACAAAGAAGTTTCATTTGTAAGCAAAACCCTTATACCTACTTGGGGAAAAGTAAGAAGTGCAAATAATACAGGGCTACTGAAAGAAAACAGAGTTCTATTTTGATCACCAGATAAAGAAAAGTACTAAAATATAAAGTTCACACCCCATTTTTTTATTGCCATGCTTCACATACCATAGCTTCAAGTGTTGTTAATGAGCATAACATTTTATAAATCAGGATGGTGTGCTTGTTTCCCTTTATGGTCTCATATGCTAATAAGTTTAACAAGAGGCAAGGCTGGGGTAATTGTTATGGACTGCTGCTCCTTTTATTATTCAGCTGTCCTCATTTTATTGGATTTTTCCACTAGTAATAAAAAATGATAATCTGATACTTGTCCAATAGATTTTTTCCTGCTTTTCCTGCATGCATTTAAAACTCAATCCTGTCATGTGCTTGTGTGCTGCCTTCCAGATCCAGAGCAGCCTTATATGCTTCAGAAGGGAGAGAAGTGCTACACTTATTATTGCACAGAGAGTTTGTGCTTTTCAGTTTTTCCTGAACTGGTTTGCATTATATTGTTTTGTGCATATTTTCCTTTTTTTTTTTTATGTTATGAAACTGCAGACACAACCCGTCCAAGGAGAAGCCAAGAAAGTGATGGTGTCGAATACATTTTCATTTCCAAGCACTTGTTTGAGACAGATGTACAGAATAACAAGTACGTTGAAGAAATTTTTAACTAGAAATGCAGTTAAAACAATGTTTTGTTATAAAATGGGGCTGGTTGTTATTGTAGATAATAAGTCAAAGTGGATATAAGTTGCAGTGATTTAAAGATGTGTTAAAATTACATTTTGTTATATAAGCAGCTGGGAAAAAACACAGAGCAGAAGAAAAGCAGTACGTGCAAACAACAGTTTCTAAGCTTACAAGCAGTTTCAGTACCTCAGCTTCTCAAGAAGACACTGAAATTATAGGTGCTTAGGATGGGGGAGCATTCTTTTAATAGAGCATCTTCTGTCATAGCAGCAAAGCATTGCAGCTCTAGGGAAGGGGGGGCGTGGAAGTGCTGCAGACGTGCCTGAGTCAATGTTTGCATAGTTATGCTCTCTTTTAGGCCAGGCACTTCCTCTGCTTTTTAATTTAGAGATCTACAGTGAAGCCCCTGCCTGTACACCCTCCAGAAGGTAAACTAAAATGAAGAGACAATGGTAGCATCGTGCTCTCCAGCAGCCTGTAAAATTCTGTAGCTTGAAATTCTGCCCCAGTTTCAGAGGGCAAAAGTGTATTAGACACAAAGCTGTGGGTTTTATTGAAACTTCAAACTGTGCTTTGCTTTTCTGGCAAATAGTGCTTGTACTTTTATAGCAAATAACCAGCCGCCTTGGTTCCACCAGCACCATCGTCACTCCTCCTCTTCTGAGACAGAGAATTTGGATATTCTGTAGTGTGCAATGAAATTTCAGTAGTTTCTATTGTTTAGCTTATCCACTGTTTTATTGCATTGCATTAGTTCAGAAAAAGAGGTGATGGAAAACATTAGTGGGCTGTTGGAATACAGTACTTTTTTCTCTTTAACTGTAATACAAGCAGGTGTTACTGATTTGAAAGCGGTAAAGTAGAAGATTTCTTAAAATTGACATGCTGAAGTACTTGACAGCATTTCCTTTATAAAACATGGTAGAACTCTCATGTAAAGTAAAATATGTTTGCTCCTGAATTAAATCTTATAAAGCAAACTGGTAAGTTTTTTTCTGGAGAAGATGGAAATTATTCCAGTTGTTTTCACCTTCTGCCACAGGTTTATCGAATATGGCGAGTATAAGAACAACTACTATGGTACAAGTTTAGACTCCGTTCGATCAGTTCTAGCTAAAAACAAAGTTTGTTTGTTGGATGTGCAACCTCATGTAAGTAAGCATGTCTTCTGAACTCTTGTACTTCCCCATATTGCATATTGGAATTCCAGGAAAAAAATATTTCTAAAAAGGTGTACTTTATCCCACACTCAATGACTGTTGAGATTGCTACCTTTATCTCAGCAAGGCTCTCTGAAAGGAGATAAATATACAGCCAGTAAATAAGGGAATTGGAAGCCTGCAGCATAATACCAAATATTTAATTACAGAAGGCTCCTATATTTCCAGTCATCTTTCTGTTAGTTTGGGCAAGAGATTGCCTCTGAAATTTTAATTTCAGAATAGATTTGAGTTACCACCCAGTCCAGGAACTCTCTCTCACATGTTTCACTAGACTGTTCATGCCAGAGGTTTCCATGCAGGGTGGACATGACTCAAGGAATGCGCTAAATCTGATGTTGGCTGGATAATTGTTAAGAACATTCCTCTCTAAACCATTTTTTCTTGCATTGACCTTGTATTTTAACCCCTGTGAACAGCTCCCCTGGGAATTTTTTTGCTCCTTATAACCCCAGTGCTTCCAGGAGCTGGACTAGTTTGTTTAACCTAGCCAAAACATCTCTTATCCAAGCGAGGCCAGTGTGTGCCTTCTGAACCCTGGCAGCTTGTGCGCAGCTCCCGGGGCGGTTCCCGACTCGGGGCTGTGCCCTGGGAGCGGGGCAGCGGCTGCACTGGCAGAGGAGTGGCCGGGGAAGCCATACCCTGTTCCGGGGAGGAGGGGAGCTGACCAGACCATTGCCGGTCCCACACAGCCCTGTGTTCCTGCAGAGCGCTGAATTCTCTCGGGGACCCAAGCTTGTGAACCACTCTGGGATCCCACTCTCCAACATGGGATTTTCACGTGGACTCTGGCAGTGTGGAAAGGACAGAAAACTTCTGACCATCCATGTAGCCCCCTGTGCTGCAACTGAATCATAGACCTGCCTCTAATACCACACGTAGCTCACTCAGGAAGAACGAACAGCAGGGAGTTGTGTGGTGAGCACACGGTACAGAAGAGAAAAATCACTGACCTTTCATGAACTTTTCATGGGGACAGAAAGGGTTATTCTTGCTAAAATGGGTTGAACTTTTCCTCCTCCCCTGAATACCTGCTGTTCCCCTCCATATTCTCACTGCCAGTGGCACTGGTGTGCACAACTCAGCCTTTGCCAGACTGATGGGATTTACCAGCAGCCATGTGGAAATCAAGACCAGTGATCACCCTTGGAGGAAGGGTTTTCATACCATTCTGAAAATCCTCCCTACATGAATCAATGCTGGTCAGCAGAGCAGGATGAGAGTAAATGAAAAATACCTACCTAGAAATGCTTTATGGGTTTAGAAATGCTTTATGGGTTTATTCTGGTCAGTGGGGAGTTTCTTTTATTACAGTAAATTCCATTTTGCAAAATCAACTAATTAATTAAAATCTTTCCTCTTCCCAGACAGTGAAACACTTGCGGACATATGAGTTTAAACCATTTGTTATATTTATAAAGCCTCCATCACTTGACCGTTTGAGAGAGACCAGAAAAAATGCCAAGATTATTTCAAGTAAAGATGATAAGGGAACTGCAAAACCCTTTACAGTAAGTATAATTAGACATGGTAAAACATGAGAACCTGTTAAGTGTTTTATTGTAGCAGTTACCTTGAAAATAAAGGTGATCACTGGATCTCATTGACAGCACTTGTCAGGGCTTACACAAGCATCTTGCTGTTTCCCAGCCTCTCTCACATTACACATTCACTGTGGTGTTTTCACTGTTTGATATGCTCATGGGTATTTGCAATTTCCATGGTCCTCTGATTTTATGTCATTGAAGAACCCCCACAGTGCAAGCATATCTTTATGAGAGATAATGCTGTGGATTTCCTTTAAAAAATTTGCACCTGGGCTTAGATGTTTCTGTTCAAATATAAGAACTTACTTCTTTTATCAACTGTATTAAGGGGTCTAAATTTAGAGGAAAATTCAAATATAAAAAAACAATTAAAAAAAATAATGCTACTGTAATAAAAAGCCCATATTTGTAGATAAGAGAAATAGAGGGTTTTTTAAATGTTACAGGAAAATAAACACTGTAAGAAAGAAGAAGAAATATCTAAGCAAGGAACAAATGCTGGTTTTTGTCAATTGTCAGGATTTAGATTACCCAACATTAACATACTTGCTTCCTTGTAATATAATGAAATCATATTTTAATTCAAGCTACAGCAAAGTTCATCATCATTAGACTGTTTATCTGTATTTACAATGTGTATCATTTTTCCTCATTCAGATGTTATTTAGAATTTTTTAGGTTTTGTTTCAAAGTCAGTAATGGATATAGTCACAGACTGTATCTGTAGGATGTGCATTTGGAATAGTTTGGAAATTACACGCTGTAAGAAAATGTTGGTTTGTTACTTATAAAAAGTAAGAGGAGTTTGTTTGTAAGAGCAACTTTCAGGACATTGCTTAGTTAGGACAGGTTTAATCTCTCAAAGTCATTTAAACAAGTTGCTAAGATTTGTTCCCTCCCCAAACATGATGAGAAATCCACTAAGCCAGATCGAACAAGGCATAGAATGTTGACTGCTACCAAGCTCTTAAAAGAAAAAAGCCTGTGCTGTAATACATGGTGTGCTAATAGCAAGCAGAGACTAACATAATGAAACTAAATGTGTCATCAAAGTAAACAGCTATTTTTTCCAGTGGTGCTGCTAACAGAAAATGTCTCTGTAATTACCATGCAGTGACTAATTGTGTCACTTCAAGGGAAGAGATGAAAGAATTGCCTGTTGAGCAAAGTCAACTACCAGAATACTCTCCTAGATCACTTGTAATGGTAATTTCTATTTTTTTAAAATTAGAAATACAGTTACCATCTCCTGACTAGATAAGAAATAAGCAATTAGACCATGTTTAATACAGAATGAGTTTATGCAGTGTTGCTATGGACTGGCTGTGCACTGATCTTTATTGCACTGATCTTACTAGGAAGAAGATTTTCATGAAATGATTAAATCTGCCCATGTGATGGAGAGCCAGTATGGCCACCTTTTTGACAAGGTGATAGTCAATGATGACCTCGCTACAGCTTACACTGAGCTGAAAACAACTTTTGACAGGTTGGAGACCGAGACCTTCTGGGTTCCTGTCAGCTGGCTACACTCATAGTAACGTTTTAAGTAGAAAAAACCTCTGCTGTTGTATCAGCATCTAAACCTGGGGCATGGTTAGGCTTTATTCGATGGCCATTTTCTTGGGAGGAGGGCTTTTAACTCTACTGTGCAGCAGGTATACTCTTCATGCACTTGGAACTGGTCTTGTTTTCCTGTGTCTTCAATTCTCCTGCCCACAGTTTGGGGCAGAACAATCAGATTAAACCAGAGATTTACTGCGCTCCGTAAAGTGAGCTAAAACTAGTGTAGCAAAACTGCCAAACACCTCTTTACCATCATCTGTGTGTTTCCAAGGTGAGTGTTTTTAACAGAGTTTGCAGAAGATACAAATTAATGCTGGAGATCAGCACTTCAATGGTTTTAAGCATAACTGTTCCTATAAAGAGCACATCAGCACTTGGAAGTTATTGCCCTTTTAGTGCTTGAGAGAACTGAAACAGGCAAAAGTGACCAACATTTTTATGAGGAAGACATCATAATTTTAATTATGTATCGATGCGTTTTTACTTTTCTAGATGTGAACCTTGTCTTACTTGTACAGAATTATTTAAGTATTTCTTTGCAATTACATAATCATGGAAAGAAAGATGTATTCAGTGGCTTAATTGTGAAATACTCAGCTGTGAGCATGCATGGATTGAAAATATTTTCATGCATGCTCTGTGGCACAACAATGAAAAGTCATGGGAATAATTATTTAAATAGGAAAAAATGTGAGTTAGTGTGTATATAACTTCAAAGTCTGTGGGATTAAACTTCTCTAAAATCAGTGGCAAAGTGATACAAATAGCAACAAAGTAAAGAATAAATTTTTTTCCTCCTTTAAATTGACTTCAAATATTTTTGGCACGCTTTAGAACAATTTTCCCATCAGAAATTTTCAAACAGGGAGGAAACCTTGGACATCTGAGAAGCAGTTGAAAGAGATTAATTCTTTCTATTGTTGAGCATATAGTGATACTTTTTAGTAGTGTAACATGAATTTTGTCTCCACTCAAAAATAAATTAATGCTGTAGAGTTCACTGTAAAAAACATCTTTGTCACTTATCAGACAGTGGGAAACCCCATTTTAAGATTTGATGTGTCAGTGTAAGCAAATGTATATTAGAGGATGTATTTTTAATGATAGATAATTTGGTATTTTTCTTTATTTACTACTGATATGCAGGAAATGAGTACAGATGTAAAGACCAAGTAACACCTGTGTGTTGTGTTATGAATGTCTTGTAAGTACAGAATGTGTATAGGAACTTGCTGACTTCAGATCATCCCATCTGTGGTATTCAAACAGGAAACCATTATTTCATGTTAATCTGTAAAGAGAATATAGCTCTCTTGTTTAAAGAAAAAAGAATTTAGTGAAACTTTATATATTTATGAAAGGGTTGAAAAGGGATGTTAAGTTTTTTAATTTCTTGTCAATGTGATCATTTATTAAAGAGATTACTAAGTCTGTAATTTGAAACAGTCTCTGTAAATGGAGCTCAACATTCCATGTAAATATTTTATTTCAGTTTGTATGGTGATAAAGCCATCAGGTTTTGCAGTTTTATTCTAAATGTGTATTTAATGTGTGGGCCATTGCATTTGGCTTAGAGTCTTATAAAACAAATGAAATGCAAGAAACAACAGCAAAATCCCTGGGAGTCTGGAAATGTTTATGCAAGAGTTACAGATGTACTGAGTCCCAGTATGGATACATGCTCTGCTTGAACAGTTCTACTGTAACTTCTGTCAAATTTCACCATTTTCCTGGTGGACTTAAACTTTTTTTGTAACATAAATAGGAATCTGTTGATTAAATTAACTGCACAGAGATTATCAGAGTTGAGAAAACATTTTCTATTTTTTTTTTAATTACTGAAAATCAAACTGTTTTTCAGGGGATATGGAATTCAGCGGGTCAGTTTGCCTTTGCCTGCGAGATGCCAAGTGCCTTCACCACCTCTTGAAATGGAGGGGACACTCAGCATCTCTCAGGATCTGGCCATTTCCAACAAGAGGGGCTTTAGTCCTCACTAAAACACTGTTTAACACTGCTTCTAACCTCGGCTGTCTTGGAACATTGGGGTACAGTCATGCTCATATAAAGGACCTGCTTTTCTCTTTATGAAGTAGATGCTAGAATAATCTGCAAACTCCCTGGTAGAGACAGTTCTGGCTGTCCTGCAGGCTGTTTTTCCTGTCTTTTTGAAATTAATTTGATTCCCATTCCTGGGTTGGTGTGGTCTAGGAGGATCTTGTGCACAGCTTTGCTGTCCTGGGCAGAAGTGAGCAGCGTGGTGCTCTGCTGCATTCCCAGAGCCACTGATGCTCTGATCCACGGCACAGTCCTGGCAGGAGTCTCCCAGACCGTGGCTGCCTGCCCCGTCTCTGAGCCAGCAGCTAATTCCTGAATAGTAACACCTGCAAAAGAAAGGGAATCTCAAAACCATAGATCCAACCAACAGAGTAAAACGTGCACAGAGTCTTTGAGGAGCTAGAAATGGTTTTAATTACATTACTAAATTGCTCTTGAAAAATCAACATTATTGCAGTGTTAACTTCAAAAGCTGAAAATCAAAGCCCTTCACGAGGCAGGCAGAGATGACAGTCAGTCTAGGCAGAAAAAACATCTTAGCCCAACAGTTTCAACAGGACAGGAGCCTGCTTATCGTGATGGATGCTGAGCCTGTGTGCTGAACTATTCTGGGATACCAAGGGGAACAGGGGGGTTGATTGTTCCTTTGAGTCCTAAGAATTTGGGAACGAAGACAACTAAACATGTTTCCAATGTTCCACATATTCAAGTCTGTGTGGGTTTTTAGAGAAATGTATGTTTTGACAGTCAAGTCCAGATGTTTTTATTGTGTCCTAGCTGTTTGCTGTAGTCAAACAAAGGGTAGTATTTTTTAATATTGTACCAAGCTCTATACTTGAATTCACCATCAGGTCCTTGGTTGATGTCTTACCTGAAATCTGATCTTACCTTCTTAAGCAAAACAATAAATTATTGATATACCACTGAAGGTGTTTTTTTTCTTTATTGTAAATTGCACCATAAAGTATCATAGACTCATAGAATGGTTGCCGTGGGAAGGAACCTTAAAGATCATCTCATTCCAATCCCCCTGCCATTGTCAAGAACACTTTCACTTGACCAGGTTACTCTGAGCCCCATCCAACTTGGCCTTGAACACTGCCAGAAGTGTGGCATCCACAATGTCTCTGGACAACCTATTCCAGTGTCCTACCCCTCTCACAGTAAAGAATTTCTTCCTAATACCTAATCTAAACCCACCATCCTTCATCTTAAAGCCATTCCCCCTTGTTCTATCGCTCCATTTCCTTGTATTAAGTCCCTTTCCAGCTCTCTTGTAGCCCCCTTTCGGTACTGGAAGGTGCTATAAGGTCTCCTCAGAGCCTTCTCTTATCCAGGATGAACAAAATGACTTAAAAAGGTCAAATGCCTAAGTAGTAAATTATTTCATGGGACTCCCTATTAATTGTAATGCTCCAATTATATTAAATGGAAAAACAAAGCACCCTAGAACAAGAACAACAATTCTTAACTTCATTTTTGTTGCCAAACTCTTCCTCAGAATTGATGTTTACCCTTTCCTGTAGTCCACTCAATAATTAACCATTTTCTTTCTGAGAGGAAAAGCTTATGTCAGTGGATCAAACTGGAATATCAGCTCATCTGGGCTTGCAAAGTCTCAGAGTGTTATCTGAGTTGCTAACTTGGAGCGTTTCGCTGGACACATGCACTTCTAGGCCACTCACAAGTCCCACAGGAGGCTGTGCTCATTTGTAGGACTCAGAGAAAGTAATGCTTGAACTCAGTTACTTTTTGCATTGTGTTATGCCTTTTCCAGAAAACAAAAAAGAAGCCTTACACATACTAGGATTAGAGAGAAGACTTTTAAGCCCTTTCTGTTTAGTTTCAGTGCACTGTTCTGCATTTCCCACATGTACTTCAGTTCAGGTTTCTACTGTGTGTGGAGAATTTTTCTTCAGTAAAGCTCATATTTAGCTTTTGTGAGATTGTTTCAAAGGATAAATAGTTTCTTCAGAGATTTGAAGTTATAATCTAGTCTGTTTTTGCTACTGCTCTCTCTACAGTCATTTCCCCACAGGATTAAGAGTTTTTTGTGTATCAGTGCTTAAAGTCATTTGTACTTGAAATTTGCCCAAGATCCTTCTGCTCTCAGAGTCATTAAGTATTTATCATATATTACCATGATTAATGTATGATACCAAGCATTCAACAGAAAAATGTCTGAACACAAAATTAAAGGAAGACTGTAGGTGTGTTTGTTATTTAAGAATTCTGGTGCTAGATAACAGTTAAAGGTTTCAGCAGAAAAACACACAAAAACATTTGGAAACAGTTAAAGTCTGGTCTTGAATTTTGTCTTATGTGAAATGGCAGTACAAATGAGAGAATTTGGAGTTCTAGACTGCTGGAGACTTTTCCCCTCTTGATATCTGTGTCTGAAATACAAGTTGAATATTTGGAAGACTGTATGGAATGACTTTACATCTCTATAATAAAATACTATGGGATTTTTTGTAGCTGACATCCAACATTTGAACAAAGAGGGTAAATCTCTGTGATTATTGAGACTTTGCTTTGCTTCTGTTTCAGTTGTACACTTACATATCTTTAAATGAATTTTTAAGGACTCGGTGGCAAAAGCTGCACATTTCAATATGGGGAGAAATATATCCTCAGGATTTCCAAGAGGATTCAAATGGCTCCAACAGTATCTGAAAACTTGTTGATAAGAAATAAATAGAGAAGATTAAGTCACAATTTCTTTTGTAATTAGATCCGATTCTTTTCAGTAGCTGTATTCAGAACTTGAATATGTTAAAAATATATGCCAGAAGGCATCCAAAAATTTTCAAGTGAAATATAGATTTGTGTTCTAACAAAGATGTTACAAGCTTTCTATAAGATTATACACAGGCTCTAAGAAACTTTGGGTACAGGTTTTAAAGTGAGGGTCTGTGGGTATGGCAGAGATGAACTGAGAACATTACAAATGCAAGTACTACCCTGAAAAAGCACATGTGGTTTCATAAATCACTGAACAGGAGGTCAGAGACGTGTCTGCAAGTGTGCTGTGGTTTCTGTTCCCTCATTGGTAAATACTGATACCAATTTATTTAAATAAATATATACCAATAAATTTAAATAAATATTTACCAATACCAATTTTATTTAAATACCAATTTACCAGTAAATCTTCATTGGTAAACAAAGCTAAAATTGTCCAAATTATGGAGCTGTAATGTAGTATTCAGAAGGAGAAGGAGTACTCCAGATCCTGGTGATGTTGGCCAAGATGATGCTTTACTTTCTTCTAACTTGATTAACTGTTGCAGCAAGAGTACAGCGATCACAGCTCTAACTCAGAATTACCACACTGTGTTTAGTCATCGGCAATTTCATTCTTTGTTTTCCTCTTCACCCTTGTACAGCTTCAATTTAATAATTCAGTCATACAAGGAGGGGAAAAGGGATGATTAACTGATCTTGAACAACAGACAGAAAAAATTTGATACAAGGACATTTTTTACTCCCTTCCCAATGGGCACGGGGATGGTGTGCTCCTGAAACAGAAGTGAAGAGCTAGTGTTTTTTTCAGATGGAGAGCACCTGATCAGTGTTTTGTCCCATGGAAACAGAATTGCTCTGAGGGGTCCCTGTGGCCTGTTTGATGTATGAGAGCAGCGTGTGGCAAAAAAGACCAGGAGCAATTCTAAATTTTATGCAGCCAGTGTTGGCTTCAGGGGTTCTTGTTCAAGGCAATGGCCACTGGGAGCAGTTCTGCTTGTTTTCTGTGTGACCTCTGGACATTTTCTGGCATCTCCTCTCCCTTTTCTATACTTGCATTAATCTCTTGTTTTTAAGCAAATACGCTTCCCTAAAATTGGTGTTAACCTTAGGCAGTGGGAGTAGTCATGTTTCACAATCCAGGCCCACACTGATGATGGGGCAGCTGCCCAGATGTGAGCGTTGGTTGAGACCACACCACAGAGCTTTGCCTACCATGTTTGCTTCCCCACTAAACCTGCTTGGGTGCAGCTTCTGGAGCCCTACCCCCACACACAGACTGGCCTGTGTTAGGCACCAAATGAACACGGGACAAAGACGTAGTCCCAGGTTTGAAGGAGCTCACTAAAAGAAGTGAGAGAAGGCAGAGCAGTGCAGCAGGAAGGTGCACAGAGACGCACTGGGCACAGCTCTTCCTGCCAGCTGGCACAGAGGCAGCGCTGGCCTGATGGGCTGTCAGATCAGGATTCAGCAGCTCAGAGAAGGACCAGGCGGCTGCAGCTCCCCGGCAGGGCTCGGGCCCGTGCTGTGCATGCCCAGGCAGGGCTGGGGCCCGCAGGAGCCTGGCCCTGGCAGCTGTGCTGCCAGCTCGGCTGCAGAGGGAATCAGCTGTGTGTGTATCAGCCGTGCTCTGCCTCCTTCCTGCAGAGCCACAACGGCAGGTCTGCTCTCGTCCCATCTCCCTGCCTGGGGCCAATGGAGGCAGGAATGCTCCAAGTCCTGTCTGCAGTCCTGGCTACTACCGACTGTAAGGCACAAAAGGAGTTTTCTTGTTTGGTTGTGGTTTTTTCATTGTTGTTGCTGAAAACTGGCTTGAAAGCTTTGTTATTATTGGTGCTATCTGGATAGTATGAAAGAACAGCCTCACTTATTGGCCCTGCTGGGTTATTATTCCAGATGTTTTCCTTTACACAGCTGTTAAGCAGGAAGTAGAACCAAAACCAAAGATTGATTTGAATCATTGTTTTGTCAAAAACCAGAACTGAACCTGAATTATTGTCTTCTTTTGACTTAATTGAATTCAGATCGCCATTGGCCACAGCTGGATTCAACCCCAGCTCAAACCACACTGAAAAAAGCACAGAGCCTGACCACACTTTGGAGTAGGTGAGACTTTGAAGGCCAAGAGCCTGCATCTTGTCATGAGTGCAGCTGATGTCACCTTCAAGCCAACAGCAGCTTTTACTGAGCGTGTGTGCACATGTACATATTGTTATGTATTTATCAAGTGCTTTAGTGTACACCAATTTATTTTAATGAAAAATGCAGGCTGATACTGCATAATTGGAAGGTTAAGGGCAGACTAAAGAAAAAAGTCTACTTACAGAATACCAAAGTTTTAGCAAATAGATGTATAGTTTTACTCCAGCAGGACTCGCACATCTCAGGAACCTTAGAATTTTACATTTCATATATACTGGTTTGCCCCTATTTTCTGAAAGTCAAAAGAGCTTGATTGAATGCAGACTACAAACTTGTTCACTACAAACCTAGTTAAACATGAAATCTTGTGGGATTAGCTTAATTGTTCCCTAAATGAAATGCTACTTTGTACACAGACTACAATTTTATGCTTGCCAGATAAAGAAATGTGAACCTGTCCAGAGACACAGGAATTTGTCTGTGCAGGAGTATCACTGGGCCAACCGTCTTGCCTTTTATGCGATATTGTGGTGTAAAACATCACTCCACTGGTTTCATTTTACAGAAAATAGTCTCTGTGGTGGTACCCTGTGGGAACTGAAGTATCAAGTTCTATTTTCCCTTCAAAAATCCAACTCCATTCGTACCCCGCTCCTGACACTGCGCTCTCCGTGAGTGTCAGCCAGCGTGTGGGCTCGGGGGATGCTGCCACACGGCAGGGGAGCTGCAGGGCAGCTGCTCCAAGCAAAGCAGGAGGTGCCACTCTTTGCCATGGGAGAGGCTGCCGTAGGTAACACCACAGTGTTTGAAATGAGCGATGGTATCCCTGATAAGGTTACACAGTAACTAAGTAAATGGGGAAAATATTTTATCATTCCATTTTTAATTTTCAGAGGATTATGTGACACTTCTGCTTATCAGACATTATTACTCTGACTGCACAGTCTTCTGTTTTTCTTTGGCTTCCCTACTGCCTCCTTGAAAGCAAGGGTTACTGTAATTAAAGACTTTATTTGTTATATAAATGTAACCATAAAACATGTGGAGTTCCTATCTTCCAAAGCTACCAGACCAAGCAAATAAAGACAAAATTTCTGCGAATGTTCTCCAGTGACCTATTCTGTTTAATCTTGTTTCCTTTCTTCCTAACCAGTGTTCTCAAAAAGCCTCTCCATTGTTGGGGCCAAGAGTTTAACAAAGGCAGTGTGAAGCAGAAAGGAGAGGCTGGCCAGGAACCACTGGAAGGGAGAAGCTGGGGCACTGCTGGGCTCTGAAAACCAGCAAGTCTCCAAGTCTGCACAAAAGGGAGCACCCTGTGGGTGAAAACAGCATGGGAAGATGATTTGAGCAGCAAGGAGTCATTCGCTCCCTCCTCACTGCAAGAAGGAGCTGTCACCGCCCCAAGCCCTTCACTTACACACGTTCAGCAGGGAGCAGTTGCGGTACCCGTGTCAGGTAACACGCTCCAGCGTGTAGCTCCTGACTACCTCACGGCAGACTGTGCATGTGCTTCCCCTTCACAGCGTCCCTGAACATAGCTCTTGGCTTTGTGGTCTCCAGAAATCATCTTCTGAAAGTGGTATTAAAACCTGCCTCCCCGTAAGAGTCTGTTCGAGTTCAGCAAGTCCCAGGACGGGCGTGGTTGAAGTGTCTGTGTATCGCTGACAAGGTGATTGCACTTCTAATCCTGAGCCTCCTTCACGTTCACCTGCGTTGTACCAGAGGGGTGGTGGTGACGGGTGTTCACTCTGCTGCCACTGGCAGAATGTTTTATACAGTCGGTGTTTGGTACTGTCCTTGCAACCACGTTTAAGTACCCCTGGTGAGAAACTCATGCTCAGATTTTCTGCAGGAACTCCTGCGTCGCTCCCAGCTTTGTTTGTCACAAAGTGTAAGTGGAAAACACAAGAGGCCGGATTCTCTCTAAATCTGAGCAAGCTCTGCAGGGAGGGAGTGCCACGGCTCTGCTTCCCTCACAGCTCCACTTACAGCAGCGGTGACTTGGCTTGAGCTCATGAGCATCATGTAAAATCCTTATGGATCCTCATGGTTCCAGTGCTCAGGATTGATGATTCTTCTCTTTTAGCATCTTGTGAATAACTTAGAATTTTTCATGCTAGTGCAACTCCCTCTCTTCCTGGTAAATTGCCTCATTTTGTGCTATTGGAAAGTGCTTAGTCTGGATTGCTTCACTGTGAGTACCTAATGGCTGCTGCTGCTTTCTGTATCATGTGCCTTGGACAAGGGTGAAATATCAGCAGAGAGCTGACACCACTTCAATCCCTAAAGGAGCGATAGTAGGAACTCCTCCTGTACTTAGCCTCAAATGACTTTCATCTGTACCTCTTGAGCACACAGGATTGTTCCTGCAGTTTAACAATGTGGCACAGATGAGATGGCAGTGGATGAACACGATAAACACGCAGTGCTAGGACTTAGAAAAGTCTCATTTTTATTTTAACAGTTTCAGAGTTTTACCTCTTGTCTTTCTGTGCCTGGGAAATCAGGAATGCCTTTGCTCTGAAGACCTTGTAATCTAATGCCAGGTCTTGCTGACTTTTACAGTTGAACCTTAGTGCCTCATTTCATGTGTGGTCCCTTGGACTTCTCCAACACTCCTCACAATGGGGTTGGCAGCTCTTACCCTGGAACCAAGATGATTACTTCTCTGGGCCCAGGGTCTGGCTTTGAGATAAGATGCAATCAGGAAAGATGATAAATATTTCAGCAAGTAATCAAATGTGTGAGAGCTGTCTGGTTATTATCTTTGGATTAGTATCTGAGATTAGTATCTGGGAGCAAAATTCAATGCAAATGCATCCAAGTCCCGTCAAACACGTGGTAGTAAATACGTGTGGCTGATAAATCTATTGACTCTTTGTTGAAATTATTTAATGGAAATTGTGGGACTGCATTAGATGGCCCTGCCCTTTGCTGCTCAGCTGTCCTTCCAGCATTTCATTTCTTTTGCACCTACAATGTGGTCACGATAAATCTTCTCACACGCTTTTAAGTAATTTCCCAAGTGCTCTCAAAATGGAGGTAGCAATTCATTGCTGTCACTTTAGGCAATTATTACTGAAATCTACAAAACAGTGTTTCAGAATAATTAACCTTAGTTAACCTTAAGCCTTGAAAGATTTTCTAGTGTTGCTCAGCAGCCTGTAAGCTGCCAGTTGTACGTTTGTACATTAGGAGCTGTCACAAGTTCACAAACCCTGTCAAGTGAGCTCTGCTTTACTGATTTCAGCTCATGCACAGGCACAGCACTGTACAGCTCAACTTGTAAATGGAGGTTTTTGTTACTATATTTCTGTGTAATACTTTCCAAACTCTACTTTATTGTATTTTGCAGTTAAAAAACCACCTGGATATTCCTTTTCAATTTTTTTTCCTTTTTTTTTTTTTTTGAGACTATCTCTAAGCCCCTTAGCCTTGCATGTTTTTGTAATGTGTAAGACAGACTCAGACAGAGGCTTCAGAAGACTTGTGCAGCTGGTGGCTTTTTCATGATTTCATTTCACAATTCTGTAGAAATAAATGTGGGTACTAACGAGAACAATGAGTAAAATGTCAGTTGTACAAAATATAAGTGATCTGTTCTAGAAAAATACAAACACTTCTGTCAGTTCAATTACACCTGTGCGTTGTTCTACTTTAGCAGAGTAAAAAAAGTAAAGTCTAATGGATGTATGGTAAGGACACAAATGTTTTGATGCAAGGAAACATCATAAATCATTTATACTAGAACTTTTGGGAATGTTTTAAAGACTGGGAGATGGGGATATGTCCAGGTATCCTTTTAACCCTGCAAAGTGATTAAAGTAAACAGTATAAAGCTGAAGTGACAGTACTGAAATACATGGAGATAAATTGGCATGGGGATATACAGAAGAGGAACAGCAAGTTCATGGGAATTGCAGGACTGCCATGCATGGGAAATAGGGGAAAGGAACATTTACAGCTTTCTCTAGGTGGGAAAACTGGTTGTCGGGAATCTCTTCAAATATCTTCTTTCACAGGAAGTAAAATCTTATTTATTTATCTCAAGTAAAATAGTCATTGTTCTGCTGGAAGAAAAATGAGAGCCATGATGAGTTGAATGAGTATAGCCAGTTACAATCAGCATCTAAGGTCTTCATGAAGCAGTGAAATACTGAGTGCTAGAAGGGGATAATCAGTTTTAGACATTTTTAAATTAATACAAAATGCTACTCTCCCACTTTTGCTGTACAGCTTGGATTTTAGAATGTCAAGAAAGTATTTGACATTTACAAGAGACTGCAGGCACTAATACAAATAATTTTTATCCATTTATGCATTTTAACCACCACGCTGAGTGAATTGTTGGCTCTGTGCAATTAGTCTCTGTGCTTCTTGACAATATAACCACAGATTTTCACAAATTCTATTAATAATGCAAGGTGGAAGCTCTGTTCTCCAAGTCTGCTATTTTGCTTCTAGAAAAACATTTAATTTCTTACAAACCTGATATAAATAGGCCAGCTGACAAGTATCCCAAAAGAATAGAATATGCTTGGAATAGTGAGTTTTGAAATGACATCTTTTTGGCAAAAAAAAAATGTTATACAAGCTGTATTTGTCTGAAAAATTAAAAATAGGAGCCTTTGTCATATATGGCAAGAGAGGCCAGGTTGAGTCATGATTGATGTCACTTGAAAGAATACTTTAAGCTTAGAAAATGACATCAGAATCATCAGAATTTGGTGAGATTTAGAGCGGTTCTTGAGGCCAGGGTGCTGGGGATTCAGGAAGATACTTTGTGGATGATACACAGCACACTGCCAGACATCATCTGAACAGAAGCCAGGAGTTACGGTACTTTCAGACTACATTTCTGAATGATGGGTATAATTTGTTTTAATAACATTCATTTTAAGTTAAATGCATGTTTTTGGCTTTTTAGATTTGGTGCAACCCCCCATTTCAGGCTGGCAGAGCAGTCTGTCACTGCCTGACCTCTCCCCTTACTCACTTACATGACAAGTTTCCAAGAGCAGTCAGGAGCGCTTTCCTTATTACCACGAGTCTGCAAATACAGCAGGATCTCTTTCCATTCTACAGTTTTAGTGCTCAATTCCTGCTGACTTTACTACTGAGCATTTATAAGTCAGACTGTAACAGTACATATGTATGCTAGAAGTATTTCTTTTAGCTCCCAGGCTAAAACTAAACTTTGTCTGTCTGTCTGCTACTGCTGGTATTAAAATGGAAGTAACAAAACAGAAAAGGCGCTTGGATTTCGCTTTATTAAAGATATCCAATAAATCATGCAGCGCCCAGGTCACGGAGAGGCTGAGCAGAGCTTTTGCTGTGCGGAGTAGAGAACCTCTCTGTATTAGTTTCTTACATTTCTCCTTTGATTTGCCACATATAGCAAGTGTTTGCTCCTCAAAGTAATTTTAGTATGAAAATTGGTATATTTAATCGAAGTACACAATGCTACTTTTGATCTGGTTAGGTCTGTTTTGCTTTGAAATAGCTTTTAAACATGAAGAGAAAGTAAACTGCAAATCACCTTTCTAAGCAGACTTGTACTTGCATTTAGGGGCAGCATGTTTTCTTCCTAAAAATGATAGATAATAGTGAAAAAGAGAGTTGTACAGTTGCTTGGCTGCATGCCTTTAACAATATGCATAATCAGTTTTCATGACTAAAATGAGTTCATTCCAGGAAAATAAAAAGTTCATCCCGCAAGCAGCTCCGTGGGTGAAGCGTGTGTGTGTGCGTTAGCTGAGAGCCGCCGCTATCTGCCGTTTAGATTTGCACGTCGTGCTCGTTCCTGTTCTGCTTGAAGAGCCAAGTGGTGGATGAATTATTCCTGGTATTCCTGACTTTTACTTCAAGCCAATAAACACCTGTGTGCGACTGGTCTGCCAGAGCCATTTCATGAAACATCTGGGCATGCTCCAGCCCTGGGGCTACTGGCGTTCAAAACAGTTTTCCCTGATCCTGCCGCTCCCTGCAGCTGCAATCGGGTCTGATTGCGCGCGGGAATTGGATCCGGAATCCCATCGCTCCCATGCACCCAACGCTCCTGGTGGCACAAGAGGCAGACGAAAGGACTAGGGCTCTGGTGGATTACGCCATGGTGAGGCAGAGGGAACTGTGTGTGGTTCCTCTGATCAGAGGGAGTTTTCCATGCCCTCCTGTGCTGTGTAGCGCACAGAAAGGGCCCGCGCTGGAGGACTAATCCCGCCGCAGTAAAAGTGAATGTGCTCTGTACAACCTGTACTTTGTTGCAGCTGTTGGAAGGACACAGTGAATGAAGCAGACAACTGCAGAGAACATGTTTTCATGATTAAGGCATGAGTGCAGCTCTGGGGAACCGAAATGTATCCCTGCCTTTGCCACAGACTTCCTGTGTGATACGAGTCACTTTGCACATGTGGTTGTTAACTCTGTTTTTCGTGGTGCTTGGTATGGAGGAGTGTAATTTGTGGAAGTGCCACTGCAAACTGTAGGCAGTGGGAGCTGTGCTGTGCTGAACACTGAGAAAGCAGGCACCCTGCATCCCAATGAGGCAGGCAAGCAAAGTGGAGGCAGGGATTACAAAGATAAATCTATGTGAGTTCAATTTCTGTGGTTGAAGAACAGCTTGAAGGGGCTTGTCCTTCTTAAACTTGTCCTTCCCTGTACCTAAAATAAGAACAGCAAATTTCTAGCTAAATACAAGTGCAGTATTTGTGAGCAATTGCTGAGTTTAAGATACATCTGCTAAGCTGAGAAGCAGTAAAGTTACTGTTTAGCACTTGTCTGTCCTTATCTTTCTTCTTTATCTTCTTAAATGGAAATGTTATTCCATCATTGAGTAGTCACTGAAGAATTCCCTATTAAAGCAATATTGTGAATACATGTATGCTTTTACTGGCCATATGCAAAGTTAGAGATTTAGTAACTTCTGTGTTTTCCCATAGTCTTAAGGCGAAAAACAAAAGCTTAACAGTACAGCTAAAAGGAATAAAAATACTACACTGTTCTGTAGAAAGACAATAGGACACTTTATAGGAAGGTGCTGCTTGAAGTGAAGAGTTACTTTTCTGCTTACACACAAAATAAAGCATGATGGTTTCTATATTGTGGATCTTAAACATCACAGATTACATGAAAAAATGTACAGCTTTTTGTATGGAAGCCACCCTTCTATCAACACAGGCAAAGGCATATGTGAAATGGAACAATGAGAACAGGAAAACATGTAACTTCACAGATTTTTGTAGTACAGTTTTGTCAGCTGAAATATTATCATTCCTTGATGTTGTAATCCAGTGCCAAGGACAATTACAATTTGCTTTTTAGAAGTTCTATTAATTTTGCATAGTTACCATATTTTATTGGAAAATTCTTCTATTCCCCCACTGGTTAATCACAGATTTTTAAAACAATACATTTGGGAGTGCCTGGTCTATGTACTTGGAAGAGGGATGCTCCATTCCACCAGAGGCGGTAAGTTACATAGGTGACTAGAAAATTACAGGATTTTTTTTTACTTTAGTAATCACAAACACTACATACTACATACTGCATACTACTACTGCTTCCATACTACAGTGGAAACCCAACTATTTTCTAAATTTTGTTTATTTGAGATGTAACCTATATTTTTGTTGGAACACAGATCATACACTCAGAATGTACACAAGGCACCAAAAGTGGAATTCAGGCAATCCAAATCCACAAAAGTGATTCAGAAAACCTCTGCTTTACTGACTGTAAAATCTGAATTCACTTGGCTCCACTGTTCTAGTCCTGTCGGTCTGCTAAGTGCCAAAGCTCAGGTTTCTGTGAGTACATCAAACTCTCAATTTCTACCTGCAGCTTCTTTTAACCCCACTAAAAGACAAGTCTGGACTTGGTTCCTTGAGGGTTCACTTCAGTCCAGGTGCCCTGAGCACACCTACCACTTACTGCCATAACTGGCTGCTTCCAGGATGGATCTCACTCCTGTCCTGGGCTCGTGGGTACTGGGCAATTGCCTGTGACCTTGGGGAGTTGTCCAGTAAAGTGGTGAGTGACAGAGGACCTGGGTTCCTGCACACTTCAGAGTCCCTGCCTGACTGTGCAAAGTTTTATAGAAGGAAATCCCACTGGACAGGGACTGGAGGAGCTCCATGAGGAGCCCTGGACGAGTGCCTTAGAGCCCTGCACCCACACAGGCACCCCAAGGCTCCCAAGAGAAGTGGAGGTGTCCAGAAACCCCTCTACACTCACCATTCCTGTCTGGCAGACTCAAAAGCTGAGCACAGCATGTCTGTATGTGCAGTGCAGCATGTTCACAGAATCTGAAAACTGTAAAATGTTTTGAGATTCATTTGAATTCTGCTCTCAATCTTAAACACAGCATACATAATTATCACCAAAAGTGGGCATGAAAAAAAATCACCAGATCATCCTTTACATTTACCAGTATAGCAGACAACATCAAGTATTTCTAATTACTGTATTCTACTTCTATAGAGAATAAAATAAAGCTGGGTTTAATTGTAGTCTCAGTAGAGAGAGATTGCAAACAATTTTCCCCCCTGAAGATTCTACTCAATCCTTCCCCATGTGGAGTATTTAATTCCAGTTTTGCTTACTTTAAACTGAATGGAATTTTTGTACCAAATTAGGACAACTAAGTCCTTCCACGCAGAAAACTACTGAGCTCACTGAATATTTTTCTGTTGTGGTGCCAAACCATACAGTAATCATACTGAGGATATGGATGGAAGAAACGTTGCTCTGCACAGTAATTCCATATAGGAATCACTATTGATTACAGCGAGGCTACTTTATGGGTAGTGGTAAATTATGAGGTTTCTCTTGTAAGTGAGAACATTGATTTACATGAGTAATGCAAAGGCTCACACGTAAACTGAACTCAAACTTTAACTGTCAGCCGTAACACATCTATTTATACCACAGCTCTGTGCTTAGCTACTTATATTTAATTACAATCAGTTGTGGTGTCTCCATTTTCTGTGTTTACACAGAGAATCACATTTCTGAGGTCAGATGGAATGACAGTTATACTGTAGTTATTTGAAAACATGCTTAGCTGTACATTCTGCCTGTATCTGAGGACTGAATTTCTGCAGAAGAGAGGATGGGTATGATTCATCAATCCTTCCTTACATGAATAAAATTTCACACACATCAGTTTTAGTCAGGGCATGTCTGTGCTGCACAACACGGTGCTGTGGCGAGATACCCGAGCAGCTCAAAAGGAGCCAGCTTGGGTAACTGGAAGCAGTTAAACCACATTGCTTAATGCTGCACACTGTCTAATTTACCCTGGTTTTTAGCAAAGTAAATTAGCTTTGACAAAGCACTGCACAAATAGGCTACCCTGCTCTCAGTCCCTGAGCCAGCTTTGGCACCAATTTCTACGTCAGACTTACTGTGCAGTACAGCACAGCTAGTAGCAGATGCAAAAGACTGCTTGCATAAAAATGTGCAGATTCAGATCCTCAAATTTTATTCTGCACTTATTCATTTTAATAGCATAAAACGTTTTTAATTCTTAAATGTCACTGCTTAAAATTCAGTGGTATTGCTGAACCAGAACATCAAAAGACTACAATACCACTATAAATGAATCACTAAAGCACATCAGTTTAGACTTGTCATGCTCAAATATGCTTTTATTATTTATTTTTTTACTGACAGCAGTAGCAAACTGCTAACTGGTAGCAGATTTATTCAGACTCCTAAGCCTAATTTCTACTGACCTTTGGCATACTTATTTCCAGAGTGAAAGGCTTTACCAAAATCCCAACAGATCACAAACATTTCACACTGAAATCTCAGAAGAAAAATGTCATTAATATAACTAAAGTATGTTTTAGAATGTCACAAGACCTAGATTTTTTTTAAAGACTCTGGAAAAATGAAAAGACTCTGCTTTCTGACATTACTGTTTTTAGACCAAATCTTTCCTCCCATGAAATCAATGACAGAAATCCATCGATGACAATGGGTGCAGATACTAAAGCCTTGCCATGTACAATTTTCCAGTAGGGACAGAATCCCTTTTCATCTCTCAGAAATTATTTCAAGCTTCCTAGTAGGACAGTCTTTTGGCATCATAATCAACAACCTTTTCAATACCAAAGCAATACATGCTAACTTGATATTCCAGGAAAAAATTACGTTCAAACTATTCAATGTTATTCTTCCCAAATCTAAATAGAGCACATACACATGCATTTTGAAAAAGTAGTCTATTTTGGCCTCCAACTTTTTCATTCAGAGTTGAAGGCTTGCTGAAAATCAACAGCTCTTGTAATCAACTGAAATATTAATTTATGCATAAACTGGGTAGAAAAGTAAGAGTTTTAAAAACTAGATAATTTTAATCTCTATCTCTGCTTGAGCTAAAGTATAGATGTAAGAGCTACATGCAACTCCTTCTACAATAAAATAACTAACTACCTAACTGTGGCAGAGCTCCAGATGCTCCAGAAGAATCTTAATGATCCTAAATTCAAATTAAAATACTTGAATGTATACGGTTATGACCAGAAAAAGAAATGGAAAAAATCAGAGGAAAAATGTACCCATATGGAGGACTCTAATATCCATGGCACAGATCTTGAGAACAATACCAGAAAATTGGCTGAATTAACTGTATCAGAATGTACACTATGCAAGAAGACATGTATATGCAACACACATTTCTGCTTCTCTCAATAAAAATAATTTTGATAAAAATGCAACTTTCCTCCTCAGTTTGAAGTTTTACTGTAAAAGGATTTGGAATGGAGCTATAATCCCTGTTCTCATCCATGCAGGACTTCATTTTCATCAAACTTGAGTGAAGATGTCATATTTATCAATTTATCAAACATATTCTGTGGACTTAGAATTGTTTTTTTATTTTGCTTTGTTTAATCACTAGCTCAGTGAAATCACTATGAAGCAGAAATTTAGATAAATACTTTTTTTTTTTTTTACCAGGCAATGGATTAATGCTCAACCTTGTAACATCCAACTGTTGCTCCATATTAATTTTACAGCCAATTGCTGCTCAAACCCTGTAGCAATTTGGCTTCATTCTGATCTCCACTCCTCTCACAATTTCACATTTTCCCATATAATGTTACCGTACCACCATAAATGATAGAAGCAGTCTCTTCAAAACCAGTGATTGCTCCAAGGTGCTTGAATTTCTGCCTTGAAATGACCTACAAAGAAGAGAAAATGCCCTGATGTCAGTCTTGGCTTTCTTTCTGATTATATAACAGGGGAAAAATGATACAGATTTTTTTTACTTTTATTTTTATGTTAGTTTTTTAAAAACTATGCAGGGTATTATCCAGAATTACTATTGGTGATTACCTAAGGAGTGAAATGGGGCTACCTCAGTAAAAACTGGGAGCTGAGTAACTGGAAAGTATTTTAACCTTCTCTCTAACTATGTAGTGTCTTTTTTGTGTCTGTATTTGCACCTTGTGCGAGAATCTGCTCTTCAAGCAACAGTCAAGCTCTCTCTCCCGATTAATATCCCCACATTACAGTCCAAAATACTTTCCACCAATAACTCTCATCTTTTCTCTAGGAAAAGAAATTCATAACTGGAGACTACTTATGACATTCTGTATCTAATTTTAAAACAATCTCCTTTTCACACTCCCACCACAAAACAAACAGCCCAATCCTTCCTCCCTTTTTCCCCTTGAAAAAGAAGGCAATTTATAGAAACAACTAAGAAAGCAAAAGGCATTTGAGCATGTCAGTAGCATTCCCTTGCAAAGGGTTTATGTTTGAAAGCTAAAAACACTGTCCTCAATACAGTATAAGACACACTATCTGCAGTATAGTTTTTAATATCAAATTATTGCAAATGTCTAGCACCACAAGCTAAACCTATAACTACGATGTGTAGCTAGAAATTTTTCTGCATACATTTAAAAATAATTGTCCATTTTATTTTTACTTGCCAGAAAGTCGAATTAATTTCTAAATTGCAAAGGTGCAAAGTGTTTCTGGATACACCTAACTTAGAGTAATGTGCAGGGTTACCACATAGTCCATTACACTTGGCACACAGTGTTTTGGATACATATTCTTGGTTTGATTTTGTTTGGTTTTAATTGCATCTCTACTACTTTGGAGAAAAGTATCAGTGCTAAAGTTCTGTTAATTTTTATAATATACACTAAACTGCCTGATTTACACTAAAGCCTTAAAAGGCCACCATATCCTTCTGATTGCTGCATGCAAACTGTATTAACTTTGTAGTTATAATCCACTCATAAAGCCAATTCAACTCACCAATGGGCAAGTTTCAAAAGACATTATGTAGTTTCCACTGATACTGAATTGCTATACTATTAAGGTCAGAACAATTAACCAGTTCTAGAAAAAGCATTTTATCTATACATCATAGATATACAGCATAGATATTCTTTCTCCCTGGAAAAAAATATAGGCAAAATATGATTTTTTTTTAATGTGGGGAAGAATCAATCATAAAAATAAAGCGAATTAGCCATTAATGCTTTCTATGTGTAAGGGGTTGTACCAGTATATGAACAAATTAAGGTGGCTCATTGGGTCAATACTTTGGTGACTCCTCACATTTTAAAACAATTCCAAATTTATTCATATACTTAGAAAAATCTACTTCGGAACAGCTTTCTCCAAAGCTTTCTCTTTCAGTGTTATTAGGCACACATATTTTTTTGCAGAAATTTTAGGGCAAAATACTACATGAAGAGGGAATTGAGGTTGAAGATGCAAAAAGATAATGTAGCGATTAAAAAGTAAATAATCTTTGAATGTCATGATTCCCCACTAGAGTATTACAAACCCAGGAAAAACAACCTCAGTTTCACTGAAGCGACATCCCATCATCTTAAGGCCCCTGATAACTTGACCTGTTTTTTTTTTCAATGCTACAAAGAAAACAAGTGAATGAATTTACTGTATCTTTCAAAACCACAGTCCTCTAACCTAATATTCCAAATACTACTACAACACAGTTACAGTCATCTAGTTATTACACCAGACTGATTATTTCTTTCAAATTAAACTCAAAAATCCTGGATAGTAGTAGTAAACAGAAATTAACGAAAAGGAATAAATGGCCATCTACAAATAGAGGGAAGTCTAGTAACACAGTTCATATCCTGAAATACTACAATTTTTACTGATAGAAACTGATTAAATCACATTCAATCTTGGACTGTAAAACATGAATCCCATCTGGAAACCATTTCTAAAAAAGAGCAGCAGAATCTCTGATATTGTCATTTTTCAGAAAATAACTGTGCAGATATTGTCAATCTATCACTCATTAACCAAAGTCTTGTCCTTCCTTATTTCCTTTGAAGATTTTTGAGTAACTCTCTCTTTGCCAGACACCCATGCACACGCTTGCACACCTCTGCCCCTTGCAGGAAGTCCCATTTGAAAAGTGGCTTTTTCTGTTTCTTAAATTTCTAGGCCCAAGAGAGTGTATTACACAATGTCCAAGCCTTAAAAATCCTCTCTGCAAATAATCTGGCATTTCTTGAAGCACATAATTACTCAGAAAACAAGACATAAGTAGAAGATCACAACACAGAAATCAGAGACTGGGTGAAAAATCAGTAGTCCTTTTCTTTCTAAATATTAAGTTTTAAACATAGTTTTCCATAAAATCTTGCCTAAAGTAAAGATATCAACAGATTCATCATGTCCTCTGCTCTGTTTTCCATTCTCATGTATATCACCTTTTGAGCTGAAATCCTGCCTTTCCACAAAGCACTACCCCCCAACTAAAAAAAAACCCCAAACACACAAAAAATCCAAAAGACAATAACAAACAACAACAAATGACCAGAAATTAAGATGCATAAAAATGTTTGTTAACAACTCCAGGCACCTAAATAGTGCATTTGTACTGACACAAAATGAAATAAAAGCAGCACGAATTGATTTTTTATTCTCTTATTAAACCTTTTACATCAAAACAGTACGACTTTGGTTAGTTTTGAATGCCAAAAATATGTAAATTTTGGAAGCAAGGCAAGCTAATGAACCATAAAAGGAAACTGATGAATATTATATTGTTTTCTGCTGATTTTCATCTTGTCTGAAAACTGACCATGAAGCTGATCAGCTAAACTGCTATTTAACAGAACGACTAGCTGGTATGATTGACCTTTTTTATTTTATATAAACCTCTATGATTTTTTTACAATGGGTGTTACTGTTCTGCTTCAACAGTAATAATTTACACCCTCTTCTATAATAATGTGAGAAAAAACATACATGAAAAATTGCTTGCACATTCTGGCTGCAACTTTTGAGACTGTAAAAAAAATTTCCAATTGCCCTACTCTCCATGTTAACAAATTCTTCATATTCCCCATTTCTTTGTGCCAGCGAGAAATGATCTCATCTTTTGTTATTGGCAAACATCTCACCTACTGTTTTATAAAATGTCTTTTACATTCAAAATGTAAAAATAACAGAGAAAAAAAATCACTCGTACATAAATGTACTACTTCTAGTTTACAGAATTAGCCAAACATGGTGCAAATGCCATCTCTGGGTGGACCCAGACCCTGAGTGAGCTGTTTTTGAGAACACATTACAGCTTTATTGCCTGGAATTTTTTGCATATTGATTTTGGGGCACCAAGAGAATACTTCCATGTTTCTTTAAATGATTACTTTACTTAACACTTTAGCTTTCATGCAAAATTTTCTTCCAAGATTTCCACTTATACTCTTGTGCTAGCTAAGTGAGGGAGTACCTAAGTACTTATTTTTTAGTGATAGCTGATATAGGAAGGCAAGATTCCTTGTCATCCAGCAAGATATGCCTGAGTGTAACCAAGGGAATAACCCAGAGCTCAAATAGCAATGCAGTAACTGCAGTAATGACTTTCTACAGCTGATACACGTCTGAAAACGTGCAAAAACCTACAGAGCACAGAGACTACAAGCAGCAACAGAAATTGTTCCTATCAGTTAATTATTTCCAAGACCACAACCCTCTGTGAAATACATTTCAAATTTAATCTCAGATTCAAAAACTACTTTGGAAAGAGGAAGAGGATGAGAACTAAAATATAGCGACCACATGCTATAAATATTTCTTTTCTTTAAAAGAGGAATTTGATTTTATAAGGGCAAACTGCCATATCATATGCTCAAATCCTGCAGAAAACAACAAACCCATCAACTGAAAATAAAAGTAATGGATTAAAAATTGGTTGATTTATTCAATTACAAGGTGACAACAATCCCCAAATGTGGAAACCAAATGTAATCCTAGAATGTAGTAGTTGAGGAACTTCCAAAAGAGATGAAGACTATTAATGCCATTGTAATAGATCTTGGTGAAAGGATCTTAGAAACAGTGTTGAATCTATTTAGGAAAAAAAGCTCAGTCTGGAACACAGGCTAACACAGGCTAAGGGATAAGAAGATGGTAAAAGAAATAAAGAACTTGCAGTCTGAGTCTAGAGGAACTGGTCTGGTTTAGCCAAGCAAGGTTAAGTCTAGGACAAAATATTCTAACTCAGAAAATGGGTGTAAAATATATGGAGGAAAAGTAGCTGTTGAAAATAAGGTAAAGAACCAACGTTTGTACAAGAAAAAATACACAGAAACTAGTCATACAAATTGAGGTTATAAATTAAACCAGGTGGTTCCTAGCCTTCAGAAGGGTTAGAACAATCTTCCTAGGAGTACTGCTATGCTACAAACTCTGCATTTGCCAGCCACAAAGAAAAAAGAAGAAAACTTCTAACTCTTGAGCATCCATAGGCATTGCTTCGAACACCAGATCCCAGCAGCATTCCTCACTGCTGGCTTGCAGAATCTGTTCTGCTTTTCCATTTTTTGACTTACCTGTCCCCAAAGAAAGTTCCCCTGGTAACTAATCCTGAGCTAGTTACTATGCTCCTTTTATGGCCAGTGGAGATGCACAGTCTTTGAGGGCACACCATCCCATTTATCCTTACCATTGAAATATCTTTTCTTCTTGCTGTACAGTGGAACAGAATGATCTCATTTAGGAATTCTATTTCTTACTCCACCGACTTCTTGCTTAAAATACTCAGCTCTGTGTGAAAACTCACTGTCTTCACTCCCCACCACCCATGGCAGGGATACTTTTATTCCTTTTCACATTTTGTTTCTTGCACCTTCTGCCCTCAAAATCAAATTTTAAAGAATCATTACTTCAGTAAAATGAAGAGATTTAATCCCTTCTGGAAATGCATTCATACATAGTATTCACACACAAAAGAAATTGCATTAAGTCTTTAACCAGGCTTTTAACTAAAAAATTCTCTTTCAGTTTCACCTAATAAAATTAGTACTTTTCTATCTACTCTAAGTTAAAGAAGTAAAACAAGAAAAGCCAATGCTATTCTTAAGCCATTCGTGTGCAGACCGCGTGTTCTTATACAGAGTTACTGCTTGAAAGTTTTGGTAAGTAAAATGTATACAGACAATCATCTCCATGCAAAAAAAGTGTATTAATGCCATACTGTTATCCTTTGAGATACACCCCCCACACATTCCATGATCTTCCTCATTACCAGAGGTTGCTTACCCGACTGAGTTTTCAGTTGCTAAAATAACTCTTGGCTATGTTGACTCTATGGTGTTGGAAGCTGGGTACTTCTGCTGGACTGTCCTTGAAAGGATTATTTTCCTGTGTCTTCAGAAGGATGGGAAGCTGGGTACTTCTGCTGGACTGTCCTTGAAAGGATTATTTTCCTGTGTCTTCAGAAGGATGCACATACTGGAAAGCTGACCAACACCAGTGTACAGCAAGTAGCCATTCCTTCCTTTTATCATCTGACAGGGATTTTGATGGTGACAAACAACAGAACTGGAGGGGTAATTTACAAGTAGGAAGGGAAGTCAGAGAATATAATTCTTATTGTCTCAGTGGTACGAAAGATGAGACAGTGCATGATGAATTCAGTAGGAACTTTGTAACAAAAATTTATCCAATGCGATGGCTCATTCAACAACACATGTATCCATAATAGCACTGGGGGAATAGGGTAAATGTCCCTTCTGTGTTTGGGGCTGTCTATTTGTGTGTGTACAGTGCTGTGTTGTCCTCAGTGTGTGAAAGGACTTTATTCACTGGCACTGCCCATACTTATTTCCTTCAATGCTTTCAAGAAATACTAATTACACATTACATTTCCTTTAACAAAAACCATTTCAAGCACGATCTGTCACACTACCTCAAGAACTAAAAGTAGTCAATCTTAACCTTTATTAATTAAAGCTGTTTTCCTGTAACCGCTGACAGCCAGGGAAAGGTTTAAGGTATACTGGCTAGAATTCAAGCTAAAAACCTTTTGGTGGTCTTCCTTTAATCTCCGGTGCAAGGTAACTCCAGTTACTGCATTATTTAACTCCACGCAAAGAGCGCTCAGCCCGCTTTACGGGCTCAAATGTCGCTGCCCTTTCCTCCCGACGAGGAGTGCCGGCCGGGGCCGCTGTCGCGGTAACGCCGGCCCGTCCCCACGGCAACGCCGCCGGCCATGGCGGGGCGCGGCGCGGCTGCCCCGGGGCGAGGTGAGGGCCGAACGAGGGGAGGGCTGCGTGCGACCCCCGGGCTCCGCTGTGTCCCTGCTGCGGGCCCTCGGCTCCCGGCTCCCTCCCGCTCCCACCCCAGACCCTGCCCCGCGCTCCCCACACGGCCGAGGCCGCCCGGGCCCGGCG